>CM070743.1:5742384-6047384 GCA_036346245.1 Bonia amplexicaulis | reverse complement strand
GATTTTTTGACACGTCTCCGGTCTGAGTTTGAGCAGACTCGTGCTCAGTTGCTAGCTCGTCACCCTCGTGTGACTTTGTTGTAGGCCCTTGCAGCTGTTCGTACTGAGGAGATTCGACTTCGTGGAGCGGGTCTGCTATCATCATCATCATCACTTTCTTCGGTTTTGGTGGCTTCTCCGACTTCTACACTCCCCGTGCCTTCACCAGTGACAGCTGTTGTTGGTAAGGGTCTTCACTGCACCTATTGCAACAAGGATGGACATGTGGAACAGTTTTGCTATAAGAAGAAGAAGGATCTTCGTCGTGGTGCTCATCCTCCGAGGGGCACTGGAGGTTCTTTATCTCAGCAGAGTTCTGGTACCTCTGATACTCAGCAGCTTCTCACATATGCTTGACCGCATGGTTGCTTCTGCATCGTCTGGTTCTGCTGGTTCTGCTGCTCAGTCTTCCGGCGAGAGACCACCTACTTCTTCTTCCTCAGGTACATCACCTTGGATTCTTGATTCTGGTGCTTCTTTTCATATGACATCTGATTTCACCTGTCTTACCTCCATTAGTTCTTTAGCTGCTCCTATCACTGTCCATACAGCAGATGGTACCTCTCTTTCTGTCAAAGGACGAGGCACTCTTTCAAATTCCTCTTTTCATGTTCCTGCTGTTTCTCATGTTCCAAAACTAACCATGCAGCTCATATCTGCTGGCCAGCTCACTGATCATGGGTGTCGTGTTATTTTCGATTCTGATTTTTGTTGTGTTCGGGATGTCGCGCACACGACTGGTTGGTCTTGCCCCTCGCCGTGACTCCCAACGGCTCTGGGAGCTTGACTGGCTTCGTCTTCCTTCCGCTGCCCCAGTCAGTCTTCTCGTCCCCACCATTGCCTCTGCAGCTGCTGCAGCCTCCACCGCATCGTTTGCTCAGTGGCATCATCGCTTAGGACATCTTTGTGGTTCCCGTCTGTCATCCTTACTTCGTCGAGGTCTTTTAGGGTCTGTGTCTGGTGATGCGTCTCTACATTGTCAGGGTTGTAAGCTTGGTAAACAACTTCAACTCTCTTATCCTTCTAGTGAGTCAGTGTCTCAACGTCCTTTTGATCTTGTTCATTCTGATGTATGGGGACCAGCTCCTTTTGTTTCCAAAGGAGGTCATCGATATTATATCATTTTTATTGATGATTTTTCTCGACATCCATGGATATATTTTGTCATCTCGTAGTGAGGTTTTATCTATCTACGAGACCTTTGTCACCATGATTCGCACTCAGTTTGACTCTCCTATTCGTGTTTTTCGCGCCGATTCCGTTGGAGAGTACTTGCCGGGAGCCCTTCGTGGTTTTCTTGCTGAGCAGGACGCTCTCTCAGTTTTTTTGTCCAGGTGCTCATGCTCAGAATGGTGTGGCTGAACGCAAGCATCGTCATCTTCTTGAGACAGCTCGTGCTCTCATGATTGCTTCTTTGCTCCACCACATTTACGGGCCGAGGTCGCTTTCTCGCCACTTTCTTGATCAACATTCACCCTCCTCCGCTCTTGGTGGGATCCCAGTTGAGCGTCTTTGTGGTCAGACTCCTGATTATTCCAGTCTTCGCCTCTTTGGGTGTGTATGCTATGTTCTTCTTGCACCTCGTGGCGCACCAAACCGACTTCGATCGGTTGAGTGCGTTTTCACACTACGATCTTGAGCACAAGGGATATCGTTGTTGGGATCCTATTGGACGACGGATGCGGATTTCTCGGGATGTTACTTTTGATGAGTCTCGTCCTTTCTATCCTTGTCCGTCTCCTTCCTTCACTTCAGCATCTGTTGTTGAGCCGTTTTCATTTCTGATTTTTCCTTCCAGTCCTATAGTCACCACTCCACCACAGCCTTTGGTCTCTCCGGTGCCTCCTTAGCCAGCACCTTCTTCACCACCGGCATCCTCTCCCGAGGTTGCTTCTGATCTTGTTCCTTATCCTTTCTACTATACTCGTCGCCCGTGAGTTGAGGATCCTTCTGATATGCCCTCCCCTTCTGACAGGTCATCCCCTTCGGCAACTCCTCGTTATGCTCTTCGTGATCGCCAGTTGATTCGGCCTCCTCAGCGTTTTGGTCTTGCTGCCACTGCTCTTGCTGAACCGACTTCTTATTGTGATGCTGTCGCTCATCAGGAGTGGCAGCATGCGATGGCGGAGGAGATCGCTGCCCTTGAGCGTACTGGCACGTGGGATCTTGTTCCTCTCCCTGCGCGTGTTACTCCTATCACGTGCAAGTGGGTCTATAAGGTTAAGACCCACTCTGATGGTTCTCTTGAGCGTTACAAGGCTTGTCTTGTAGCGCGTGGTTTTCAGCAGGAGCATGATCGTGACTATGATGAGACGTTTGCTCCTGTCGCTCACATGACCACCGTTCGCACTCTTCTTGCTGTGGCCTCTGTTCGACAGTGGTCTATCTCAGTTGGACGTCAAAAATGCCTTTCTCAATGACGAGTTGCGTGAGGTCTATATGCAGCCACCCCTGGGTATTATGTTCCTGAGGGTATGGTTTGTCATCTTCGCCGATCTCTCTATGGCCTCAAGCAAGCTCCTCGTGCCTGGTTTGATCGTTTCTCCTCTGTTGTCACTGCAGCTGGTTTCTCGGCCAGTGCTCATGATCCTGCTCTTTTTATCCACACTTCACCTTGTAGTCGGACGCTTCTCCTTTTGTATGTTGATGATATGATCATTACTGGAGATGATTCTCAGTATATCACTTTTGTCAAGGAGCGTCTTCATGAGCAATTTCTTATGTCTGATCTGGTCTTCTACGCTACTTTCTTGGGATTGATGTTATTTCTACTCCTGAGGGTTTCTATCTGTCCCAAGAAAAGTATATCCAGGATCTTCTTGATCGTGCCTCTCTTACTGATCAGTGCACAGCTGAGACTCCTATGGAGCTTAATGTTCATTTTCGTCCTACTAATGGTGAGCCTCTTGCTGATTCTACTCAATATCGTCACCTTGTTGGGAGCCTCGTTTATCTTGGCGTCACTCGTCCTGACATTTCGTATCCTGTGCATATCTTGAGTCAGTTTGTTTCTGCTCCCACTCAGCTCCAGTATAGTCATCTTCATGTTCTACGATATCTTCGTGGAACTATCTCTCGTCGTCTCTTTTTCCCTCGCTCCAGCTCTTTACAGCTTCAGGCATATTCCGATGCCACCTGGGCTAGTGATCCCTCTGATCGCCGCTCTCTCTTTCTGCTTATTGTGTTTTTCTTGGTGGTTCTCTCATTGCTTGGAAGACTAAGAAGCGACATCGCCTCTCTCGAGTCCGAGGTGAGTTGCGAGCTATGGCTTTGTTGACTGCGGAGGTTACTTGGTTACGATGGTTACTTGAGGATTTTGGTGTTTCTGTTTCTACACCGACTCCTCTTTTGTCTGACAGTACATGTGCTATTAGCATTGCTAAAGATCCGGTGAAGCATGAGCTTACAAAGCATATTTGTGTTGATGCTTCCTACATGCGGACACAGGTGCAGACCAGATTGTTGCTCTTCAGTATGTGCCTTCCGAGCTTCAGTTGGCAGACTTTTTCACAAAAGCACAAACCAGGGCCCAGCACAGTTTTCACCTCTCCAAACTTCATGTTGTTGATCCACCATAAGTTTGAGGGGGGTGTTAGATGTGTGTTACATAGTTGTATATTTACCCTATTGTATGAGGGGTTTTCTGCATATATGCCAGACCTGTACATGTATATATATTGGCTCTTTGGCCACATGATGAATACAAGCGTTATTCCAACAAGCACCACCATCAAAGAACTCGAAGCTATCTCCTCCGACATCCTACATTCTTGATGGGCCAGTGTAATACTCTTCAGATTTCCTTGAAGGAAGGCGTAAGTTGTGGTGTACAAATACGAGACCCCCAACACGTCCAGGGTTCAACCTACAAGCCAGAGAGCACACACCAAAGTAATTAAGTAATTGTATGTAGTTTAGTTTAGGAGTAAGAAATGGTAAATTAAGGAAAGAAGGTAAGTGTAGAACCTATTCCTCATTGAACTATGGATCAAACCGATGTTGGCTGCCCAAGTAATTTCAATGCCAATTTTCTCAAATCTGGGGCACAGTTACCATAAATTCCCCACCATTGTTTTGGTTCTAGATGAGCTCTATCCTCAATTGAGTCAAAGGAATTAAATCCACTTCCAAACAAAGAGAAATCTGCAAATTGCTGTTTGATATGTTGCAATTCATCACCAACAAAAAACCTCCAAAAGCATTTATTTCTCATCTCTGAAATCTCAATGCCCATACGAAGAGCTTGGTGATTTGAAATCTCAGCAAGCCAAGTTTCATTGTAATACCTACAAAAGGGGCGCAAAGAACATGAGAAGCCAAGTTTCCTTGTATGTGCTAAGGTAGTATCCTAAAACTGAAATCTAAAGGCAAGCAATAAAAATTTAAAAGGCAAAGGACCTTACTTGGGATTTAGTGAGTGTGCCAAGCTAACATTCAATGTATGATAGGCATTTTTACTTGGCATAAAAACACATAAATATCTGAATAAACCTTCACAAAAGCAAACATATCAAGTCTTCAAAGAGATGTCACGGACCAAAAGCAAATATAGTCATCAATTTGATATGTGATTTGAACTGTTGTTTTGCTCCAAGATAACACTAACAGCTTTGGGTTTTCAAACAAAGTTCTTGAATCTTTATTGGATATATTTGTGTCAATCATTTCTCTCAAGACAGCCAACAATTTGTGAGCCTTCTTACGAAGTTAATGTGCCAGCGGGGGGGGCTCACCTAGGGGGCTGGCCGGCATGGAGGTGGCGGGCCGAGGCGGCATGCGTGGAGGCGGCGTGCGTGGAGGCAGCGGGCTGAGACAGTGGGCGTGGTGGGCGTGGAGGCGACGTGAGTGGAGGCGGCATGGAGGGAGCGGGAGTGGAGGCGACCGACTGATTTGGATCTGGATCTGTGAGGACTGAAGGGACAAGGCTTTATTAGGTTTACCGTATCGGGAAGTATCCGACGAGGTATCGGAGAAGTATCGGGATTTATTTTATTTTTTTGAATAATCATAAATTAAGGGCGACGACGGCAAGCGGTGGCTGCCCCCGGAATTAGCTCCTCTCCGGGGCAGTAGCGGAAGATTTGAGCTGGAGGTGAGCTAGGTTCTTCCGCTGCTGCCCTGGAGAGGAGCTAATACATGAGACACAAGCCTAAACCCTAGGTAATAGGAAAAGACACTAATACCCTTAACAATGGTAACCTCAGCTCAGGGTTCAACTCAAAACACCAATTTGCTAGATGGCCATGTCTCTTGCAATGAGAACAAACAAGCTGACTACGGATATGGCCACAGGATACCTTCGAATGCCATGAGAGATCAAGTACACAAATAGATCATCGAGTAGAAAAATCCCAATGGCAGAGCAGCAACAGCACTACCGACGACAACAAAAGAGTATAGCAGCGGATTAGGTACTAGATCTGGCGGCGGTGCAACAGAAGCAGAGGAGGCTACCAATGATGGTGCAGCAGCAGCAGTAGACGAGTAGCATGCCGGCAATAGCTATGAGGCGAGCATGGCAGTGGTCGCCGACGAATGATTCAACCCCGCCGGCAAAGGTGACAAGCTAGTGGAGTTGGAATCGAGCGAATCCGGCCTCGGCGATGATGGTGACGAGCTGGCGGTGCCGGAATTGAGTGGATTCGGCATCGACAGCGATGGGGATGAGCTGGCAGTGTCGGAATTGAGCTGATCCGGCCCCGGCTGTGATGAAGACGAGCTGGCCGCACTGAAAACAATGCGGAAGAGCTCTTGGATGACAAAGAAGACCAAGGCTGAGCTCGAGGACGACGGGGACGGCCTGATTTACGATGTGGAGGTCCTCTGAGGTCACCAGAGGCTCGCCGGCGGTGAGGTCAGTAGCGGCATGGTGATGGGATTAGCTCTGATACCATGTGAAAGATCGAAGTGAGGAAAATTTGCTATTCACAGCTTTGCATCTTGAAATTTGCTATTCACAACTGTGCATCTTGTTCATTATCGAGAAGTTCTATATATATAGGATTAGTTGGGCCTCATGGGCCACATGAGCCAAGAGTTGGACTACTAATATGTACACGACTCTTAACATGACACAGATAATTCATCACATTAGCTCCATTCCTTCAATCCTTCTAGGCCACTGATTTAGAACATTAGCTGGTTGGATGAAGATCCATGATCTGACTGCAGTTCTGATTTTTATACAAAGACAAATTGAGCCCACTGCTGGTAGCTTGAACTCTGCAAATGCCTGCAAGATGCGAGTAGTTGTTGGAAAATTTGGACCTGATTGTTACATATTTGATGCGAATCTCTTCACAGTTTTTTAATCTAATTGTGTCTACTTGCAGGCAACATGTTTTCAGCCCCAAATACACCAAAATGTATATATTGGTAGATGGCACAAGGTCACAATGCTACGTTCTGCCAGTGGTACCACACCAGCAATGAAAATGTACTCTAATTTACCTATTTATTTCCAGAGGGGAGAGATTTCTTTTGGAGTTGGTTATGAGCCATCTTTTGCTGATATAAGTTATGCATTTCAAGTAGCCCTACGGAGAGTTAATCTTAGCACCAGAGATAGAAATTCTGGTCCAGCAAACCCACCACCTAAAAAGGAGCGCAGCTTGCCATGGTGGGATGACATGAGATACTACATCCATGGAAAGATAGTTTTGTATTTTAATGAGACCATATGGAAGTTCCTGGCAACAACTAATCCATATGAGAAGGTAGACAGACTCCAAATTGTTTCTGAACACATGGAGATCCAGCAAACAGATGGGCATGTAGATATTTCTGCAAAGGAATTCAGGATGTATATCAGCAGCTTAGAGAGTATGATGAAGAATTGCAGCTTAAAAGTTCCATCTGGCGTGCCCAGACCTTTTATTTATGCTCCTTTGTTCTCCCTTAATGTGATTATTGATTGGCAGTGTGAATCTGGCAGCCCGTTGAATCATTACTTGCATGCGCTCCCTATTGAGGGTGAGCCAAGGAAGAAAGTTTATGATCCATTTCGATCTACTTATCTCTCTCTTAGGTGGAACTTCTCCCTTAGACCTTTGCAAGTACAATGTGATAATGGCGCATCATCTTGCTATTATGGAAACAGTTCAGTGCTATGTGGAACCATCTCCGGTAATTGCTCCAAAATGGCTGATGTTGAATTCCCCACCATGAGCCTGGGAGCCCATGACCTTGCTTGGGTTTTCAAATGGTGGAGTTTAAATTACAGCCCCCCTCACAAACTGCGTTCTTTCTCTAGATGGCCTCGTTATAAAATTCCTCGAGCTGCTAGATCTGGTAACCTCTCACTGGATAAAGTTTTGGTTGAGTTCTTTTTCCGGGTTGATGCTACTCCCTGTTGTATAAGACATGCAACTTTAACTGAGGATGATCCTGCAAGTGGCTTGACCTTTAAAATGTCAAGTTTGAAGTATGAGTTGTGTTACAGTCGAGGTAAACAGAAATACACATTTGATTGTAAGCGTGAATCTCTGGATCTTGTTTATCGTGGTCTTGACCTTTACAGTCCAGAGGTTTATCTAGTGCGAGATGTTAACGTGTCTTCAGCCGAAAATGTATCCAAATTAAAGACTACTAGCCAACAGTCACTGGGCAAAGTTGCTAATGACAAATGCAACATGGGCAATTTCCAAGAAAAACATGAGGATGGTTTCCTCTTGTCTTCTGATTATTTCACAATAAGAAGACAAGCTCCTAAGGCAGATCCTGCAAGACTTATGGAATGGCAGGATGCTGGTAGGAATCTTGAGATAACATA
This sequence comes from Bonia amplexicaulis, assembly GCA_036346245.1. Classification (NCBI taxonomy): domain Eukaryota; kingdom Viridiplantae; phylum Streptophyta; class Magnoliopsida; order Poales; family Poaceae; genus Bonia; species Bonia amplexicaulis. The sequence continues at coordinate 6,039,574 of CM070743.1, read as the reverse complement.
TGTTAGGTCTGAGTTTGAGAATGGTAGTGAAAGTGACCATACTCTATCTGAGCCTAGTGATGATGATGATGGTTTCAATGTGGTGCTGGCGGACAATTGCCAACGGGTATTTGTCTACGGTCTTAGGCTTTTATGGACTATTGAGAACAGAGATGCGGTTTGGTCATGGGTTGGAGGAATTTCCAAAGCATTCGAACCTCCGAAACCCTCTCCTTCACGGCAATATGCACAAAGAAAAATGATTGAGGAAAGGCAGAATGCTGTGGGCTCTAGATTAACTCAAGATGCTACCTCTTCTATCCATGTTGGTTCTCATTCGGTGCAACATGTTGAGGCTCTGGGCTCTACTTCCCCATTACATAGTAAAGCCAACCGCTCCTCTGATATGGCCGGTATGCTTATCTTTGACAGATGTCTCATGCTGTACTAAAAGTTGCATGCTTCATTTATTTTGCTTGTGCACTTGAGTCAGTTGAAAGATAGAACTATTGAAATTAATACAAATTACCATTTGGATTCAATCCGAGTTTGTCTTGTCAATGTTGCAGTGAAGCATGGCATTTTTGATGATTCAGATACAGGAGGGAATCTCCATTTTATGGTTAATGTTATTAAACCCCAGTTCAACCTACATTCTGAAGAAGCCAATGTAAGTGATTTTGAAGAAAGGTGTTTTTCTTTTGTTTTCATTTGACGAGTTTCAATTGTAAATTATTCTTTCATGTAGCTAATGATAAAGAATGCTATTGTTTATTTTGTTGAAAGCTTTTGAATGCCAGAATTTTGGCCAATTTGAGGGTAATCCGCAGCACATGTCCTTCCATCGAACCCACTGTATTTTAAGATTAAAATTTTATCTGCAGCCTGTTTCTTGATGCCGGTATGCTGTATGCACTAGTTAATATTTCATTGGTATTTAACATTAGAGAATGGTTGAATTCCGTAAATCTGAGTGGTGGTGCAATTCCCTAAACTTCAAAACTATCTTGGCTGGTTGCAAACTTGATTTTTTTTCTTGTCATGTAGGCATGATGGGTGTTTTAATGATCTACTTTGCTGATGTGGTAGGGGGGTTGCTGTGAGCATGACATGAAAGCAGAAATTAGTGAGGTAGGGGCATAGGACCCAAGGTTCCAAAACACGAACCGGGAAATGGGAATACTGATGGCCACTAACGACACGTACGTGAACCTAAAACCGGCTAAAAACTGGTTAAAGTTTGAATCTAAATTTTGAATTTGGGATGTGTTCGAAACCTGTAATTGTTCCGATTACCACCCAAAAAACCAGAGAAACCGGAAAATCCACTAAAAAACCTGGAAAACACAAAAAAAATGAATTTGGGATATTTCGAAGCATATTTAGCTTATACAATAGGTAATCTAGCATAAAAAACCTAAACCAACCTAGGAGGTACATTATGCAGTCACAAAAGACACAAATGTAAATGTACTTATGAGAAACCAGCCCAGTTTTTCATTTCCCAGTACCACCGGAAATCCGATTCTTGGCGACTGGGTCGGTTCATTGTTTTTCGAACCCTGATAGTGTTAAGGATAGAATATGATTGTTATTCGTTTCCTTATATGCCTTAGTTTCCTTATCTGTATATGACATATTCCTCTTTATATCCCCTTGTACTCTCTATATATATTGCCCTTTGGGTCTCATGAATATACACAATATTCATAACATGGTATCAGAGATAGGGCTCTGACCTTGTTCTTCCATTGCTTCGACGCCGCCAGTGCGCCACCGCCGCCGAGCCATTGCCGCCACCACCGCCGCCGTCCGCCGTCTTCGCCAACCGCCGATCCGCCCGGCCGTCTCTCCCGAGCCGCTGCCGCCGGCCGTCTCCAACCGCTGCTGCGAGCCACCGCCGATCCGACGCTTCACTTGATCTGCCGCCCCGGTAGCCGATCGATCTGGCGTCACCGTCGCCGCCGTCCGCCATCGCCGTCATCTCCACCCGAGCCGCCGATCGCCGCCGTGGTCGTTTGCCAACGGCCCCTGAGCCGCCGGTCGCCACTCCACCGGCCGCCGCTCTGCCGTCGCCAGAGCGAGTCGGCAGTCGGCCGTCTGTTTCTTTCGGCCGAAGACGCTTCTGCATTTTGTAGACTTATAAAAAAAGAAAAGAAAAATAAAAAAAGAAAAAAAAACATTGATCTAACTTCCGCGCCGTCCAGCGCCGCCTACCGATGGCTTCCATTCCATCTGCTACGATTCTATTCTCGGGAACAAAGCTCCATGGAATGAACTACAAGTTATGGTCTTCTCTCATGGAGATCACGCTTGATGTTCTCCGTTTTTGGGGACATGTCACCGGTGCACGCCCTTCTCCACCGCCGCCGGTTCAGCCTCCTCCTAGGCAGTCTACTTTTGCACCTCCTGAGCGGATGAGGCTGGCAAGGAGGCAAAGGCTGCTGCTGATGAGGTTTTTCAGTATGCCATTGACGCTTTTAAGCGCTGGTGTGCTGACGTGGCTTGTGTTCGTGCCATCCTGGTGGTCAGCGTCGATGACTCTATCTAGCCAGACATTGTTGGTCTATGGTCTACTCGACAGATCTGGGAGTACTTGCGTGAGCGATACCAGCAGTGCAATGATGCTTAGTTCTTTTCGCTTCAGGGTGAGTTGAAGACGCTTTGCCAGGGAGATTCTTCTGTTGACTTTTTTCGGACCCTGTCAAATCTCTGGCACCAGCTAGATGAGCTGGCCTCTCCACTTTGTCAGGAGTGTCACAAAGTGCAGAATGCGGATCATGATTGCCTTCGCCTTTATGACTTCGTCTGCCGTCTTCGCCTAGAGTTTGACGTCTCCTCCAGGTACATCTTGGGTTCTAGATTCTGGTGCCTCCTTTCATATGACACCGGACTCCACATCTCTCACTTCAGTAGGGCCTCTTGATTTTCCTATCTCTGTTCAGATAGTTGATGGTACTTCCTTGTCTGTCAGCTGTCAGGGCATTCTTTTGTCCACTGACTTTTCTGTTTCAGCTGTTTCTCATGTTCCCTAGCTTACCATGCAGCTTATTTCAGTGGGACAGCTCACCGATCTTGGTTGTAGGGTTATTTTTGACTCTCACACCTGTTTCGTCCAGGATCGACAGACAGGGACGGTACTTGGGACTAGCCGGCGCCGTAGGGATCGTCAGGGTCTCTACATTCTCGACCGCCTCCACTATCTCTCCACTTCAGCTGCTCCTGCTACGTCTGCCTCTACCGCCACTGCTGCCACCACCTCTGGAGAGTTTGCGCAGTGGCATCATCGTTTAGGACATCCGTGTGGGTCCCTTCTTTCTTCATTAGTTCGTCAGGGTGTTCTTGGACGTGTTACTATTGGCATGTTAATGTTTTGTCAAGGTTGTAAGCTAAGCAAGCAGTTACAACTTCCTTATCATTCTAGTGAGTCCATGTCTTCTCGTCCTTTTGATTTAGTTCATTCAGATGTATGGGGACCTGTCTATTATCTCAAAAGGTGGGCATAAATTCTATATAATTTTCATTGATGATTGTTCTCGTTTCACTTGGCTTTTTGCTATGTCTAATTGTGGTCAGTTTCTTGCGATCTCAGTTTGAGTCCTCTATTCGTATTTTTCGCCTTGATTCTGCTGGAGAGTATTGTTCTAGTGCGTTTAGACAATTTCTTTCTGAGCAGGGCACTTTTAATCAGTCATCTTGTGCTGGTGCCTATGCTCAGAATGGGTTGCTGAACGCAAGCATCGTCATCTACTTGAGACTGCTCGCACTCTTCTTCTTTCTTATGTTCGACCGTAGTTCTGGGCGGAGGCTGTTTCGACGGCTGCGTATCTCATCAATATGCAGCCTTTCACTGCTTTTATGGATGTCAATCCTACAGAGCGTCTCTACTCTAGAGCCCCTAGTACAGTTACCTTCGTGTTTTTGGTTGCATCTGTTTTGTCTTACTACAGCCTCGTGAGCGCACTAAACTATCATCCCAGTCAGTTGAGTGTGTGTTCCTTGGGTACAATTCTGAGCATAAGGGTTATCGCTGCTATGATCCTTCTGCTCGACAGATTAGGATCTCACGAGACATCTTTGATGAATCTCGACCTTTCTTCTATCGAGATTCAGCTCCTCGTCATGCTTCCACCATCGAGACGATCTCCTGGTTCTCTCCGTGACTTTTCACCCATTTCTCCTTTTTCACAACATTCCTCTAGGTTGTCTCTAGTGGTTCCTTCTGTACATTCACCTCCTGTGTTGCCTTCTGTAGCACCACCTCTTGCTCCTACAACACCGTCTCGTCTCTCTAGGGTGCACTACTCCAGACATCCTTGTCCTTCACCAAACTCATCTTCTGGTATTTTGCTGACACCGACGTCTGATTCCTCTGATGATGCTCCTTGTTACGCCCTTCGTGACTGGACATCCTTTCGACCTCCTGATCGTCTTGGTTTTACTTCGATCGCTAATGCTCTCTCTGTCATTGAGCCCAGCTCTTATCGTCAGGCTGCTTCTCATTCTGAGTGGCAGCTTGCTATGGCAGAGGAGCTTGATGCTCTCAGACGAACGGAGGCTTGGGATATTGTACCGACACCTGTGCATGCTCGTTCTATCACGTGCAAGTGGGTGTACAAGATTAAGACCATGTCTGATGGTACTATTGAGCGCTACAAGGCTCGTCTTGTGGCTCGTGGCTTCCAATAGGAGTAGGGTCGTGACTACGATGAGACGTTTGCCCCTGTTGCCCATATGACCATTGTTCGCACTCTTGTTGCGGTTGTTTCTGTTCGCCGGTGGTCTATTTCTCAGTTGGATGTTAAGAATACCTTTCTTAATGATGTTTTGTATGAGGTTTACATGCAGCCACCACCTGGGTATTCTGTGCTAGATGGCCATGTTTGTCGTCTTCGTCGTGCTCTTTATGGCCTCAAACAGGCCCCTCATGCCTGGTTTGCGCGTTTCACTGTCAGTGCCTACGATCTTGCTCTTTTTGTCCATGTCTCACCTCGAGGTAGGACACTAATATATGTGGATGATATGCTCATTACTGGTAATGATTCCTCATTCATCACATACGTGAAGCATCTCAGTGAACGGTTTCTGATAACTGGTCTTGGTTTGCTTACGTACTTCATTGGGATTGAGGTTTCTTCCACACCTGAGGGTTACTACCTCTCGCAGCAGAAGTATGTCCATGATCTTATTGATCGGTCTGGTTTGACTGACACTCGCACTGCTGAGAGCTGAGACTCCTATGGAGCTCTCTTTTCACCTTCGCGCTACTGATGGTGATCTTCTTGAGGATCCTACCCGTTATCGCCATCTTGTCGGGGGTCTGGTATATCTTGTGAGCACTTGCCCTGATATTGCTTATGTTGTTCATATCTTGAGTCAGTTCATGGCTAGTCCTACTCTTCTTCACTACAGTCACCTCCTTCGTGTTCTTCGCTACTTGCGTGGGACAATCTCTCGTTGCTTGTTTTTCCCTAGCTCCACCTCACTCTGACTTCAGCGTGCTACGATGCGACTGGCTCTGATCCTTCTGATCGTCGTTCACTTTCTGCTTACTGTGTTTTTCTTGCCTCTTCCTTATTGCCTGGAAGACAAAGAAGCAGACTGTAGTTTCCCGTTCGAGTGTAGAGGCTGAGTTGAGAGCTATGACACTAGTGAAAACAGAGATTACTTGGTTGAGGTGGCTACTTGCAGACTTTGATGTACTTGTGAGGGGCCCTACGACACTTATGTCTAACAGTACAGGTGCTATCAGTATTGCTCGTGATCCAGTGAAGCATGAGCTCACTAATCACATTGGAGTGGATGCTTCATACACTCGCTCACAGGTGCACAAGGGAGTGCTTGCTCTATAGTTTGTGCCATCAGAGTTACAGCTTGCTGACTTCTTCACGAAGTCCTAAACTAGAGCACAACATTCGTATTTTCTCTCCAAACTCAGTATGTGTGATCCACCATGAGTTTAAGGGGAGGGGGTGTTAAGGATAGAATAAGATTGTTATTCGTTTCCTTATATGCCTTGGTTTCCTTATCTGTATATGGCATATTTATCTGTATATCCCCTTGTACTCCCTATATATATTGTCCTTTGGGCCTCATGAATATACACACAATATTCATAACAGATAGGACCCCCATACAAGTTGTGTTTCATCTGCCTCACATCAATCGCCGCCACATCAGCAAATTTCATCATTACAGCACCCGTAAAGTGACATGAATACTTGAGTTTTGGGACGTGCCAAGATGATTTTGAAGTTTAGGGGCCAAAATGACACCACCGCTCAATTTTGCGGACCCGCATTGCAATTTTCTCTTGACAATTTGTTAGTTTTTGGCTTTTCACAGGGTTTTTACTTTGTCCTATATTTTCCTTTGGCGTGCTCGCATATGTCATATGTGCATCTTTCAGAACTGTTGATTGCATATGCTCATTGGTTTCTCCATGTAGTTTCATGTTACATTTTCTGTTTTCTGTTCTAACAATAATACTAGGACATCAAGTCCAATAATTGGTATAGATAAGAAAAAGGAATATAACCCAAGCTGAAGGGGTTGTGATGTTATTGTGCTAATTTTCTCGAAATAAAAAAATAAAAAGGAATTCTCTTGACTGATCCAGCAATTTCTGAAAAGAAATATAACCCAAGCTGAAGGGGTTGTGAAATTGGTGTTTATGCATCAGGCTCATGTAGATAATGATTTTTGATGCAATATGTATATGGTTTTCTGGTATGGAACTAAAGCTATTTGCTGTATGTACCAGGGTAGGTTTCTACTTGCTGCAGCCAGTGGGCGTGTGATGGCTCGTTCATTTCATTCAGTTGTTCATGTTGGGAAAGAGATGCTAGAGCAAGCATTAGGGACAAGCAGTCTACACATTCCCGAGTTACAACCTGAAATGACCTGGAAAAAAGCTGATCTCTCAGTTATTCTTGAAGATGTGCAAGCTCATGTTGCACCCACTGACGTAGACCCTGGTGCTGGTCTGCAGTGGCTTCCTCGGATTCTTGGTAGCTCTGAGAAATTGAAGCGCACAGGGGCCTTGTTAGAGAGAGTATTTATGCCTTGCCAGATGTACTTCCGTTACACTAGGCACAAGGGTGGAACTGCAGACTTGAAGGTAAAGCTAACGAGATATATTCGAGCATACAGGCCAATCCCAATGCCTATGAATTTGGACTGGCTGCAGTCTAGAAAACTAAATACATGAAGCATTTTTCTTGGTTAAGTAATATTGTATTGTATGCCCCAGGTTAAGCCGTTAAAGGAGCTACGTTTTAATTCTCCAAACATTACTGCAACAATGACTTCACGCCAGTTTCAAGTTATGTTGGATGTGCTTAGCAATCTCCTGTTCGCAAGACTTCCCAAGTGAGATTCCTTTTAGGTTCATGAATTCTTTTCCCCCCTTATTTTGAGCCACTCATGTTTGTTTCCTACACTATATGGTCCTTGAGCTTGGTCCAAGGGTTTGTGAAGTTCACTGTTCCAGCCTGATCATTGGTATTTACCATTACAGGGATATTACTTACTAGAGTTAACATTAGTTCTGCTTTGGAATAAACTCATTTTGTACAGGCATTATTTGGAATTTTGGTTTTTTAGTTTAAAAATTGAAATTTATGTGGTTTATTTTTTGTTTGAAGCTTGCAGGAGTAGATTTGTTGGTAAACTAGAAAAAGCTTGGTTCCAAGTGAACCTGTAATTTACTGATTCCTTGAATTTGCACAAGCATTTGTAAATTCTTTACTGAATTGGAACTGGCATTCATTGCTTGCATCTAAATTGAGCATTTGAGCTCTTGCAAAGTTTTGTTAGTTTCAGTGCTACATTACGATGAACTAGAATGTGACATAGGTTGCTTACATCACTTATTAGCCTTTTCTGATTGCACAGCACATTTGCTTTTGTACGCCTAACTTTGAACTGTTCTTCATATTACAACTTCTAGGTGCGAATTTTGGATAGATCACTGTTTTTGTTAGTACATGAGGGCTGATCCTTAATCAAGTAAATGTTGGCATCTTGTGGATAGAGGCCTTAACACTATATGCCAAATTAAATTGTTTTGCACGGGGGATCTTCCCATTGAAGGTTGTAAGTTGTTAGCACACATAGCACAACATTTGTTTGGTTAATATGTCATGTAGGCAAGGTATCTTTTAAGGGTTTGTGCCTTTACAATGCCTAAGGTTCGCACATAATCATTTAAACCAGGAACCTATTAAACTAATTAGTAGTATCTGAAAATTCATCCTCCAGTCCTCATTAATCTTCCTGGTACAGACCTCGAAAAAACAGTCTCCAATATCCATCAGACGATGAAGATGTTGAAGAAGAGGCTGATGAGGTGGTTCCTGATGGAGTAGAAGAGGTGGAGCTTGCAAAAATTAACCTCGAACAGAGGGAAAGGGAGAGGAAGTTACTGCTTGATGATGTAAGGTCCCTCACCGGAACTGGTGATAGTCATACTGATCACTGTCTTTCTGCAGAAAAGGATGATTGTTTATGGATGATCAACAGTGGGAAAACTTTACTGGTAAACATTTGAACTTTGTACGAGCTGTATCTAAATAAATGATGTTTTTTTAAAAAAAAATCAGTGTTCAGCAAACTACTTTGAGCATTCATTTCTACAACAATGGTAGTAAAAGTTATAATATTATAATAACATAAAAAGTACTTTTGACAACAAATCTACAACAATGGTGACCAACATAGATACTTTGGATATACTAGTGATTGAAATCGAAACAGTTTGCCTACACACATCCCCTAACATTGTTCTTTTGTATACGAAGGGAATAATGTACTTTTTACAAACAAGAAGCATAAAGTGTGGCATTCATACATGTTGTCAGACTCTATTTAAGTAAATAATTTTTTTGGTAATGTTTGTTGTTAGAATCAAGTATTTGTCCCTCTTACCATGAATATATTGGATTGAAATATCAGTTACATTTTGCCATTGTAGTGAATTTTGCTTGGTTTGTATTAGCTTCCACATAAAAGAGTGAAACTTCCCCTCATCAGAGTATAGAATAGTTCCCGTACAATGTTTGATTGATATTATACTGTAATCAGGTGGAAGGACTGAAGAGAGACCTTTTAAACGTCCAGAAGTCTCGAAAATTTGCATCTTCTGCCTTAAGGAAAGCACTGCAGAAAGCTGCACAGTTACGCTTGATGGAGAAAGAAAAGAACAAGACCCCTTCTTGCGCCATGCGAATTTCTATGAAAATTAGCAAGGTTGTATGGAGCATGCTCGCTGATGGAAACACTTTTGCTGAAGCTGAGATCAGTGAAATGGTGTGTGCTCAACCTTTGGTGGAATAATTCTTTTTTGCAAATTTTTTAATGTCCTTTTATCTGTGGTATGTGCCTACTTCAACATTTTAGTTTACTGTGAGTTTACATTTTCGTTTGGCTGTTATTGATGTTTCATTATTTGAGGATGTACATGCCTCTAGAACTACCTTTTCCCCTAGTGATTTAGAATATTTTTTTATTGAATATATTTTCTTGTGGTTTGATCATAATCTTAAATTTTTTTTGAAGGTTTATGATTTTGATCGGGACTATAAAGACATTGGTGTTGCCCGGTTTACAACTAAGTACTTTGTTGTGAGGAATTGCATGGTCAATGCCAAATGTGATACATTGTTGTCTGCCTGGAATGCACCTCCTGAAAAGTAAGGACTGATTTTGGCTTTTATTCCTATCATTGGCTACTCTTCATATTGCTTTATTGGCGTATATTTATCTTTTTAAACTAGTGAGCGTCTCACATTTGGTGTAATTTTTAATGCTACGTCACATTTGTGGGCAGCATTTTTCTTTTTAGTTGCTTTGTAACTTTTTAAAGGTTCCCAATGAATTCCTCTCAAAAAAATGGGATTCCAGTAAATGACTACTAACTGGATTCTATTACAGAGGTGTCATGCTCCGTGTGGACGCAAAGCAAGGTGCTCCAAAGGATGGAAATTCTTCGCTTGATCTCTTCCAGGTTGGTTTACCTTGCATAAATGGTCAATTTGTGGCTTTACACATTTCATGCAATTAATATTTGGATGCTGGTATCATCTATGAAGTTTGTTAAACTTGAAAAATATGTGGACTAATTGTCTTTTTTTTGTGCGGAGCTACAATCATCACTTACCTTTCTAAAGTTTGTAACATCCATTTCTCTTTTGTTGCTTAAAAACTGAACTTTAGAATGGTACCATTTCTTTAGCGGCTTAGCCACATTTACACTAAAACACTAACACCAGAAAATATATAGAACATATCCGTAAGGATGTCTAGAATCATTTCGCGGATAGAAAAGGAAAAGTAATATGATGGAAGGGAAACCGTTACAATGGCATGAAAATAGTCTTTTCGCAAGTGTTATCCAAATTATTAAACATTTAGCAGTATGTCTGAATTTGTTTCTTCATTTCATGCCTGAATAGGTTTCAGTAACTGAAAAAAATGATGTAGATTATAGCTTGCCTTTGTTTTTGCTACAACCTAGGACTTTTCTCTGCCCCTCTTGCATGCGTTTAAATTCTGTTCACAGACTATCACTAGAATGTCATGAATAAATATGGTACAGTCGTACAGAACAAGGCCTGAACGGCACAGCTTGAAAGACAGGAGATACTAGAATACGGAGAATAGACCATAGATCAGAGAGAAGAACTTCTGATGAGGAAAAGGACTAATTATTTCTTTAGAAAGTTATAGGTTTGATGAATCCACAATAGAGACCGACCAAAGTACCCTTACATTAATTGCTGGGGAAAATAAAATCTCCTCAAAAGTCACTGTTGTTTTCTATTAATTGCACTCTCTCTCAGTACATCACCTTCGTCAATGAGCGTCTGAGTGCGTAGTTTCTCATGTCTGATCTGGGTCCTCTTCGCTACGTTTTTGGATGGAGGTTATTTCTACACCTGAGTGCTTCTATCCAAGGATCAAAAACCCGGTACCGTCCTAAATCCCGACGGGGGGCTGGTACCGGTTCCCGGCCGGTAACCAGAAAAACCAAGGAAAACCCGGTCAAATTTGAAGTTTTGAAATTTGAATTTGAAACCGGTAATCGGAGAACCGTCCGGTTACCGCCCAAAAAAATCGGAGAAATCGCTAAAAAGTCGGGAAAAACACAAAAAATTTGAATTTGGGATGTTTCGAAGCATATTTAGCTTATACAATAGGTAATTTAGCACAAAAAAGCCTAAACAAACTTAGGAGGTGCATTATGCAGTCACAAAAGACTCACAAATATAAATGCACTTTGGAAAAACCCGGCCGGTTTTTTATTTCTCAGTATCCACCGGGAAATCCGGTTACCTATGGTTTCTGGCCGGTAACCGCTAGTTTTCCGAACTCTGCTTCTATTTGTCCTAAGAAAAGTATATCTAGGATCTTTTTGATCGTGCTTCTCTTACTGATCGTGCTTCTCTTTGGTCCACCGATGATGAGCTTCTTATTGATCTTACTTACTATCGTCACCTTGTTGGGAATCTTATTTATTTTGGTGTCACTTGTCTTGACATTTCGTATCTTATCCATATCTTGAGTCAGTTTAATTCTACTCCCACTCAGTTCTACTACAGTCTTCGTGTTCTACAATATCTTTGTGGAACCATCACTCGCCGTCTCTTTTTCCCTCGCTCCAGCTCTTTACAGTTCTAGGTATAATCTGATGCCACCTGGTCAGCTAGTGATAAATTTGTGTTTTTCTTGATGGTTCTCATTGCTCGGAAAACTAAGAAGCAGATAACAGTTTCTCGTTCGAGTGCTAAGGTTGAGTTGCGAGCTATGGCTTTGTTGACTGCGGAGGTTACTTGGCTACGATGGTTATTTAAGGATTTGGTGTTTCTATTTCTGCAACGACTCCTCCTTTGTCTGACAGTACAGGTGCTATTAGCATTGTTAAAGATCCGGTGAAGCATGAGCTTACCAAGCATATTGATATTGATGCTTCCTACATGTAGACACAGGTGCAAGATCAGGTTGTTGCTCTTCAGTATGTGTCTTCAGAGTTTCAGTTGGTAGATTTCTTCATGAAGGCACAGACCAGAGTCCAACACAACTTTTATCTCTCCAAACTTTATGTTGTTGATCCCAGGGTTCAAAAATCAGGCGGTAACCTGCTGGTTCTCGTTGGTAACCGGTTCTACCGGTAGAATAAAAATCGGTGGTTTTTTATTTAATTCAAATTTAAAATTTTGAATGTAAAGTTAGTTTTTCTAATGATGTTTACATTGTTTAACACTAATGGAATGTATTAGGAAGATGCGTGCACATCCCGTGCTTGACTTCATGCTTTTTGCCATGAATGTATTAGGATTTCCAATTTCAAATTTGAAAAAACCGTTTTTAGAGTTTTTTTTCGGTTTTTCTCTGGTTTTTCGGGCGTTAACTAGCCGGTTTTTTCGGTTACCGGTTTCAAATTCAAATTTCGACACTTGAAATTTGGTCGGTTTTTTTTCTGGTTTTTCCGATTCGGCTTGATGAACCCAACCCGCCTCGATCGGGATTTAGGTCGATACTGGGTTCTCTAACCCTGGTTGTTCCATCATAAGTTTAAGGGGCAGTGTTAGATGTATATTATTAGATGTGTATTTTCCCTGTTGTTTAAAAGTTTTCTCCATATATGCCATACATATACATATACATATACATATACATATACATATACATATACATATACATATACATATACATATACATATACATATACATATACATATACATATACATATACATATACATATACATATACATATACATATACATATACATATACATATACATATACATATACATATACATATACATATACTACATATACATATACATATACATTAGCTCATTGGTCTCATGATGAATATATACGTTGTTCATAACAACTGCCTTTATCACTAACCCCTCGTTCCCTAGATTTTTCCCTGAAGTGTTTTGGAAAGATCAAGAGATGATGGTTTGTGTTAGTAGTCGTGCATAAATTCATATGAGAGGGAATGAAATAAATAAGGGAGCATTGCATGCCTTATAGTATGGAACAAGTTTGGAAAACTGATCTGCCTTATAAAAATGAAACAATGCTGTGTGATGTCTGCAATGACATTTCGACATTGTATGACAAAAAAGTGTTGTTTTGGACATTGGCTAGAATCTCCAAGATGCAACTTTGACCATCCTTTTTTGTATTAATGTATTTGTAAAACCTAATAATGTTAAAATATTTAAGACAAATCTACTCATCATTTTTCATACAACCAGTCTAGATATTCACAAAGATTTTTAAGTCCCAAGGTGTTATTGGTCAAACTCAAACTTAAAATGATTTGACTGCATGCTTCCCATTTTTGTGACTGGAGGGAGTATTTAGTGGCGGGGTAGTAATATTTTTGTCCGCTTGCTGCCTTGCTTCCATTACTCAGTCACATGCTCGAAGCATTTCATGATTCTACTGAAAACTAGGTGGCATTGTAAATATGATCTATACTGCCACTTCACTGGCTGTGTGTTTTTTGTTTCACTCTTGAGCTTTGCAGGTGGAGATCTACCCACTGAAAATATATTTACCTGAAACAATGTATAGAATGATGTGGGATTATTTCTTTCCTGAGGAAGATGATTCACAAAGACGTCAGGTAAGCCGTAAAACATGCTTCATCACATCCCCTATGTTTCTGCTTTCTACACTTCATTCTCTTAGTTATGTCTTGATACGATCTTCATTTCTGATATGTTTGGTTGGGAGAAAAGGAAGTTTGGAGAGTTTCAACATCAACTGGATCTAGAAGGACCAGAAGAATATCTTCTGGTGCCGATGCTGTTGCTTCTACCAGCTATTCTGTCAGAGAGCATGAGATTCCTGGAAGATCAGGTACAACCATATCCACTTCAACAAATGTCTCAAGTTGGCAAGGATTACATGGCGACAATTCGCAGGTGAGTCACTTAAGAAAAAGAAATTACAATATTTCATCTATGATACTAATATGTATTCACTGGCCCACTTAGACTGGTGTGGACGGGGATATGTAATTCTGGTCAAATTTTTTACTTAAAACTTGTATTTCTAATTTAAAAATTGAATGTAGAAAATGGCTAGATTAACTATAGCTTCAATTCAAATGTTATTTACAAACCTATCAATATTTCATGTTTTCCTCATATAGGTCAAACCATCATCTGCCTTGCACTCGTCTATAGTCTTTATTAGGTTGGAACTATATTTGATGGACATTGACTTGTAAAATCAAACAAACCAGCTAAATATGTTATAAATACATGAAGACTTAATGTAAAAAAGATGCATTAGTACTTGCTTTAAATATGTATATGTACATTTTTTTTTGTTATTGCAATAGTTTTGTGCTACCTGAATCTCACTGGGAACTAGCCGGAATTACTGGAATTCCACCGTGTACTGGTTGGAATCCAGGTTGGAATTACAAATTGTGCTATTTGAATTTGGAACGCAAACCAAATGGTATAAAACCGAATCCCGCTGGGTAGGGAGGATTTTTATGAATAAGGAAAACTTCCCAGGTTAGGACATCCTGGACATAAACAGAAATGGCCCAGCCTGGTTTATCCTTGTGTTTAGGGATGGAACAGAAAATCTGGGATACAAGCTAAGCAGGGCCTACCTCTCACTGCGCATTGGCCTCTGAATCACACAGGACCATTCTGGCTCAACTACCTGTACCGGGCCAGGCCTGGGCCCAGCCGGCCCGAAAGTGCTATGAAGCTCACTGTAGTATTTAAGCTTGTCATAATGTCTCCCGTCAAATGGAATTTACTGTTAATGTTGGTATGTATATCTCAGAAATGTGTACAAACTGGCTAAATACTTTACTACATGCAGGTATCCAAATTGCAGTCTCTAAAGGCCAATATGGTGTGTGGTTCACATCCAGAGTTGCGGCGGACATCTTCATTCGAAAGGACTTGGGAGGAAAATACGGTAGAAAATATCACAAACAATGATGTGGTATCACTGGTGAATTCTACGAATGTTTCTTCAAAGGGAGATACCAACAATTCTATGGCAGAGAACCCTGTTGCAGCTGCTGAGATGTTAAGTAAAACTAAAGATTCTAAGCCCATCAAGTCTGGCCGTTTATCTCACGAGGAAAAGAAAATAGGGAAATCTCACGATGAAAAAAGGACAAGAGCTCGGAAATTGATGGAATTTCATAACATCAAGATTAGCCAGGTTAATATATTTCTGTATAATTGCATCTGGAGATGTATTTAGCAATTATTTCTGTCTAAAATTGCCTTAAAAATTGCTGACATTGTAGGTTGAACTTATTGTTACATACGAGGGATCAAGGCTTGCAATTAATGACCTAAGGCTGCTTATGGATACTTTCCACCGTGTAGAATTTACTGGTACATGGAGGAGACTGTTCTCAAGAGTCAAAAAGCATATCATCTGGGGTGTTTTGAAGTCAGTGACTGGAATGCAGGCAAGTACACTGGGCATTCATTCCTTACAAAAACTGTACTAACATTGGTTAGCTGTTGCAAATTCTAGATTCACATATTCATCACTTTATGCATATTTTATGGTCAAACGCAAGCTTAGCTTTTGGGACCTGTAACTCGTGATCCGTTAGGTTTTGGCCTTTGTGATCTACATTTTTAGTCTGATACTCTGATCAACAGCACATCCATGCATCGATACCCTTTGCAGTGCTGTTATGTTCTTCCACTTATAACACCAGCAACCACACGTTTTGGAAAATATCTCCCCTATAATTTTTTTTATGTCAACAAGCTAATGGACTGATCTTGAGCAGGGGAAGAAGTTTAAGGTCCATAACCAGAGGGAAACACATGATGGTACTGTTCCAGAAAATGATCTTAATTTCAGCGACAGTGATGGTGGTCATCATGGAAAACCTGATCAGTTCCCTGTATCATGGTTGAAGAGGCCGGGTGATGGTGCAGGAGATGGATTTGTCACATCAATTAGAGGGTTATTCAATTCGCAACGCCGTAAAGCAAAGGCATTTGTGCTGCGGACAATGCGAGGTGATGGAGATAATGAATACCATGACGAATGGAGTGAGAGTGATGGCGAGTACCCTTTCGCCAGACAGCTTACAATTACAAAGGCTAAGAAGCTCCTACGAAGACATACGAAGAAGTTCCGTCCAAGAGGGCAAAAGAACACAGGTATCCCTTACCATGTTGGAACTTTAGTTTCACTCCCTGAGCACAAGTGCTTTGCTGACTACTATGTTGGAAAATATCGTCTCTCCCCCTGACATAATTTTGTTTTGGCCGTAGGACTGACACTGCAAGATTCGCTCCCATCTAGTCCACGCGAGACAACACCATATCAAAGTGATTCGTCAGAGTCATCGTACGAGGACTTCCATGAGTAGAAAAGCATCGCTGGTAGATCATGATTTTTAACAGTCAGCTCAAGGAGATGCAAAATGTTGTCAACTCCTGCATTTGGTGGATACAAGATGTAACCATTCCACACAAAGGACGTTGGAACGGAGGCAGTATTAATGGTGCTCATTGCCCAGTGATGTATAGTCCTACCAGGCTCCAGCTATGAAGCAGCTATTGAGGTGCATATTCTTGGGATCAGCTCTTGGAAACTCCCCTTAGTAGGATGGTGGAGACAGTGGAGCAACTTGTAATTGTATCGCGTGTGTAGTTAGCAATCAGGTGTAGCATAAAAAAATTTCAGATGTAACCGTAACTATATGGCCCTGCAAGTTATATAAGAGGCCTTCTCATACTTTTTTCAACATTACAAGAAAACAAAATGCTCGAATAATTCTCGTTTCATTTTCTTTACATAATTGTCATGCATGAAGTCAAACATTGGCCGGTGCTCCTGTTGCAAGGATTTGTTTTCGATGGAATTATTCAGGACCTTCGTCATGAGGTTAGCAGCCAAGAAAATGCTTCGTGCATGCATGCGTGCATGTAATGTAGTTGAACTGTAGCAAGGGGTTGAAACTAGTGCTTCATGCGTGCATAGTATCATTAGGATATTATTGAAAAGAAAGGCTGGAAGCTGCTGCTGGTACTTTTCATGCGCCTCATCCACCATGCTGGTCTAATTAAGCGCATGTTCAAATTATCGTATGTTTTTTTGTTTCTGTTTGGAGAAGCCAACAGTTAATATGAATATCCGATTTTTCGAACTGGTTTCTTCACCTTTTGCGTTTGTTTCATTCCAGAGAAAAGTGGGGGAGAGGGGGTCATAGGAGTATCATATATCTTACTCCTCTCACTCGTCTCGTGTACATATCTTACTCTTACTTTCCTTATTGTTCACTCTCTTTTTCTAAAAATTATTTCTTTCGGTTACTACTATTTTTTTTAGTTAAAAATCATCAGTTGTAGTCAATACGAACAGATTTGAAACCACCCTCTATTGATCACTAGCACACTTACCCCATCGCCCTTGCCAAGCCTAAAGAATTTTTGTTATGGTCTTTTTGACTTATAAATTATACCTTTTCTTAAATAAATAAATTGGATGATTTTTTTATCGTCGTTTCGAAACAATGACATTCAATTTGTTTTTATAAATATTTATATTAAGATAAAAAATTATAAGCCGTCGGTATAAGACCGGCCGTAAAAACCGACAGCTTCCGACTGCACGTCACAGCCATACCACGAGCTCTAGGACGCCTTCGTCCGCGCTAGACGACATCAAGGCGAGACGCTCGCCAGGTACGGCCCACGCGCGGCGCAGGATGAGCGAGTTGTTGATATGGTGATTCGGTCCAAAGGATTCTGGCTAGTTCATTCCAAATTACTATCTAGGATGTAACGAAAAAGTTACTATTGTATCCTTGTGCGTGTTTGTTGCGATTACAAGATTCGTGGATCTCGTGGGTTTGTGGTAGTGTCATTAGTGAAACATGTCAGATGTTTTCATCTTTTCCATAGTTGTATGAACTATTAACTGTCAAGTAAGGGATGATTTGATCAGCTACTTGTGGAAGGCATGAAAAATAATTTTTGATCGAGTGCTCTATGTAAGTGATTGCAAAAGGCATTTCAATTCAAAGTAACCTTAGTGAACACGGACCTTGAGCAACACACAATACAAATTGCAATACAAATTACAAACTGAACAGGAGAGTATGTAGCAGCTGCCAAATGGGGCAATGAGTGACCAATGAACCTTGCCACTGCTTGAGTACTCACAGTTGTGGTAGGGTTGCAGTGGTGCTACAATTCAGAATTCAAGCAGTAATTAGTTACCAGTACTACATATGGCATATCTGTGCAAAAATTAGATTGCAACAAGAGTGAAAAATAATCAACTAAGTACACTTGTCCCAGTCCTCAAATCGATCTAACTTCTCCTGAGAATCTCTTCTTTAAAGAAAACAAGCAGAAGTCATAAATGAAACTTCCAACTGAAGTAGCGGAAAAGTCGAGAAAAGCTAAAGATAGAATTTTTCATTCAAGATGTGCCCGCACAGACTCTCGACCCAAGAATCACAAATATCATAACTTTCTCCTAAAATGAAACTTTTGACTAAAAAATCACAAAAAAAATATAGATTTTTCCATTGAAGATGTGCCCACATAGAATTATATTTTTAATTATAATTTGAAGATGATTTGTTGTGTTTGTTGTGCTGTTCTACTGGAGTGTTTTAATTTTGCAGACATGTCAGATGTTTCCATCTTTTCCATAATTGTATGAACTATTAACTGTCAAGTAAGGAATGATTTGATTAGTTATTTGTGGACGGCATGAAAAACAATTTTTGATCGAGTGGTCTATGTAAGTGGTTGCGAAAGGCATTTCAATTCAAAGGAACCTTAGTAAACATGGCATAGTGGCTTCTATGTCATGTGATTCTTGTGTTGTCTTACATCATGAGCTTGATTGTGCTAAGTTAGAAATATGTAATTTTAGATCTTTGGTTAAGAATGAATATGATTCTTGTTCCAGTATGTTTTCTGAAATTAAGAAGTTAAAATTGGCTTATTCCATATGTGTACAACAACTTGAACTTGCTAGAGCTGAAAATAAAAAATGGAATGTGTCTTTCCAATTGTCTTGAGTAATTAGATAATGCTAGTGCTGAAATTGATGAGCTTAATTCTAATCATCCTAGCATGTGCTTAGAAACTAAGAAATTACTTGATGATGATTTACTCTCTTGAAAGATTTGTGATAGCTTATTAAATGATGTTGATGCTTTGCATTCCATACATATTATCAATGCATCCTCAATCTATTGTATATCTTGCATTGTCTTGAATAATGAGCTTGATTCTTTGAAGAGAGTGCACAATGATATGAGCGTCAAATCTTGTGACCCTTGTGTTGCTTTTCAATTCGAGATTGATGTTTTAAAAAATGATTTGATTCTTTACAATCAGATTTGGATTCATCTCATACTTCTCTTGAGTTACTTGATGTTGGCACTTGTGCCATTATTTTTTATTGCTCTTGCTTGACTAGTAATGCTTCTTGCGGCTCTTTCAGAGTTGTCCAAGGGACTTCTAAAGACAAGGATGTTTCTTCCTCATTTCATACTACAGCTCTCGTCAAAGTACAATTAGTTATAAATTTTCAGAGATGTGTAAACCTGCAAATGGCATTTGTCAAATTGGTTGAACTGCATCTAAAATTGTGTAAATTCTTAAACGAAAACACTATAACTGTTTTCATATTGATTCCTTTTCAGTTCATTCGCTTGAATGAACATGTGTTATATGGATGTGATGATTGTAAATCATTTTCAAAATTTGTATACAATTGTAAAGAAATTCAGTCGCAAGGATTAGAGATTGTCCTTGGTTGAGCTATGAGTGATTCTTGAGTCGAACTGGATAGTTTATTGCATGAGATTTCACATGGTTTAGTCAATTTTCTCTCCATTCACATCTACACACCATTGTCAGATGATGGTTTTAGAATGTTTTTTTTCAATTGAGTGGACTTGGTTGCAATAATTTTGGCATGGCATTCAAACTAACTCGGTCATGAGGAATTTGAAAAGAAATTTTGGACTTTTGTGTACAAGTAGAAAGGAGTAAGAACCAAAAAACTTGAAGCGCTAAAACCAGGGGTAGCATGGACTTTTCTCCGCCAATCCTCTCGTCTCCTCTCCAGGCTCCAGTGCTTCTCCTCCCAAACCCTAGCTGCGGCCGGCGGGATCTCGGCGCCGGAGCGGCAGGCAGCGGTCCAGCGGCCAGCGGACGGCACGCCACAAGGGCAAGGGGGCAGCCGGACAGGGCGCAGGAGGAGGTGCGACGCGCAGGAAGGGGGGCAGCCGCGCAGGCTGCACCTCCGCAAGGGGGCGCGCCGGCGCCCTAGTTAAGCTTGCGCAGGCTCCAAAAATTTCCTGGCGCCGCCACTGTCCGTGCGTGAGCGCGCGCGCGCATGTGGTGCTTTGCAAGTGCTCCCTGACGTTCTTGGTACTTCTCTGCTGAATGATCCGATGAATTAGGTAGTGTGCTGGCCTCCGTCCCAAGCCGCCAACTCCTAAAAATCTTGACCTCATTCTGATGAACAAAATCGATAGCTGCAGCTTAGATAGCAATGCCTTGCTCTAGTTTCGATAAGGCTATATTCTTCAAGCCTTTGGAATCAGTCAGGTTATATCCATCACGCTAGTTTGTAACTTTTCATGTGTAGTACTACTTTGATCAAAATTCATGCACCGCTAATTGGTTCTGTGAGTACGGCGACAAATGGCTTGGTGTTAGGATAGAATGGTTTCTTCATTTAGCCAAAGCACCTACACATGTGACTTTATGCCATCCTCCTGTTTGTAAGTTCTTGTTGCTATAATACTTTGTTTGCATTTTGAATGTGTCTTGATGTATGGGCAGGCTGTGCAAAATGGCTCAACCTTCTGTCATTCTAGCAACTGCAAGTTATGATCACACAATCAGATTTTGGGAAGCCAAGAGTGGTCGCTGTTACCGCACTATTCAATATCCAGATTCAGTGAGTATTGGCACTGACTTCTTAATGGCCCTTTCTTTTGGCGTACAATTTATTTCATGGTTCGTCTTTGATTTAGTTAGTGATCAATAAAGAAAACCATCTTACACTCAGTTAGTATTGGCACTGACTTCTTAATGGCCCTTTCTTTTGGCGTACAATTTATTTCATGGTTTGTCTTTGCATTTAGTTCGTGATCAATAAAGAAAACTATCTTACACTCAGTTAGTATTGGCACTGACTTCTTATATGGCCCTTTCTTTGCATTTAGTTAGTGATCAATAAAGAAAACTATCCTGCACTCAGTTAGTGATCCATATTTCATTTTTAAATTTATAAAATTTAACCTCTCATTTTCCATTTGTGGGCTGTGATACAATATCTGAAACAGTCATACATGACTACAAACGGATAGTAAATTATTGACAAATGCTTGGGATATTGGTGATTCTCTTTAAGGTTAAAGATATATAGTACTATAGTCTACTAGCAACCTCATGCCTGATGCCTATTGATAACCTATCTTTTGCAGCAAGTTAATCGCCTTGAGATAACCCCAGACAAGCGATTCTTAGCTGCTGCTGGCAATCCACATATCCGCCTTTTTGATGTTAACTCAAATAGCCTTCAACCGGTTTGTGTACATGTTTTCTAAAGCAATCAGTCTGGACCAACGTATTTCTTTTCCTTATTTAATAACAATGCACGCAACAGGTAATTAGCTATGATTCACATACTAGTAATGTGATGGCTGTGGGATTCCATTGTGATGGCAACTGGATGTACTCAGGTTCTGAGGATGGTACTGTTAGAATCTGGGATTTACGGTGAGGTTTCGCAACTTGTCTTGCTTGGCTATTGTTTATTGAGTTGCAGGTCTATTTTCCTTGACCAGCGGCTCTTCTAAAAAATTAGCCTTGAACAACTATTCTACTTAGACGGAGGATCCAATCCAATGCAAACCTATCTCTAGTTGCTATCATGAAAACTCGCAATATGGTCTTTTTTATAATCCACAGTATGGTCTATTGAATGTGGTTTGGATGGGCTAGGTTTAAGGGCATTGAGGCAACATGGATGGATTTGCAAATAACCTGTTCACATTGAGCAATCATGTATGAGGGGTCCCATCACTCAATTCTCTCTAAATCTGATCCGTCCTAATCTCATCCAATAGCCCATGTGAGAGTTTACATAATAGCACTTATAGGTAGGTTTGAACTAGATACTCCGGTACTCCTCCTTGTAATTATATTTAGTGTTTATGCTACTGATTTCCCAGCTATGATGCATGTTATGCCTTTCATGTCAGTCTTTGTTCTTGTGCATGTATGGTTTCAGGACTGCCACTTGTCAACGAGAATATGAAAGTCGTGCAGCTGTCAACACTGTGGTCCTACACCCAAATCAGGTTAGAGTGATAATAGTCTTTCTTGTCTTAAATGATTGCAAATTTCATGATCCAATTACTGCATTGATTACATTATGTTTGGGCATAGATAAAACTGTTGGTTAGCTAATAAAGTCATACTCATGTGCATTACTTCCATATTTTTTATAAGATTGTATTGGCATTGGTTGGATCATTTGTAGATATGCTGACACAACTGCCTGCATATAATTGTTAAACTGTTTTTTTGTTTGTGTATTCGCTCTTGTGCTATCCAAGTTGAGTTCAACTAGGGTGACAGGGAATTAAACATACATGTACCATTGACTTTCTCAATCTATAATATTCCCCACTGTGATACAGTTAGATTAGGCACTTTTCTGGTGATGGTGACACACAAGGATCACTATTCACTACTGACGTTTGCATGGAATTATTAAGTCTCTTACTCTCATACTTTTTGAACATTCTTGTTGAACTACATTTTCTTATACCTGGAACAAATAGTTTTGATTAGTGTTTCCAACTTTAGTATGGAATGGATGAATACAATAGGAATCATTCTTATTTGCCACATTTGTCTCTCCTGGTAATCTGTTCATTTCTTTCTGCTCCATTTGGTTCCAACATTGCCTCATCAATCTTTCAGAAAGAACTAATATCTGGTGATCAGAATGGAAACATACGAGTGTGGGATTTGGCTGCTAATTCATGCAGCTGTGAGTTGGTGAGTCATACTTCATTTTTAAGGTATTACTGTATTACTGTGGAAAGAGATGCAACAACACAATTGATGTTTTGGATCCATCCCAGGTACCAGAGGTCGATACTGCTGTTAGATCTCTGACAGTCATGTGGGATGGGAGTATGGTGGTTGCTGCAAATAACCACGGGACATGTTATGTTTGGCGCTTGCTTAAGGGTACTCAGGTCAGTCAGTTCTATTGGCATACCTGTTGTTAAACATAGACTTGTGATATCTGAATTTTCATGCTGACGAAATCTCTTGTGTAGACAATTACCTGCTTTGAACCCCTCCATAAATTGCAAGCTCATGATGGCTACATTCTGAAGTGCCTGCTTTCACCAGAATTTTGTGACCCTAACAGGTAATACTATGGGTAAAATGACTAGTCTTTCTCTTCCACTTTTATGTTTCTTCCATGGTATTCTTGTTTTGAACACTGCTTCCTAGCCATTCGTGTGCCAAAATGCATTTGCTGAATATGGAAGTCTCGGTAATATTACAGCTCGAAGTAGTGCATCCAAGTATTATAACTCTATCGGTTGCTCTTTTTTTGGATTTCCTATGACATACTTGGGGATTGTTAGCAGGTATCTTGCAACAGCATCATCTGATCACACAGTAAAGATTTGGAACGTTGATGGCTTCAAGTTGGAAAGAACTTTAGTAGGTAATTTTTTGAGCATTTTTATCCAACCTCCCAATTGAAAGTTGTGAATTTTCCAAATGAGATCCTGAAATATTGCGAGCACTAATCTTGACAGGTCATCAACGCTGGGTTTGGGACTGTGTATTCTCAGTAGACGGTGCTTATTTGATAACTGGTAGGCACCACTGCACGCATCATGCACATTCATATTCACCTTCCCTACGATTTATTGCTTACCGAACAAAATGTTCTCGTCTTGCAGCTTCTTCTGATGCTACTGCAAGGTTGTGGACCATGTCAACTGGAGAGGCCATCAGGGTGTACCAGGGGCATCACAAGGCAACCGTCTGTTGTGCCCTGCATGATGGGGCTGAATCAGCGCCCTCATAAGCAACCTTGTGCCCCGGCATTCTGTACATACTTTGTCCATTCGAACACAATGCGGAGCTCTGCAAAATTTTCAGCGCTATAGCAACTTTAGGATATGTGCTTGACGCTCGTTTGCTGTAATACTGGAATTTACAAATAATTTGGGGTTGTGTACAAATGATTTGCACACACATGGTGGATTTCTGCATGACTGAAGTAATATGTTTACTGCCATATGAACTGGGTCCTCTTCTTTTATTTTTGTTGTGCCAGTTTATATAGTGCAATTGGCAGTTGGGCACTATCAAGTATTAACCTCATCAAAATCGAAAAAAAACCCTTGAAACTGGCCATTTATATACTTGATACCTGAGCTAAATCTAACAAATAGAAAATCAGTTTTTGTTGGGTGAAGAGTTCCTCATTCTTTTAAGAGGAAAAGAAAGTAAAGAGTTCTTAGGTCGAATACTCATCCAAATATCCTCACATACCGTACTAGTTTACGAGAAAGCCTGGTCATATCTCGTCTTAACTTCCTTACCTTTTTTTTGTGAGAATGTCGTCTTTTTTGGAAATCTTGTGAGATAATGTCTCGGCTAAACTTTGGTGTGGAAGTGTAGGAAAAGAAACTAGGGTACAGATTGTTGGACAAAGAACAGGTCTAATGGCTATACACATAGATTCCCTGTGAAATTTTTGTCGCATTCTGTGTGCAAATTTGCATCGTGATGGTGACACTATCTTTTGGTTAGGGCGCTTGGACTACAAACGGGGGATCATATGCATGGCAGTAGAAAATCCTGCCTGTAGTTTCACAAAAGAGACGAGAGCATGCTCTCGAATTACTGATAATTTACTGCAAAGCCAGTAACGATATTGGACGAAGCATTTTGACTTCTATAGCTCGCTCAACCCAAGTGCCGCTGTCGCGTTGCAAATCACAAGTACCATGCTGTTCTGTGAAGCTGGGACTTGTCGAACATATAATCATGGTAATTGCTGCCGTAGTAATTAGCATCAATCACCAGACTACGACATCAAGATAGGGCAGGAACCAAAACCAGACATGCGTAAAAATATTTCAAAGAAAAAATGGATTGTCACTGACAAGTGAGCCACGCATGCAAATGAAATGAACCAATGACTTCATGGAGTCCTAGGAGCTGACAGAAGGGGTATAGTAGAAAACACAATTAAATTTGGAAATACAAAAGGGCGTAATAGGATATCCCCACATCAACGACACGCGCGCAACACAGGACCAGAATGTTCAATCCAGCATCCGCTAAGTACACGGGGGGAGAACTCCTGGCAACCACCAAACCTAAAACATCTGCAGAACATACAGCAATTCCTACACGAGCCATTTTTATTACTTTTGTACCTACCACACACTAAATTAGAGCGCTCTTATCTCCATTGGTGATGTTACTTCCATACAGCATGACGAATTGAAATAACTCCAAAGAAAGAAGGAAAAAAAACAGAAAGAGCTTACATCTAGCTCACTCATTTTCTACTTGCATTTCCCCAATTGTGGGTAGCGAACTAGGGCAAACAATGAAGGATTAATACAAAGGTTCGATTATTCATAAGTTAAGCAAAAAAGAGGGGTTGAACAAACGAAGAGTTCAGTACCATAGCAGGGCCTCGCTAGGCATACTAGCATAGTAACTCTAGAAGAATTGGCCTTTGCTTGCTACCATCATCGTGTTTGAACTTAACGATCATTGCTTAAATCCAAGAAACACTGACCTTGCAATCCCAAGCCATCAAAGATGAGATGACCGCACCGGCAACCGACAACGATACCGAGTTGACAGGTGCACATGGATGCTTGTGAGATAGTGAGCACCGATCATCTGAGCAAGCATAAACATCTTTTGAAATGATCTTTGGGTACTTATGGATGCTGGTACAAATAGGGTTTGCTTGAAATTACTAAAGTAAATGTCCACAATCAATTGAAAGTTTGATACATCAAAGGTATTCCAACTTTTTGTGGACTGCCATGACCAAATTGAAACAAAATGTCAGCAGTACAAAAGGTGGCAATGCATCTCATAGACATGCTAAACAAAACAAAAGGGAAACCATAAAGAAAAGGGCATAACCAGCTCTAATACAGTTTTAACTAAAAACACTAAAAAACAACTTAGGGACACAACCACT
Source organism: Bonia amplexicaulis (assembly GCA_036346245.1). NCBI lineage: Eukaryota > Viridiplantae > Streptophyta > Magnoliopsida > Poales > Poaceae > Bonia > Bonia amplexicaulis. The sequence goes on along the minus strand of CM070743.1, from coordinate 6,013,305 downwards.
AGCAAAGAAATGAAGCGAGGGGAATATATTACCTAATTGACCAAAACCATGTCATCTCCAGCAGCCTTGGCAGCAACAACAGCTTCCAATTGTCTCCATGCTGACTCTCGTTGCTCCTGCATCTCTTTGGCTTTTGCTTGTTTCTCTATGTACTGCTGCTGGCACTCTTCAAATAGCACACTGTCCATGTCCAAAAACATCTTGCGCACATTTGCAGTGAGGCCATGAACAGCTTGATTCCAGTGGCTCTGTATGTTCCTCTCAAGTGCTTCAAATATGATTGGAAATATAACACCACGATTTTGGGCAATCAAGCTTACAATGTGATCATTGTTCCACAAGAACAAAGCCCGCTCAGCAACCTGCCCAAAAAATATCATCAATCAAGCAAAGATATCAGAGAAATGGAGTGGCCAATCATCAAAAAGCAGGAAGGCTAGTAACTAAACACAGTGATTCTCAAAACCAGCAAAAACAGGCATGGAGACAACAGGATTCTTATGTAGAACATACGATGCAAACAAAGAGTTAACGTACTGGTGTGAATCAAGAAAATGAAAAAAAGATGTTTACCAAACTAGCCTAGCATGCAACAAACATATACCATGTTGTAACCAGTAGTGAGCAGATTTTTATTCAATAGGGGTAGCTACACCAGTTTAACCTCTATAGCAGCAAGTATACTACTAATGGCAGCCATTTAACAGGCCTTAGCCCCATATCCCAGGGTACCAGGGTTAATCTGATGAGAGTGACTGACAGCACGAATGAACAAATGCCTCACCCTGAGCTATTTTATTTTATTTTATTTATATACTCACTAAAAATGGCACTGGTCAAACATCTATGGTTCAAAATGCCATTGAAAATAGCATAATTGTAAACATGCCACTACTTTTTGGGGGAGGAGAGGAGGGTATGAATGTAATGGCTGCAAGGGGGGTAATTATCTTGCATACATGAACCGCTGAGTCTAACCAGAAAGCTCTTTTTTTAAGGGAGAAAGAGCAATCAGAAAGCAGTTGCAAGCAACTACAGCGTTAAATAGGCAAAGTTGGACAAGAGCAGGCCTAGATCACACACTCATGAGTGGACAGGTAGTTGTGTGTCCATGTAATGTACAGCAAGGTGAGAATTGGGCTATATGACAACAAATAGGATTATAGGAATATAGCATGCAACCAATGTGAGAACAACTTTAAGTGGGACAGTGCGATTCAAGTTGAGATTATTAAACCTACATTAGAGGCTAAAGCCGAAAACATACAGATTATTAAAATGCAGACTGAAGAAACAGTTACGTAAGTTATCAGGAAGCGAGAAAACGATTAGGTACGAACAATAAGACACTCCTGATATCAACTGCTTAATAATAAAGCTTCTCGATGAGCTATCTGAATCTTCTCCAACTAAAAGGAATCCAAGTGAAACGAATTCAGAAAACACCTAGTATGGCCACATATCCACAGTTCAGCTTGTGATATAGGCAGGAAAGTGGTCATCGAATGATGGTGGTGAATAATTTACTAACAAATCAAAAGCACAATAGACCATCAATGCCATAGCAGGAACAAAACAAATGACAGCTTGTTGATACATTCCTTGGAGCCATCCTTAACAGATCTAGGTTGCAATTAACATTTAACAATTGTCACAAACACTGGCAACAGCCTGTTTGTCCTACAAATACTAATGTGTTTTACAATTACTTATTACCCAATTTGCGTTCCACTGTAGCAGAAGGGTTGCTTGTTTATCATATCCACTACAGGCAAAACACTTTTGTCAATAAGCAAGTAAGCGAATGTTGGAAATGCTGAAAACAAAACCCTACTTTGACGAAAACTCGTTTGTATACTTCCAAACCAGATTTGTTTTTGCAAAGAACATGCATGTAGCAAGAAGATAGCCTTTTCATATCTCACTCGATAACATTCCATATTAGGAGCTAAAAGACTAATTTATTTTGCAGGAACCACATGACATACACCCAAAAATATTTTTCCTAGTATCTACGCTATAAGCCTTGTAAAAAGAAATTTCAGCTCTCCACACAAATAGTGTTTGGGAACGTTTATCACAAACAAGAACATTTCCGATTATATGTAGCCCATTTCCTCAAAGAGGCATATCTCCAAATATATGGGAGCGCATTTGCCTAAAGGATCACATTTTTGGGAACACGTTGAAGAAAATATAACAGCAAGTAAATATGAAATTAACAAACAGAAGAAAAAACAAGCATACCTGGAAATGGGAACTGTTAAGGCAGCGCCCAATCTGCTTAAACAGCGGCACCATGCACCGCTGGAACTCAGCAGGCTGTGTCGCCTCAAGCACTTCCTCGAGCTCCCCTAGAAACAGCACTTCCTTCTGGCAATTTGTGACTGGCCAGTACTTGAGCAGCCCCCTGATAACAATATCCGCAAGTTTGTAGTCCTTCTCGACAAATTGGACAATGCAATAGGACAGCTGCTGGTGGTAGATCGCAACGGACTTGGGCTTGTGCAGCGGAATGAGCGCACGGGTAAGGAACAGCTTGTGCTCCTCCTTCATTGGCAGGGCGAAGCCATTAATGATGCTTCCAAGTATCTCAAGTAGCTCGCCAATGCCGTTGTGGCGCTCAGTCTCAAAGATGAACCGGTAGAACACATTGTTAATGGACTTGCGGATGAAGGGGCGGTGGACCATGAACTTGCCATAGATGCGGTGCAGTACGGTCTTGAGGTACTCACGCTCGCGGGGGTCCTCGGAATCGAAGAGGTCGAGGAGGCGGAGCACGAAGGCGTGGTCCACGTACCGTTTGGCGACCTTGGTGTCTGTGTCGGGAGACACCACATACCGGAGCAGGAGCTCATAGACGAGCTGGAGGTGCGGCCAGGCGGGGTCGAGGTAGGGCTCCTCCTCATCGTCGGGGGCCGCGCCGGGGTCGATCGCGGCGGCACACTCGTGCAGCGCAGGGGGCAGCGGGCGGAAGATGTTGGCGGAGATGGCGGCGACAAGGGCCTCCTGGACGTGGTCGGAGAGGCGCGCGGGTGCGTTGGCGTTGGCGGCAGGGGCCTGGACGTAGTCGACGAGCTCGAGGAGCGCCTGGCGCTTGGCCTCCTTCTCCCGGGGGTGCTTAAGGGAGTCGGAGAAGTCGAAGAGCGCAGCGACGAGGCGGAGCTTGCGGAGGATGAGCCCGGGGCGGTCGGCAGCTGCGACATCGCGGAGGAGCGGGAGCGGCTCGAGAAGGGGCGGCGAGGGGTGGGACACCGGGTTGGCCGCGAACGCGGAGGGCGCGAGGTGCGGCGAGGTGGGCGACGACGGCGACGGCGCGGAGGCGCGGGAGGCGTGGTTGACGGTGACGGGGCCGGCGCCCCGGGGCCGCCGGACGAGGACGGCGGCGCGGCGGGGCGCGGGCGGGCTCAGCCCGTCGGCGCGCGGCCTGCGGCCGCCGCGCTTAATGATCTTGTTGAACATGGCGGCGGCGGATTGGGAGATCGGCGGCGGATCGATCGATCGCTCGATCAATTCCCCTTCCCTTGCGGGGATTTGGTGGGGAGGTGAAGGAGGTGGGGTGGGGCCCGGATGGCAGCGAGGAGGTGGGGTCAGCCGGTCAGGGGCGGTGAGCGCAGGAGGGGAAGCGGCGGCATGTTGAATTGGCTGGCTGGTGATTTGGGGAGGAGAGGAGAGGAGAGGAGGGGATCAAACCAAGGAAGGGAAGGAGAGAGAGAGGGGGGATGGGGATTTTTTTTTTATTTATTTTTACGGTGTATTCATTTTGTATTTATTGGGAGGTATTTGTTTTGTATCTTCGGGGTTACACCCACCGTTTTTTAATAACTTTTTAGGATAGTGTTTCTCCGAAGAACTTCTATTAGATTTGGTAGTCATGAGTGCATTAATTCAATTCAACTCACTTAACATCCAATTACATTTGGTATGTCTGATATGGTTACGGCTTATGATTTTTGACTGAAATTTTTGAATTTTAGTTATTTACGACAGAGATGATAGGGAGAGATACTCGTTTGTGATTTTGGTTGATACAGATGTTGGATTTTAACGTGTACTACAATTAATTTGTAGATTCTATCTTAAAAAATACTTCATTTAGGTATTATACCAAAAACCAAGATCTCTTTTTAGAAGCCGTTAAAGAATAGATTCATTGGCATGTTTCTAAGATGATTCATGACCGCTCGGCAGCCAGCAGGCAAGGCCTCCCGAGCCTCTAGAGTAGTGTTCGCCGCTCACGTCGGCCGAGGTCGAGCTCATGTATGACCCCTCCTTCGCGGCACTGATGCCAGCTTGTAGGGACTTTGGGACTAGATTGAACCAGTGGTTGGACGGGTGGAGTTTGAGACATTTGGATTTAGGGTTGTGGTTTCCAGTTTATTTTTTTATTATTTTTAAATTTCGTTTTTTTCTGATTTTTTGGTTTATTTTGAGTTTTTTTATCGATTCTTCTTTTTTCTGTATTCATTTGTATTATACGTGATCAGCTAACCTATTTTTCTATTTTTAATTTTTTTAAATTTAATTATGTCAAATAAGCTAATATCAGCTACCGTGTAATTTTAACCAGCTACAGTAAAAATTCAGCCCAACCGAACACGATCTCAGTAATTATGGTTCCATTAAAAAGATGTGAACTGGTCACAAGTGACGGTATTAAACACTATCTTGCTCTGTGGAGTATTTGATCTGTTTTTCTTTTCAGTGATGTTTTTTTTATGTAAATGGGTAGTTTTGGGCTTGTTGCCTGCGGGTTGTGCGGAAATGCGGCTAGATTGACCGATTTGGGAGTGGCGATGAAGAAAACAAAGATTGAGTTTCTTTTCTTATTTTTGAAGTAGATAGTTAGATCTATTATACTTTAGGGAATTGTTTGAATTTTTAACATTTCTGACAAAACAAGTTGAATTATTTTGAAAACAATGGAAATGTTTTAAATAAAACTTGAAATAAGTTCGTCAAACACCACTACTTCTAGAGAGAATTAGGGCTCCAACTCCCCCTACTTATAGGGAGACTAACCAGCAAAATGCCGCCACTGCCCACTTTGCTAGAATTCATATACAAATAAGGGGCCGCTTCAATTGGCTTAAAAGCCTCGGCTTCTGGTTTAGCTATTGACTTTTGGTTGCAAATGCATTATAACCGCTATTAGATTTTGAGTCAAAAAATGAGGAAAAAAATAAAAAAATAGTTATATTGTTGCGAACAACGAAAAGGAAAAAAAGGAAAGCAAAAAACCAAAAAACTAAAAAAGATAAAATCAAGAAGTTCACGTGTTCTAAATAATTTTTAGCTTCTAAAAATCAAAAACCAAAGTCGTTTGGAGCGTAGCGTAAAACACAAAAAAACATGTTACGTGCATATGCCTCACTTGTGGGTGGGACTAATGTTTTGCATAGATGCCCCTAGTAAATGGCATTTATGTAGAAGAGTTATTGCGTGGATAACATCTTTCAAAATGAACCCTTTGTCCATTTCATTGCCCGTGTAAGCAATGATGGATTTCATGCACTCTACTTGATGAGAAATGAGGGGAAATGGGAATTCTGTTTGGATGAACCAGACTGCTAATATGAACAATTGGTTTTCTAAAATAGCTTCTCTATTTATTTTGCCCTTGTATCGCTTTGGAGATAAGTCAGAGGGTCATATACGCATCACGCACTCCACCTCTCTCGCTCCTATTTCGTGTACTCATATCTCCCTCATTTTCCCTATCGCTCACGTTCTCCTTATAAAAGCTACTTCTTTCAACCACTTCTATTTATTTTTAGTTAAAAGTCATCAACCACAATCAAAAGTCACCAACTACAACCAATATGAACATGCCCTATATTAAATACAACACAATTTTGATACACCCATGCCTTCCCAAAATGTAAGGGAGAAAGATGTATACAACACAATATGATCATTGCAAGACTAAAAAAATTCTACGTTGGATCACCACCCGTCTAAAATAGATGTTGTTTTGGTCTAAAAAATTGATGTTGTTTTATTAGTTTCAATTTGCAATTAGTTGTTTTTTTGGTTTTGTCTGTGCAACTTTTCCTTGAAACCTCCCTATCTATTGTTTGTATTGATAGTTGAGTAAATTGCACTACAAGTACACGAATTTATGAGGTAGGTGCTTCTAGGTCACTTAACTATAAAATCGTGCATTTAGGTTAATAAACTTATTAAAACATACAAAGAAGGGCGAAAAGATGTTTTGCAAGGCTAGCAATACATTCATATAACACTAATGCTTATGTAGCATTGATGTGAACACTGACATAAGAAGGTGAAGGCCTCTATCTTCAGCCCACTGGTTATGCCCATCTGCGTATCCATAACGCCGTTGCAAAGAATTTAAAAGTAATTTGATTTTGACCGAGAAGGAAAGATGTGAGCTTGCTGCAGCGATAGGATTAATTGCAAAGTAAATTCTTATTATTTTTTGTCGCATAAGATACGTATGAAGTTGATGCAACTATATTAATAGATATAAAAGCCAACGAAGAAGAAGACGACGACAGATGTGGATGGGCCCGATCTACTACAACCACTAGCACTGTCTCGATTCTCGTCCACCTCACGTCGGCCTCAACATCGAGTGGCATTGTGCTGGGCCCATCCACATGCTCCGAATCGTGTTGGCTGCTACAGACTACTTTTCGGAGTCTATGTTTGAGGAACACATCGAGTCATTAATTGGTGCCCCTTCTTCATCCGCAGCATCGTGGATGCCTTCACAACCTTGTAAAACCTTTTTTAAAATTTATTTGTATGGTTTGATAAGTTTATTGACCTAAATGCGCGATTTCATGATTTAGTGTCTTAGATGCACCCACCTCACAAGTTCGTGTACTTGTGGTGTAATTTACTATTGATAGTTTGTGTGTACAATTAAGGTGGTGATCATTTGGGCTTATTTTTGATGGTTTATGGCTGAAAAGCACTGTAGCTGGCTGAAAAAACACTGTAGCTGACAGAGGCTTATTTAACATAATTAAATTTAAAAAAATTAAAAAATATAAAAAATATGTTATCCCATTACGTATAGTACAAACAAATACGGGAAAAAAAGAACCGGCAAAAAAGCTAAAAAAACCAAAAGTTCAGAAAAAGACAAAATTTATGAATAGTGAAAAATAAGCCAGAAGCCAGAAGCTGAAGCCGAAACGATCAAGGCCTAATAGAGGCCGGTGCATATAAAAAGAAGACATTAATCTCTTCCTGGTTTGATCACTTCATGTTCATAGAGTTAAATCCGTAAGTGAACTTCACATGAGGGGAAACTATCTATGCATAGATGGTAAATGGAAGAATTCTTTAGTTGTTGAGAAGCGCCGGCGCTCATAATTCCGAGGTATATCAACCCGGAACGCTCTTAAAATATGTATAATAATTCAGAACCTACCATGTGAAAAGTATCAAGACTCTTCTTTTACAATTCGCTGATCGACACAGCGTATTTTAGACCATGATGTATTGTTGTTCTGTGTATCATATTTTTATTGAACTAAATCGTGCTACACATGAATTTGTCGTTTAATGCTAATATTAATGGCGATTAATTTTTGCATTACTGGGCTTTCATGGGCTAAAAGATGTAAAGGGTGAATAGATTAAACAAAGATTGAGATTGCTCTTGATGAGTCCAATGGAGAGAAGAAAGAAGATAGAGATGGGGAACTTTTGGATGAAGTCATGCAAGGACACTAGAGATAGGGAGAGATAGTGATAGGCCTCATTGGCTACGATCGAACAGCTGTACCTTCCGAACGAGTTTTACTTCCGAGTTCTTTTTCTTCGTGCCGTCTGTTTAAAAAGTTTCTCCAACGTCTGCATCATGTAAATGCAACCCGTATTTAAACGAAATTAGTAGTGTAGTTTAGGCAACGAGTAAGGTCAATGTTTCCCAAATTCAATTAATGCAAGATCTATCCGGTTGTAATTAGTACAAGCCTTTACAGCGAAACCATGTAATGAAATCGACAAATGAGGATGCTACTCCCACCTCATGACTTGGTTACACGAAAACATGGAACAACGGCCACATCTGCTATCGCGAAATGCGAACTGAACATACCCAACACCAACATTGTTTTGAAATCTCATTCATGGCTGTGGAGAACATTTTCAGAACGGTTGATAAGTTGATAACGAACTTCACATGGTTTCTCATCAATTTGCTGCTCGGGAATACTTCAGCCACTGTTTCTGTAATAATCATTGCATAGCAGAACTATCATGCCAAGCAACCACAGCAGAATGCCACAATTTCCTACAACTCGATGCATAGCATGTGTAATAATAGAACTATTCAGAAACGAGGTAATCAGGTAACCAAACCAACCACTCTGGGCAAGACGAATCAGCTCAGCAGGAAAGCAGTCTGCTGGATAAACTTAGCCAGAAGGCAACATCAGTGCCAGTACTAATTCTAATACAGAACAGAGATAACTGTGCCAGAGCACTCATTAAGCATTCAGCCATGTGAAACTGCAAATATTAATCTGCTAACATTAAACTGCAAATACATAACTTGATTCTGCGAACAGTTCATTGGAAGCGATCATCGTAGCGTCCTCTGCTGGGGCGGTCATACGGCCCAGGTCTCTCCCTGTAACCTCCTCCATCATAACGAGCATGTCCTCCACTGCCATAGTGGTCAGCGCCGCCACCACGTGGGCCATCCCTGTCATAGCCACCACGTGGGCCATCCCTGTCATAGCCACCACGTGGACCACTCCTATCATAGCCGCCATTGCCACGCACTCCATCTCTCTCATAGCTTCTTTCTCGCTCCCTACCATAACCACTTGGCTGGTAACGATCCGGACCTCCATACCTGTCTGCACCAAAGCGATCACCACCAGACGGGTATCGATCATTTGCATAACGATCACGGCCCCCACCGTACCTGTCTCTGCTGTCAATAGGGTCACGGTATCCATAACGGCCACCATCATAACGATCATCCATGTAACGATCAGCAAACCTATCTGATCCAGAAAAACGGTCTCCCCTGCCACCACCGCTGCCAGCACTGAACTTAGAAGAGAAACGCCCAGAACGACCACCACCAGCATTAGGGCAATCACGAACCCAATGACCAGGGCGGCCACACTCAAAGCAATTGCCAGGAGGTGGACCATCACCTCTACCACCACGATAATCCCCTCGTCCGCCACCACTGTCATACCTTGTGTCATCTGTATGCATCTTAGGCTCAGCCTTGTTCACTGAAATGGTCCGACCATCTAACTCTTGGTTGTGCATATCTTTGATAGCGCTGTCAACTGCCCGTGGATCTGAAAACGTCACAAAACCAAAGCCACGGTGGCGGTTTGTGTGTCTCTCCAGCATTATCTACAACAAGAAATGCTTATAAATGTTGGGATATATACAACGACAAGCAAAAAATAAGTCAAGTGAAGACTAAACTCAAGTCAGCAGAACAATGCATATACAAAATAAGCATCTGCCCACCAATAGGATAAGAATGCAGAATATTTAAAATTTGAGATGGACCAAAACATTTAGTTTCAGCAAATAATTTGACATTCATTACCAAAAGGTTGGAATAACATTTCAAGTGATAGTTTATTTGAAACCAGAGTATATCATAATTTACAAAAGGTGCCACACACAGCAACTTGGAAAACTTGCTACCCCTCCTACAAATGAACAGGGTCCATAGCAGCCAGCTACCCCTCCTACAAAGGAACATGCTTTACTTTTGGAATGAATAACCATAACCTTAACAGTGAATTGAACGTTGATATAACTCATCAAAGGAAAATGTAATTGGCAATAAAATACAGAATAATTGAGGACACTATGCAATGAGGATTGTTAGGGCGTGAAATAGATTCCATGTAAAAAAATTACTTATACACAACTTTAGGATGGTTGACAGACAGTAAGTCATTACCTTGGCAGAAGCATTGAGATTAGGTATTAGGTTATTCCAGAATTTCAATAATTCAACAGAATGAATCAAAATTCTGTCACACAGCCGCATGTAGCAGTAACTACCTTTGCGACTGAACATATTCCCAAGACAGTAAAGCTCATTATCACTGACAAGAAGCAGAGCAATAAAATGTCCGGCACTTTCAGTCTAGAAAAGCAACACAGCGAACTCAACAAATAATTTTGATGTCACCCTCTTTCAACTGACAATTAATTAGACTTCTCTTGATAATCTGAGCATCCTCTGGTATCCGGATTCCTACTGTGCATCTCATATCGACTAAACCAATTGTAACAGACCACGAGATTTGAGAAGCAAGCAACTTCCATTGCCATGAAAGCACTACCAACTGTGTACACCTCAAGGTTTGTGCTACTCCAGTCATATGATAGCATGGTATGCCTAAAAAAATTAACCAGTCGAGTAGGAGGTGACCTCAATCCCAAAGAAGTAGCTAAGGGAACCCAGATCAGACATATCTTAAACTGCTCACTAAGATGCCTCATCAAAAAGTCAATATACGAAGGGTCATCTCCAGTGACGAGTATGTCATCCACATAGAGAAGTGTCGGATCACGAGAGTAAGTGTGAATACAGAGAGCAAGATCATGGTCACTGGCGAAGAAGATAGCAGCAATGATAACAGAAGCGAAACACTCAAACCAATCACGAGGGGCATGTTTGAGCCTATAGAGTGAACTATGGAGGCGACAAACATGACCATCGGAAACAAAATACCCAAGAGGCGGTTGCATATAGACCTCCTCACGCAACTTGCCATTAAGACATTCTTAATATCACGCTGCAAGATAGTCCACTGCGAACAGAGGCAATGGCAACAATAGTGCGAACAGTGCTCATATAAGCAACCGAAGCAAAAGTCTCATCATAGTCACAGCCATACTCCTGCTAAAAGCCACGTACAACAAGACGTGCTTTATAGAGCTCAATGGAACCATCAAATCAGGCCTTGATCTTATAGAATGTATATACTCCAAACAAATACAAGTACCTTAAAGTGGATAAACTCCGCCAGTTAGAAGTTCGAACATTTTTTAAAATTATCTTTGAGAAGCTGATAAATTTTATTTTGTGTTTGAAAGAACCGGAATAAGATTTGATTTCTGAAGGAAACTTCATTTCTTCTACGCATAGCTGTTCGCTCCACTAATCAGCATCTTTTTTTCTTCATCGTGAAGCTAAATAATTTGGTTATCTTGAAATTATAGCGATCAATCTTCTTTTAGCTCTTTGTGCCTAGTTCAGATTTCAGAACTAGAGAAAGGTACCAAAATGGCACAATCCTATTCCCTGTCAAAGAAAAAAATATAATCCCCCCTCGAGGCCTCGTGAAACGGTAGATTCACCTTTCCTCCCAACACCATCAAATCCACCGACCTTCCTCCAACCGAAGGCACTCTCTAAAATCAAACTAGATGTATAGCAATACTCGGTGAAAACCGCTCAAATTGCACAGATCTAGCAGCACCATCCAAGAATATCGCACATATGCTGCGGATAATACGGAACTAAGCGGGTGTACGAGAGCTTACGGAGAGGAGCAGGGTCAGTCGGGATACCTGGGCGTCGACGACCTTGCCGAAGCGGCGGAACACGTCCTCGAGCTTGCGCTCGTCGGTTTCGCACGACAGGCCGCCCACGAAGATCCGGCTCTCCTCCTTGCCCGCCATTGCCCGCCTCTATGCCTCGCGGCCTCGGTTCGTGGCGGAAAAAATATTAGGGTTTGGGGAGAAGAGGAGACGACGAGGAGGAAATCGGAAGCGGCAACAACAGCAAAAAGGAAAGAGAAGCGATCGAGCGTCAGTTCGGTCTGCGTGCTGCGCGACGGGCCATGACCTGTGGGACCTTTGTGGGCCATATAACTGGGCCTGCGGCCATGTCGGTGCCTTAAGGCCTCGGCCGAATGATATTTGAGCGATTCGACCAGGCTCGTGGGTTTGTGGGTCGGGTGCAGTAGCTGCAAGGTCTATTTTCTATGCCTACGATTGATAGTTTGTGTTTTGATTGATGATTTTTATTTATATATTTTGAGATATTAGTATATGGTGGAGACGCTGATGTGAACAGCATATATGATTTTTGATTCGACAAACTGTTTTAAAAATCCACCTTAAGATGCTGCCTCATTTATTTTAATTTTTGGATATACTAAAAGCTCAACAAAAAAAAAAGGGCCGTAGTTTCTCCCTGGAGGCTCGTTCTAGTTTAGATCAGTTTTTATTAGCCGCGAGGATTCCTAGCCGCCAGACGCAACCCGTTAGTCCGTTAGTCAACACCGATCCTTCCACTGCTCCGGCATTTTTGCTGGTGTTGAGTGGGTGGAGGTTCTATTGATTTCCAAAAGTAATTTTGAAGTTTTTTAGTGTGATTTTTTTTTCTAAATCAGATTGTTTTTAGTTCTGTTATTCTCTAATTTGTGTTTTGATCTTCTCTCTCCTCTTCTCGATTTTGTTGTGTGTCAAGGATGTATAAGTGATAGGGATGACTCATGGAGATCAATTTTCATTCATCTAGGCATCATATCTTAAAAGTTCTTGTAGTTACTCAATTTTTCTTGGATTTGACCTTGTTAGGAGATTTCTTGATCCAAGTGTTTTTGCCTCAAATCTTTAGGAGTTCTTGCTATAACATGTGGAGATATATCTCGAGCCATCTTGGCCACTCTCTATGCACGAGCAAATCATATTCCAAGTTTTCGATTTTTGCCCTATTTAGTGCAAACTCGCTTGTTCTTGAGAAATATTTGAACTTTGATAGGGATTATTGCGATCTTTAGATGGAATAGGCTTCTGAGACCCCAAGCAAGGTGTGCAAAATTTCATCTCATTTGGACTTGATTTTTGAAGTTGCATCACCTCGGGCTGATCTTTCTACTTTGGAACAGAGAGCAGCCAAACCGCCACCCCTAGCTGTCAGACTTCCAGGAGCCTTGTCAAATCAGCCTGTTGGCATCGGTCAAACCACTAGGCCTGTGAGTTCTTTCGATCTAAGATTTTTGAGTTGCTTGATTTGGTCTTGGCTTATAATCATAATCTTCGTAGCTCAGTAGCTACTGGAGTGAATGATCGGCAAATACTTCAGAGAAAAATTTGAAGACATCATTCACCATCTCTCTGTTGCCATACCGATCCTACAAGTGGTATTAGAGCCCAGTTAGTTCTTCTCATAGACCTTAACCGGTCTTAGGAGCCATGTCATCAGACAAGTATTCAACCAAGCCCAAATGACTTGCAACCAAGCCTCTTACGTGTTTAAATCCCACCGAACCATCCTTGCTTGCAAACGACACAAGTCACTTGACACACCACACGCTTCTTCTCACACATGATGGCAATAGGTTTCCTTGACCTTACAAGACCTTGTCTCCTTCCTAAGCCTAGTCCTGATTTACCTTGTCATTTCCCGTTATATCATCCACTAGTAGCTTTCGCTCTAGCTCCTCATCGTCTCGGTTTGTAACCACTCTATAAGCATCGGTCATCTTCGAATGCTCCTTGATCGTATGGACCCAGCTCCTCCTGAGCGTAGTCCCGATCTTTTGACCGTTTTGGACCTAAGCTCTCCTAGCTTAGTCCTGATCCCGTCCGCTTCACCATGACGTAGCCTTGGAGTCTTACAACCAACAACAAGAAACAAACAATTACATAGCGCCGCACAATACATAAAATCATCAATTGACATAATTAATCTATACAATACTCCATGTAACATATATGCACCTAAGCAACGACACCCATACCACGCCCACACTCAACCAACTCTGCTCAAAACCTCCAATGTCGGTCTGATCGCCAACCACAGGCCGGTCAGATAACTAATTTTGCAACACACTAATTTTGCATACTGCTAACTTGGCAACACACTAATTATTGAGTAAGATAACTTATATCTTAGTTTAGATTTAGAAATATGTACTATGAAGATTTCTAGATGATTCTTTTTTTCCTACAGTAAGATTCTTATTCCATTTTAGAGAAGAGCTATATAAAACCACGAGAGATGGTAACAGAGAGAATCCAAGTAACAAACCAAAGAAATCATTCATCCAAAGATATAGATGCACGAGAGTACTAGAGGTTAAGTTATTTTTTAGTACTAAATTTTTGTATAGGGCAAAGATTCGATGGTCTTAAAAGATTTAAGAGGGTTGTGAGATACCAACGATCTCTTGTAGTTCTTTGAGATTGTTCTTAAGAAATTTATGGCCGGTTCCGCCAAATTTTCTATTTCTCGTTGTGGTTGTTTTAACATCGTTATTTTGGTTCTCTCTATAATATTCATTTTTTTCGTTCTTGATACTGTGTACGTCTATACCGTATCTCATAAATTTTGACCTGATCTGAGGATTGTTGCACATAAGGAGTGTCATAGTATAACACTAATGAAAAATTGCAAAAATTTCAAAATCAAAACTGAAATTAGGCCACTGAAATCTCTCTCTCTCTCTCTATCTTGAAAGGGCAGTGCATTGGAATATCCATGCTCATCAATATGTTCACTTTGGTTTTGACTTGGGATTGGAAGCATGCCATTTTGTAGCATCTGCAACACATCGCGGCATCATTGGAACGTGTTTGAACAGCTCGAATGAAATGTTGCGTTAGTTACAGAGAAAAACGCCGCAATATATAGCTGATAATGCACTACCGCATTGCAAAATTGTCGTGGATTGATCCTACCCTCGCAACACTGAAAGTTACCGAAAGAGGTGGCACGCGTACAGTCGTTGTCCAATTAACAGTGGCCAGTAAAGTTCTCATCGACGAGAAAGAACGAGACAAATCTTAATAAATAAGCCAAGACTTCCCCGGCTCTCTCGTCTGTACGTGAGAAATTTCTAACCCGTGCATGGAGAATTGCAGATAGATGATGCCCTGTTTCAATAGCACTGTACGCTAAACCAACTCGCCATTACCGTGTGACGCAACACATGAGATGAGACTACTCAGAAGAAACACAAGAGTTCAGACTTCAGAACGCATGGACCATGGATGCAACTTTCTGCAGCATCTCGATCGTACTTTGTCTATGCAGTGCACTGTGCACGCAACAAACAATAGCAGGGCGGGTCCATGTTCATTTTTTTTCCTCCTCTTCAGTCAGTGGATCACTAGACTTCCACACACACATTTGCAGACATGCGTATTGACCAGAGACACGGATCAGAACAATATAGCATACGACGGGCATGTTGCGTCAATGGCAACAGTTTTTTTGACCTCACCTGGCCTGGAAGAACGTACACCCGTCGGATCTACCTACCAACTGCATGGGCACTCCTGTTTTGGCCACACAGCGGGCCTGGCCTTACCGACCCACCTACCAATTGCTCGGTTACTCTTGGCCACACAACACAACACAACACAGAGCGATGTGACTTGGTTGGTTTGTTCCCGGGCGAATCTAGGGAAGGGTTTTACAGGGCGGTTGGGGTGCCGCACAAGTCCTGGTAGCCGGTGGAGGGAGACGGGCGCAGATCTTCCAGGGGTGTCACTAGCGGGACACAGGAGCAAATCTGCCTCTCAGGCCCTGAGACGGTATCGGTGGAAAGCGAAACGGAAGGCCGATCAGGACAGATCTGCCGACGGAGGTGGCGGGAGCGCGACCAGGGGCCCAGGCGCCCATACACGCTTAGGGGGAGGGGACTGGGGAGAACTGGAGAACGGGAGTCGGGAGAAGAAGTGGAGTGGCCGCCGGCCGAGTTGGGGAGATTTCCCGGCGCTGAGGAGGAGTGAGGAGTCTGGCCAAGAGGCCGAGAGAGGGAAAAGTGCGGGTAGCCTAGCGGAGGGGGTGGGAGCGTCTACGTCGAGTGCCAACCGACCGACGAGTGACACGGATCAACAGGTCAAGCCAAGGTATATAATTTGTAATTCAAGTAGCATTATCTCTTTACTGTTTAGTATTCAGTGAATTATTATTTAATGTTTAGTATTATTTGTTAATTGTTGGATATTATGTAGTGTTTGTTAGATTGTTAGTGATGAATCCTATAATTTGTTTGTAGATTTGTAAATTGTAATATTGGAGAAACTGACTTTGTTTAACTATTTCATAATTAATTCAAGTAGTATCCCTCTAACCAATGAGAGTGCAACTCAACCAAAGAAGCCTCATGATTTAATCTTGTATGCTAGTGGTATGTTATGTTTTTCTTAAATGTTCATGATCATTTACAAATAGTTATCGTATCACTAATTTTGTTATTTTTGATATACAGATAGCTGATCTCTACTCATCGGAACCATATTTTTATATATTTGGGATGTGTTTTCTATTACTGAGGTACTTTTGTTGTATTTCCCTCTTTTCAGCTATGTTTCTCTTCTATTCACGAATAAATTTGAATTAAACAAAAGTAAAATATTGTGTTTGTAACAATCTAACTTAGCGCCTTAGCCCACTCTCTATTTTGTTTTTGGCTTCGCCACTGTTTGTGCCAATTATTTGAATTTGGTCACCAAATTAATTAGTGTCCCCATAATTTGGCTACAAGTGTCAAGGAAACGAACTAAGGAAGGCCCAAGCTTGGTGAATGGAGTCTTGCCAAAATATTGGCAACAAAGCAAATATACAAGTCGAATCCGGTCGATGCTACCAAACTTTTTAGGCTTCAAACCATGCAGTGAACCATCTCTCTGCCATTTTCATCCATTCATTTTACTCCAATGCACACGTGCTGCATCCTAACCATACTTCTTTATCGCAATAAAATTTCTCTGTGCAGATCAGTTCTACTCTTACCTTAGCTAGCTAACTTAATTGGATGATACGTATCATGCATCAATCTGAAGTGCTTACTGGCTTACTGCTCAGCACGTCACAAACAGTGTATATGATTATGAGCATGATTAGGGCGTGTGCCTACATACTCAAACCTATCCTGCATGATGCATGCGCAGGAGCCTCTCTACTAGCTAGCTAGTACGTACATGATAATGCACAAACGTTTTTTAGAACACTGCATGTTTCTGATTTCTGACTTATTTTTTACTATTCAAAAATTTCGTTTTTTTCTGAACTTTTGCTTTTTTTAGCTTTTTTGCTAGTTCTTTTTTTTCCGTATTCGTTTGCATTGTTCGTGATGAGCTAGCATATTTTTTCTATTTTTAAATTTTCTTAAATTTAATTATGTCAAATAAGCCGCTTTCAGCTACAGTAAAATTTCAAACGTCATAGTGCAATTTTAACCATAAGTCATAGATTTTTAGCCCAACCGAGCGGGGCCTATGAGACCTCAACGTTTGCCATGGCTTGCTGACTGCTGCTGCTCCAGTTGTTCTCTACTGACTCGTGATGGATAATGTCCAAAATCCTTTGCAATAAATTCCATGCTGTGAATTTTGAAACTCTCAGCAACCACAAAATTAAATTCGCAACTTTGATCATTCCTGTCCGGGATCGAGTTCGCCGATGGCTGACATTATTATCGTTTTGTTGACTTTTCCCTGTTCCGACGAATTGGATTCGTAAGGGTTCAAACAAAGACTGGTTTTTTCTGGCTCTGGATAATATTCGTTTTGACAATGGATTAATTTAGTGATGGAATTTGCAGAGGCTGTCATCACACAGGACACCAACATGTCAACCTGCACGGTTAGGTGAATGTGGAAAACCAATCGCAAGTGCCAATCCTTCTCTTTCTCCCGCTTGGCATTCTATTATAAGATTTTCTAGTTCTATACACTTTGATCAAATCAAGTACTTCCAACCCTATCAAGAGATATCAACGTGTAGTGGTTCAAAACTGTATATGACTTCAATTTATCACAAGAAATTATCAATTTAATTTCTGAATGGACAGAGCATTGTCTGTAATCTTTTTTTAGATGAACTGAATGTAATTAGTGATTGGTGGCATACTTAATTGGATCGAACTATTAGGAAAAACAAGATATAAAATGTGCCACCATTATAGGCATATGAATGCGTATAGATTCAATGAGAATTGGCGTCAAACTGTACGCTCTAACCTACTACAGAAGCGTGGAAATGAGTCATGTCAAAAGCTCCTGTCCAGTCTCTAATATCATCTTTACCTGAACTTATTCAACGGTCATGTTCTCTATGATCCTTTAAATTAGTAATTCAATTCTAGGATCCTAAAATTCAGCATCCTTTTAATATATGCAAGCAACAAACAAGGTAAGTGAGAATAACGATGAATTGCATATATAGTCGACAAATCAAGTTGATAAGTATTTTGCATACCTTGACCAACATGAGGGTCGATCAGCATGTGTAGCTAGACTGCCAGAGGACGTTTTGTTTTTTTACTTTTAAGGGAAGATCAACAGATAATCTCATGCTAGCTCCTTGAATCAGAAGGCCAATATTAAACAGTACTCTACCAGCTTCATTTTCAATTCTATTTCCTTTTTTTGTTAACTTTATTCCAGAAGAAAACACATACATTACAAATAAACTGAGAGAACATACCAGAATTCCTGAATTTGTCTATTCTCTTACTCGCTCCCCTTTATTTAATTGGTTACAAGTCTTCTCAATATATAGGCTAATACTCTTCTACTAGCATATGTATTTGGACTTCAAGTTGGGCACAACTTTAACTTGAGTTACACACGGAGACGGACTCTACTACGTTTTGGACTCGAAGTCGAGATTGTTTCTAACAATCTCCCCCTTAATTTTGACTCGACATTCTCTAGTTTAGTTTCAATGCATTATGAACTACCAGCCATATCTCCACATGAATCATTCTATATGCATGTTACATGTAGGAACTCAACTCAACTGGTACGGGTTCAACCGGATGCAAAGATTCTAAAACATTGATGTAGTCGGTCTCAACTACGACTAACTAAACTTATACTTGATACAGAACGGTGACACATCTTCTCAATGTTCCGATTCCTTTTTACTTTACTTGAGTTTGGATGGCGACACATTTTCTCGACGTCGCTAACTCAAATCTTCATCAGAGCAATGTTGGTTCATCATCGCTGAGCGCTTCAGCAAGAAACGCTTTCTTCATCCTCGGCTTGGGGTATTCTGAAGCAAAGTGCCCATAATTGTTACAATTATAACACATCACTTTTGCCTACTCAAACTTTCGATTCTGACGGCCTTGGCCACCACTGCTGGAAGTGTTCTTGCCTTCACGCTTCGATGATTGGATCTCCCATTCAGCGCGGATCAACAAGACATGTTCGTCGCCATTGTTACTACTGTCGCAGATGCGTTCCTCATATGTCTTAAGACGACCGATGACCTCCTCCATGATCATTGTTTTTAGGTCTCCAAGTTGCTCATGATCGAAGCAATTGGAAGAAACTGTGAAGGAACAGCACGAAGTAATCTCTTCACTACGTACAATTATTCCACCTTCTCGCCAAGGGCCCGAATCTTGTTGACGATGATCGTCAACCGGACGGCGAAGTCATTGATCGACTCCGTATCCTTCATACGCAGCACCTCGAACTCGGTCTTGAGAGTTTGTACCTTTACTTCCTTCACACGATCGGTGCCAAGATGCATCGTCTTCAATGCCTCCCACACAGCTTTGGCTGTCTCCTTTTCGGCCAGTAGGAAGAGCACCTCCTCTGATATGCTCTGATAGATGGCCACCAATGCTATTTGATCCTTGCACACATCGACGTTGCCGTTCTCAATCGCGTCCCACACTCCTTGAGCCCTCATGTACACCTTCATCTTGATTGCCCATGCTGCATAATTGCTTGTCGTGAGCATCGAATAATGCAGCGAAACAACGGAACTCTCCTTCGCCATCATACTGGATGATGCTTCATCACCGGTGACATCACTTTCCGGAGAACGCGATATGATCTTGAGCACGGATCAAGATCTCGGGCTACTTTGAAGCGGCTCTTGGACCGAGGGGGTCTGGAGAACAAATACGTCTCGTAACTCTAATCGCGTCTAGCTTAGTTTTTTCCTTTTGCTGTTGATGTGATTGCCGCTTTCTATTGCTCTGGCTTGAACCTAAGGCTTGGCTTTTATTTCTGTGCTGCGTTGGGAGATTGAGTTCACCTCGGAGATGGACACCACGCGGACTCCGTTTCAGCTTGGAATTGGCAAAAATCCCACGTGAAATCAACGTCGAGTTCGGAAGCAAAATCTTAGAAGATTTCTCATCATGTTGCACTTCCTGGGAAGACTTCTTACGTATGGCCTGAAAGTCTGCTACTTTCGGCCGCGTGCTTCCCTTGGACCGGATGATTTGTCTCTCTTCTAGCTGCTTGCAAACAACCTGTTGCTGCAATCTTTTTCCTGTGCAAGCAATGTCGTGCTCCTCTCTCTGTCTTCTCTCTCTCTCCTGTCTTGTTTCTCTGTCCTGTGCACGAAAATTTTGCTCTCTAAGTGCACAAGAAAACAAGTCTTCTCTCTTCTTCTGTGACGCTTTTCTGTCTTGACGCAAGAGACGACGCCGTGCTTCCTTAGAGACTTGGCGCCGCGCGGGCGGAGGCTTCGGGTCTGGCTTCATGTCGGGAATTTGCGTACACGCCGTGCAAAGGCTTCAGGAGCGCTGCACGAACGGAAATACGCCGAAACGGAAATCACCGAGATGTTTTTTCAGCGACTCGGTTCTCGTCTAGGCTCTGATACCACTTGTTAACTTTATTTAAGGAGAAAACGCACACATTGCAAATAAACTAAGAGAATACACGAAAATTTCTGAATTTCTCTATTCTCTTACTCGCTCTCCCTTATTAACTGGTTACAAGTTTTCTCAATATATAGGCTAATACTCTTCTACTAGCATACGTATTCGGACTTCAAGTTGGGTATAATTTCAACTTAAGTTACACACGGAGACGGACTCTACTACGTCTTAGACTAAAAGTCAAGATTATTTCTAACATTTTTAAAAAGCTAATCTCCTTTGGTTTAATCGGTAGATGGACCTGGACGGTCAGTCAGGCATAAACATACAAGATCACAGTACCAATAATTCCGATCAGAACCAGGCATTCAGTTTTCTCAGTCAGTGTGCGGAGTACACTAATTAACAACCAACGAATAATGCCCCAGAATATACTGCACCATATATATCCCATATGTGATTTGCCAACTGGGCCAGAAGTTTAATGTGATGTTGATGCCCTCTTGTTTTATATTAGTACTAAATACGCTCCTTAATTACGATGAATGAAGTAAAGGATGCGGGGGATCTTTTTTGTTTTTATCTTTTAACTCTTTAGTCGCCATGTAATGATGCGGGGGCAAAGGGGTTTCAACTTTCAAGAGTAGACTGTTAAATTCCATGCACAGATCAATCATTTCTCAAAGGGAGATTTGGATTCTGGAGTAGTTTGTCAATGGAAGATTTGGAGGGGAGAATGTTTAATTTTTGTATTCATTAATTAATTATATCATGCATGGAGATGAAAACGTATGCAAGTATACTAAAGCAACATTTGTAGACTAAAATGGCATGCCTCAATTATACATAAAATTTAGAGTGCTACTAGCCCACGCTATACAGTTGAAATGCATTTCCAACAGTATAACAAATTTATGGAGCTTCGTAAGGTTTCAAGTGCATAAAATGTTTCATGAAGGTTTCGGATTTTTGAATTTGAAGTTTCAAACAGATTTTAGCTCGTTTCACAAAAGAGTTCAGCACATTTCAAGAAGTTTTAGAAGGTTTCCAAAAAAAAGTTTCAGTGGGTTCTAAGAAGTTTCGGAAGCTTTCATATATGTTTTGGCAAGTTTTATAAAAAGCAGATGAAACATAGATGGAAAAAAGTTTGATGAAGTTTCAAAAAATCCGAGTGTGTTTCTCGTAGTTTCAGGCGACCACCATGATTGCAAATGCTTGCTCGATGTTGCCAGTGGCCATCACACAACGCTTGCCCACTGTGGACGCACCCGCTCACCCATGTCCACTGCTCTCGCTCATTGCGTCCGTGCCCGGCGTCACTACACCTGCTAATGGAGGCACTCACACATGGCCATGAAAGCTCGCTAGCCCACCGCCCACAACAATTGCGCTTGCCCATTGTCGTACTGGCTCGCGCGCAGCCATTACGGTTGCTTGCTGCTCACAGGCGGTGTTCGCCCGCCACCAACACCCAAGGGGCAGAATTGATCGATGAAACCAAGGGGAATCAGACCCTGGGAGCTCAGAGTTCATACTATGGCCACTGGTGGCGAGATCCGTATAGTCGATAGTGGATTGTCGATGGGGAGAGAGAAGGGGAAAGATGGTGGGTAGTTGGTCGACTCTAAAGAGGAAGCGTGAGATACGGATAAGGAAACAGAGGTGGGAGTGCCTGATGGTCTTCGTTGCATTGGATCTAATGGTTTTCATCTATCCCGTTGGGAAGAGATCTAACGCTATAGTGTATTATAGCTTTTCTCTTTTAGAGAAAATAATGACCTACTTCATTCATTGCTCCGTATTGGGCAAGACGATGAAGTACATACGCCTAATACGACAATTAAGTGCAATACACAATATGATGAAAAAAAAAGAGGCAGTAACTATGACCTGCTTCATAGAAGCTGACACACTGCTGTGCATGAATGCTAGGTTGCTTGGGACCTTGGGTTGATCAACGGAGGATAGCTAGGTACGTGCGATCTTTGTCATTGGACGTACGCGCGGTTCAGATTGTAGAAATGGGTCATTTGCAGTAGCAAGCTAGGACACCGTTCTGGCAAGAGAGGCAGGCCTTCCCAATAGGGTCGATCGAGATAGGGCAAATTAAGAGGTGTTACATGACTTTCTTACACGAAATATTTTAGAGAAAAAAACATCACTGGATATTTTCTTCCTAACTATCGTCCAAATTTATAATTCTTGAATTAGATATCAAGGGGCCCTAGTTTTTGAAGGAGGGAGATTTTTTCAAGAGAGAGGGGGTAGAATTCAAGGGGGAGGAGGGAGAATTTATGGCTATTGGATCTCTAATCCAACAGTCTTAAATTTGAATAATAGTTAAAAAAATATCCAAATAATATTTAACAAAACCCGAAAAAACATACCGATCCAGTGGCAACTGGTCTATTCCAGTCGATAAGCGATATACATCTGAAATGTTTAATGACGTTATTTGGCAACCAGTACCAAGGTCCCGTATTTTTCCATTTCCGTTTTTAAACCTTACTAGACCTCTCGTATAGCTGCCATCGTATAAAAGATGTATGCACATCGAGGAGACCGATAAAAATTAAGAATCTTCCACACAAGAATAAAAAAAAGCTGAGCCATGAGGTCCTTGGTGATAGGCAGTACTCCCTTTATTCTTTTTTTACTTAGAACCTATATCATCAAATCTTTTAAAGTTTGACTATTAATATATTCAAAATTATCTAGATTAACTGTAGAAAAATTACATTATTAGATTTATCATTTGAAATACTTTCATAATATTATGATTTTAATAGTATATCTTAATGTAAAATTATAAAAATAATGGTTAAAGTTACATCTTAAAGACCACAGAAAGTTAAAAACATCAAGTATAAAAGAGCGAGGGGTAGTATTAGTAGTCCATTTGTTTAGCCGGCATGTTATTTCCCTTGTACTTGAACCTGGAAGAAGTCCAACATATGAAATGTTAATTACATACGGGTCAGCCTTGTTAAAATAACAACGATAATACTCCTATATGAAATGTTAATCTGATCGTGGACTTGGGAGACATTAATTCTGACCTACCAGTACTTAATTCTTCTCTCTCTCTCTAGCTGGCTGGCTGGCTGAACTATCTAGATAGCTAGCTAGTGATAGAAACACACGAGATACGTACAAAGTTCAGAGATCAAACTAGAAGCTACGCCATGCATGTCGTATAAGCTAGCACCGTCGATGGCGACACTAATTAATCAAATCAATATATGAAACTCCGAATACACCACGACCAGTTCGAGCGTTCAGACGCGATCTCCCTCCAGGATATGGCTGGTCGTGTCAACTTTTAGGCTACACATATCCATGACCAAAAGACACAAGCTAGCTAGCTTTGCTTTGCATACATATTGGCTATTGCACGCTAGCCATATATATGTTCTGTTTGTTCCAGCATTTAGGCAACAACAACAACAACAAAGATACAAACAACACAAACATCCAGCGCTCTCTCTCTCTCTCTCACACACACAAAGGCAAGAGCGCTAGCTAGCTAGTATACGTGCAGGCACGTTGAGCAAGAGGGAGGCTAGGCACGCGGATATAACGGCGGCAGCATGAAGGTTAAGATCGAGGGCTCCAAGATCGTGAAGCCGTTGTACGACGGCGGCGTGGCGCCGGGCACCGGGGAGAGCGTGCCGCTTAACGTGTTCGACAAGGTGACCTACGACGTGCACATTGCCGTCATCTACGCGTTCAGGCCGCCGAACCCGCCGAACGCGGCGCTGGAGCTGGGGCTGGCCAAGGCGCTCGCCGTGTACCGGGAGTGGGCGGGGCAGCTTGGCGACGGGCCCGACGGCCGGCCGGCGGTGCTGCTGAACGACAGGGGGGCGCGGTTTGTGGAGGCCACCGTGGACGCGCCGCTGGCGCTGTCGATGCCGTTCAAGCCGTCGCCGGAGCTGCTGCGGTTGCACCCTAGCATCCACGGCCCCGTGGAGGAGCTGGTGCAGGTGCAGCTGACGCGGTTCGCCTGCGGCTCGATAGTGGTGGGGTTCACGGCGCACCACCACGTCGCCGACGGGCAGGCCACGAGCAATTTCCTCGTGGCCTGGGGTCTCGCGTCGCGGCGGTTGCCGGTGGGGCCGCTCCCCATCTGTGACCGGGCCACCCGGTTCCCGCCGCGCGATCCGCCGATCGTGGAGTTCCCGCACCGGGGCGCGGAGTACTACGTGCCCACCATCAAGAAGAGCGCCAACGACGACGAGGACGAGGAGTTCAGCTCGGTGGCGCACGACAAGATCAAGGTCCATAAGGTGCACTTCACCAGGGACTTCGTGGCGCGGCTCAAGGCGCGGGCGTCGTCGGGCATCCCGCCGTCGCAGCGCTGCTACAGCACCTTCGAGAGCGTGGTGGGGCACCTCTGGCGCGCGGTGACCGCGGCGCGCGGCCTGGGTGCCGGCGAGTCCACAAAGATCCGCATCTCCGTGAACGGGCGGAACCGCATGCGCCCGCCGGTGCCGCGCGACTACTTCGGCAACCTCATCCTCTGGGCGTTCCCGCGGTCCGACGCTGGGGAGCTGGTGTCCCGCCCCGTGCAGCATGCCGCGGACCTGATCCACCGCGCCGTGGCGGCCGCGGACGACGCCTACTTCCGGTCGTTCATCGACTTCGCGTCCTCCGGCGCCGTGGAGGCCGAGGGCCTCGCGTCCACCGCCGACGCGTCTCAGATGGTGCTGTGCCCGAACCTGGAGATGGACAGCTGGTTGGGCATCAACTTCTACGACCTCGACTTCGGCGGTGGCTGCCCCTTCTACTTCATGCCGTCGTACCTTCCCATGGAGGGCACCCTCTTCCTCGTGCCCTCCTTCCTCGGCGACGGCAGCGTCGAGGCCTACGTGTCCTTGTTCGAGAGCCACCTCGAGGAGTTCAATAAGATATGCTACAGCATCGCCTAGCTAGCAGAGTAATCAATCCATTCACTCACTAGCATCGATACATGCAGAGATCGACAAAATAATCATCAAAGTAATTAAACACTGTCAAGGGGAAACGAATTCTATGCCCTGGGGGCCTCACTTCCCGTGAGCCGTTGGATCTCGTTTGATCATGTCGATCCAACGACTCATTTAGAGGCCCAGCCTCACCGAATTTTCTTCCCTGGCAAGGCGCCTAATTAATTATAAAGAAAAGAAACAAAAACACACGTAAGTAGGAACTCAGCAGCACGACGACATTTATATTACGGTTTTTCTCTACCCCTTGAGCCTCTTTGTGCGTGCATGTATCATGCATGCATGCATGATGAGTACAGCAAGAGGTTGCGTCGAGTTTTGGCGTAGACAGATAGGTATATAGGAAACGAGTTCTACGGAGAAAGGCCTCATGTGAGGCCTCTTTATCCATCCTAGATCATGATGGCTCATGTTAATCCAAAGGTGGATGGGGGTGTCTCACGTGAGGCCTTTCTCTATTGGATTTTTTCCCCAATACATGCATGTTTTACTAGGTTTGTATATCTAGGGTTGTTCCAAATTGAATAGCTGTCCTTTCGAGGAGATGACCAATAATGGGCAATAAACAAGCAATTCTTTCGCTCTCTATCTCCCATGTCTGTTTATTATGCACATAACAAGATAATACTAACCTCATAGGCGCCGCGTCACGCCGCGTCAGCCATCGTACGTACCAAAGTAAAAGAGGTGATAATTCGTGAGGAGTTTTTTAAAAAAATCGAAGGCACATGCGTATTTTCGAAAAAGGTAAAGGTCTTTTTCGCAAAAAAACGATGACTTGTACGTAAACAAACGAGGACCCGTGCGTAATTTCAAAAACCGTGAGGGGCTAACCTGCAAAGTGGAGGGGCTAAAAAAACTGGCAGGGACCTTTTTGTGAGAACCAAGGATCTGTACGTAATTTCGGGAAAACGCATGGACTTTTTCGCAAAATAGCACACCCGACCGTACGCAAATTCCGTACCCACACGGCGGGCGGAGCGCTGGCACGGGGTGACGTGGACGTCCCTCCGCGCGGAAACTCCTCCGGGAGTAATAGGGATTTGATTAGATAGACACCACATTAATTGCTCATTATGTTAGTCCTGCTATATATTATACTTGTAACTATCCAGTGTACGTAGCTCGTGAAGAGTGATCGACACTAGCTTTCACACACATACATATCATTAGTACGATCGTACGAATATTATTAGTATATGCCATATCGATCACAAGACTCGAAGTCTGCAACAGAATACGTGTACGATCAGGGCCGCTACGTTCGTTGCTGCGCGCCGAGGCAGCCAGGTGCCCGGCAAGCATGCACATCCACGCAGCTTAATTTGACCGTGCGACGCCGACGTTCCAGCTGGCCGGCTGTGACGACCCGCACGGGTAATAATGCTAGTGAACAAATTATTATTTGTTTTAACTGATAAAATATCGCTCTAACAAATAATAAATCTATCAAAATATTACAGCAGAACAATAATTAAAGACAACATGATATTACAAAAATATCGTCACGCAGGGCTATAGTTTATTACAACACCTCAAGGACTTGAATACTACAATCTTTAGAAAAGAAAATATTCTAACTATTTTCTATTCAGAAATGACTCCGTGTGGGGTGTCCACCTTGTACCTATTGTAATTCTGAGTCCACGGTATTTCGTCTAGGCTGAACTGACATACCTAAACAAAGGAAGATAATAGCAAGGGTGAGTACAGAAGTACTCAGCAAGCGTTATTAGCAAAAATGCACCGAATGCTTATTTCCACACTCTTGGGAATATCAATTCCTATTCTCCATCTCTTGCTCATTTTTGTTACTATTTTTTCTTCTCCATTCCCTTTCCATGACTCACAGAAAATAAGGTTTGTTGGTTTTGAAAGAATCCAAATTATTAATTTAGAAAACTAATGAGCATTCGTATGAACAACAAAAACCTCCGTAAGTTTTTGTAATTCTCCTTTTCCGGAGACAGGCATGAATTCATGATTTGGATAGCATTGCGCAAGCTTGTATCACTTTACCCATCATCACTCTGATCCTGTTGGCTGCCTAGATCTCCGTATTTCCTTAGATGCGGTGCCCAGATCAGAGTACAGTACTTTTGCATCTATCTCAGTAGATTATATCTCCACCCGCTTACTCTGGCGGCACTGGCGGTGTGCCACCCTCACGCAGACCCACCGAAAGCGACATAACTGTTGGCTGGGGTGGTTTCTGACCCTCGCCCAACAACCAACTGCGTAATATATCGCCTTCGCGTACCCCGTTGCTGATTTCAGGTCAGTCTTGGGTTCTTCGATCCGCCTCCCACTTCGGCCTACTTACCGCCTCTGGGTTCTGCAGTGTGGATCCCCACTCCGGTGCAGGTCCGGCTCTTGTGGGTTCCTCCCCTAAATAATACTTACCCATGCGGAGAATATAATACCTTGATAGAGCTACTAGTCTGTCCACCCGCAAACGAAATGTTGGTTGATACGGTTTGGTACGGTCTGTTCACACGGAAGAAGTTTGTAATTCCTTATATTCTATTCTTATGCAGAGGTCACAAACCTGCCCCTTTGTCACCTGCCCTGGCAACCTCTGTCCACCTCCTTAATTAACTTAAGTGGTCAACTGCTCCGTCAGTTGTCATCCATCTCTTTTCTCTTATCTCTTATAGCCATTGCTCGATTTAAATATTCTTTAGTTCTTTCATGTGGGTGATACTATATTAATACCAAAATACTTGTTTTATGAAATATACTCTGGAGATATGGTTAAAGAAATGCTTGCCTGAATTTTAACCATATACTCGGATTCAAGTATAATCAGGTGAAGTCATTCTCGTAGCTTGGATTGTTGCCTAAAAAATACAATGTGTCGATGTGTTTGTGCTCCTAGATTAAGGCTTCGCTCAATTTAGCCTAATTGCGATAGTCGAGATTCCTAATAATGTTTCGATTACACAGAATTAGCTAGATGCATGCACAAATATAACGGTGAACATTAATCCTAGCCGATATCGCATATGCAATTATGCCTATTTAAGGTTTACTTTAGTCATTTCCATATTTTTATAGCTTAACTACTATTTAATCGTCTTGTATAATTTTACTCGCTACGCGTAGTCTTTAATCAACAAGTACTATTCTAATCATCGCCAACAGTTTTACATCTTCTAAGGGATATTAATTTAGAATGACTATTAATTTATTTTAATAATTAAGAATACTTATTAGTGATTTTCTATAATTTATAAGTGACTAAAAAGATTATGAGCCTGTCAGACAACCTTGAGGGCCATCCTAGTCGGGCGGAGCCGATCAGGAATGATCCTGTACAGTCGTGGATCACAACACAATGGTGCAATCCGGACCGTTAATCACGCTCTAGCCCACAGGTCTCGTGTCATCAAGCAAGCTGAAGTACTTGCCTCCTTATTAGTCAAGGATGCAACGATACCATCCTACAGAACAGATCCTTCACGGTTGAGTTTGAATTATATTTAATATAAACTCTTTCTTTTAATCTAAATTGTTATAATTTAGATCTACCAAATTAAGGGCTGGATATTTTACTTTTTTATAAAAATTTCTAACATATTTCTCTTTTTCTTAGTAACTCTAAAAGATCTATCATCGACTTTTAGTAATAAATAGATAAATAGTTATTACTAAAAGAAGCCGAAGCTAAAAACCAATTGAAAAGCTAAAAAGAATGAGGCCATTACCGTAAATACTACAACAAAAATGACTTGCAATAACAATCAACACAAACCACCGCTCTTCTATGTACTTGCCTTTTAACCACGCGAAGTGGAACAATGTGTGGACGACATCAACACCGTAGCCACCTCACCTATAGTAAACATCTCAACTCAACATGCGTCACAATAGTACAAAACATCAAACAAAACAACATCGTCCCTACGCACTTTCCAACCTAAACAAACCATCTTCACCGGATAGTCCCCTCCGCTGTCTCGGTAATCAAAATACCATAATTTATGACTTAGAATCCTTAACATAGGAAATCATATATTTTCTGTAAACTACATAAATTTTTTCACACTTTCCTAGTTGGCCAAAAATCCTGATTAACCCGTTATGCCCTTGTTTTTAACCCTGAAGACCGTTCTGTTGTATTACGAGACAATCGTCTTCAATTCTGTACCTTTTTATCTACTGTACCAAACATGATAAACCACACCACTTTTAGAAACTAAGAAAAATTATCTAATTTTTTCTAGCTATGAACATAATTTTATTCAGCCATCTACTAGGCCCAAATAATTGATTACTACGACTGCGTCTAGCAGCGACTAAATTTTAGACAACAACCTTCTCGAAACTATAACTTCTAAACTGATTAACCAAATCTCATATTCTTGAACTCTATAAAAACCTCAAACAATTATGTACAATATTCATATTATGGCAAAGTTATTAATAGGACGTAGTTACCCAAAACTCATCTACAAAACAGGACAACACATCTTATCAAATCTCGGCATCAAAACTCGCCCCCAACTCAACTCATCTTCACCAGCCAGTACTAACACATTCTCAAAACCAATTTATAATGGCTTAGAAACCGGAAACAAGATTTAGGGTGCTTTACCGGCAATCGAAGATTCGCCGGAACAAATAAAACCCGACACGGACGCGAAAATCCATCTTTCCTCTTCTCTTGCCTCCTTTTCCCCCCTTCTCCTTCCTCCTTACAGCAGCAGCTCGACATAGCTCGGCCTCTCTCCTCTTCCCCTCTTCTTGGCCCGATCTGGCACTGGCTCGACCCACACTCTTATTCTTCTTCTTCTTCTAAGCCAGGTCCCCCTCCTTCTTTCTTCCTCCCTTCCCTTCCTTATCTCGGTCGGACCCCTCCCTCCCGTTCCCCTTCTCCTTGGTCACTAGGACGATGGCCGACGACGGTGTCGGCGTCGTAGCAGCGACAGCGGAGGCAGGGGAAGCGGCAGTTGTGGAGGGCGCGACAAGGGCCATGGCGATGCAGCGCGAGGACAGCAGCTAGCGGCGCAAAGCAGTGACGGGAAAGGAGAGAACGGCAGCGGTGGCGCACGGCAAGGGGCGGAGGTATTTCGTAATCTGGCAGGTAACGTCGCATCATTACATGATCTTTGCTTCTTTTGCCACGATGATAAGACGATTCATTAATCCCCTTGTAACCCCAAAATCCATTGAGATTTTTCCCCCTCCAGGACGATACGAGAAGCTACAATACTATTTGCACATCTGTTTGAAACTGGCTCAGGTGCATCGTACAGATAGCAAAAGGCTAATCATAAAGCAGAAACGGAATAGGGTGTTATACCACAAGGATAGATAGTTAGCGAAGGGGAAGGGTGCAACTGTACAAGTCCAATCAGGAAGGGACACAGAAAGCAGACTGTACAACTTCCATTCAGAGTTCAGAAGCAACTTCAAAGGAACAAAACGATGGAACGATCAATGTGCTCAGGAAAGGGGTAAACAGTCAGCTTAATTATGTAAATGTGCTGCTCGGGAAAGCAGCAAATGTAACACAACAGACATCAATCAGACGCTTTATGTTAATTACATATCTAATGCTGGCAAGCGAGAAATGTACACCTGATAAGAATGAGTATTCTTCATTAGAAATTCTTCTATTGTGGCGTCTCCAGGATCTTTGGCTTCAATAATGACATGTTAATATAACTTATTCTGGATGCGCCTTTGGTGCTCCTTCTATCGCAGCTGCATTTGTGGGCCCACTGTCACCCATGCTGGCGAAGACGAGACACAGTTTCAGCTCATCATTTGCCTGATTAACACTGGAAAGAAAGCGATAGGTTGCACTTACCCTTTGCCATTGCTTGCAGCAACATTGTCATTGTTTGGTGCCACCAGTGCTTTATTGTCCGTTCCACTCCAAGACTGAGGGACAGCAGCATTGCTCTGAGGAGGGTATGAAAAATTCACGGCTGAGCGATGCATGAAAATGGCCAAGCAATTACTTGATTGGCCAACTGCTAATAGTGATGGAAGAAACGAACCTGCTCAATCGCAACCATAGGAGCTTCAACTTTTGCCTTGGGGCAACTTCTCAGGGTACCCTGCATACACCAAATATAAAGAAATAAGTAGCTGCAAGTCCAAAATGCCCAGAACCAACAATAGCAAATACAAATGTCAGAATAAGAAGTCAAATCTTGAGATTGGAGGCATGTTCATTGCCCAGATAATCACCACCATTTTCATTTATGATTTCCACTCTTAAGTAGAGACTAACAGCACAGGAGCAGCTTATCTAAGACTACTAACACAATGGAAAAGATAGGCTCCACTTTTCATATAGTAGTTTTTTCACCCAAACCTCTGAGCTTTTCTGTTTAAGTGTATTAACACAGGAGCAGCTTATCTAATACTACTAACACAGAAAAGATAGGCTCTACTTTTCATATAGTAGTTTTTTTACCCAAACCTCTGAGCTTTTCTGTTGGAAGTGTATTGGCATATCGCATACTTCCATGGACACAGAAAATAATAAGGGAGGAACTGAATATTAAATATATGACAACTTCAATGGCAGCATAATTGAATATAATCATGTCTTCAGACTTGGTTGAAATATGCCATGAATTTTTATCCACCAAGTTGCTACCACACATGCACCATTGCTGCAAGTCTCTTAACACTGGGACAAGATGACAAAACAGAGTCGCAGCAAGTATGGTGTTAACACCATCTTGTGAAGAATCATTTTTTAAGTTACAACCAAGCAATTCAATTTGACCTCCATGGGAATATTACACTGTTCAATAAAACATGAAAAGGCATAAAATGGCGTTGTCTAGGAAATGAAGATAAAGATGGAACATATTATCTATCAGAAAGAAAGAACGAACAACAGTCCAGCGTGTTAAGCATGAGAATATACCTTGTTTGCCCACATCAGTCCACAAGCATTGCACAAAGTCCTTGGACCAGCTGGACCACGACGCATTGCCGGTGTCATCTTTTCACTAGTGCCACAATTCTGACACCTGCAACAAGTATGATACAAAAAACAGGTCATCTATTTTCCATTCAACAATAAACAGACAGAAAAATGGATCAAGTAATCAAAGACAACTTTGATTCTCGAGATGGGAAATCTTGGCCTGAGCCTTGGGAGGCAGGATCACCGCCTGGAGATGTGGGCTCTCCCTCCAGATTTGCTCTTCCAGCAAATTGCCCCTTCCGGCGCTGCATCCTAAGGGAGTAATTAGAAACATAAGCATTAAATTCTTAAGAGATGTGATGTCCTGCTAGTTGTACAATTTAGTTACTACTTGGCTCCATGGTTTGATGTACACTACAGGATTTTATGTGCCTAGTTCTCCCACCCATGCCATCCATAGGACCATCTTCCCCTTCTCTGCCTCCTAGGAATCCCCATCCCTCCCCAACCTAGCTCATAGCCATGGCTTGCAGCAGTAGCAGAAGCAGCATCTACCCTGATGACCAGAGACCACTATATCCTGCAACAAGCATGCTACTGGACCATTGCTACCATCGTCACCAACCAAGGCATCAGTTTTTCTTCTTTGTGAGTATTTGCCAAACATAAAATTTGACCGAGCAAATACAAGTTAGGACAAATTGAGATTCACTTGGTTGGAGAATATAAGATGGCTATGACAAACTGTGCAAAAGAATCATAAACTAACAACAGACATTGTTGGTCATCACAATTTCTCCTCCAATTATAAAATTTCTGCGTCTCAAATTACAAATTCCTCCGTACTGAACCTCTCATAGTGATATGTAAAGTTGTAAACTAAACATTTGTGTGCACTTAATGTGTTTGAGTTGACAATATTATTGGGGACAGGGCAACAAGAAGAGGACATGGCTGGCAATGATCTATAACCAATTGGAGAGAAAGGGACGTGATGCAGGGAAGACAAGATCGCTCCTTAGGAGGAAGAGAAACTAAGGCCAATTAGATCCAGTACATTAGCACATGATCTCATGGATATGCTACACATTGCACCTAGCCACCTAGTTCATTAGAAATAAGGGGAAATTATTTTGTTCTAATAATGCTGTGTAAATTAATATGTTGGAACCTTTTGAGCACCTCAGATATACAATTTAGAATGTCCAGAACTTATGGACTCATTAAAAAGTTGAGCTTATTAGTATTACTTTTTTGTGAAGCCAATTGGTGTCCCATTAATGATATGAGTCGGATTAAGCAGTAGGCACAACAATGCTGATCAAATAACTTAACACCCCTAGTTAGTAATTACAAATGTTACTGTGTTCCGATGGGCACCAAAGTGGTTCCCTCATTAGATATAATGAGAAGGATGGTGAGTGATCCAGGAAAAAAAAACATACCAATGGCGCACATGTATGGTTTATTTACAGCTTCCACTGATAATATTTAGTGATAAAATTGACGACTGCTAAATTTGGCAGACTGGCTACAAACCTGAGTGCCACTTCTTTACGTACAGAATAGCGTATTTTCTTATCAAAATTTCTTTCCTTTCGCTTTTCGCGGAACCTTATGAGTGAAGCAACCCTTTTTGCAGGAATGTCTGTCCTCCGAAGTATATCATCATAACCCTGCAGAACAATGCTAACATGATATCATAAAGGAAGAAATTATTATTGATTGTCATATGTACCGCCGAATAATTTCCACATACCCTATTTTCATGTTGATTAGGTAAAACCATGTCAGCTAAACCAGGTGGCATTTCACCACTTCCTAACAGTAACAGGGCAGCTTGAACCTGGAAAACAGACTTCAGCTTAGAAAAAACAGAACCGCATCAGGGAGTTAGAAATTGAAGTATCAACATAACAACAGGATCACCTATACCTAGATATATGACTATGTGACTCGATGATTGATACAACTCTCATAACATATGTAAATATGGTTATAGCAAGTAGTCATTACAAATCCCTCTAAAAATAAGTATCCATTACAAATCATCATGTATTTTGCTTAACTTGCTACTTACAGCAAGAAACACTATGACTGGGTTGCAAATTACAGCGAGAAGGACTAAGGCTTGTGTCAGTTGTATTGTATGGTAGCAACCCATTACTAATGAGCCACTGGTTTTGCTTGCTGTTACTGTAAGTGATAAGAACTACTGTAGGATAGCAGGTATAGCCTAGTCTTCCTAACAACACCAATACGATCCATACTGTGTTGCTATTCAAGTCTTACATGATCATGAAAAATTGAAAATTACTTCCAACTTCTAACCAAAACCAAACTCATTGTCCCAATACGACTCATTTGCTTACGCCGATGTCACAGTACTTGTCATCATACAAATGCAATCCACATTTCTTTAAACCTACATTTTTTGCAACCAACTCCAACCACAATGCAGAAACAGCCAATATGTGCTGTGAGAACAGCTGCACAAATCATGTTCTCTAAACACGACCTTCCATTCGCTAATGGATGACCCAAAAAACGGAAACATTCAAATCATATCACGACTACTAAGCACGTCAAAATTCTAGTTCCATCGGACGAATTTTCGAGCTACACATTTCCGTGTCAGTTGCGAAACAGAACGATATGAATTAAGGAGAGACCTTCTCAGGGGTGACGGATTCGAAGACGTAGACCTCGCCCTGGAACAGCAGAGTCAGCTGGTTCGGGCTCCCCGGCAAGGCCGTGACCGGCGCCTGGGCCGGCGGCGCCTCGGCCGGCGGGGGCCCTTCCTCCTCATCGTCATCGTCGTCCTCCTCCTCCTCGGTGTCGTCCTCGCCGGCTACGGCTCCCACGGCGGCGTCGCGCATCTCGGGGTCGGCGTCCTGGGCCGCGGCCGCGTCGGACATGGCCGGCGGTGGTGGGGAGCACGCAACCCTAGATGGAGAAATGGAAGGCGGTGATACGGGGCGGGAGCTGTTCAGTGCAATTGGGGGCCGAGCTCGTGAAACGTATGGTGATGCTGATGCGTAGGAATAGGCGGCTGAGATTTTACTCTTTTTGCATATGCGACCTCCACAATATCCTTATTTAACTCCGGTAATCTAAACCCTG
Organism: Bonia amplexicaulis; assembly: GCA_036346245.1. Classification (NCBI taxonomy): domain Eukaryota; kingdom Viridiplantae; phylum Streptophyta; class Magnoliopsida; order Poales; family Poaceae; genus Bonia; species Bonia amplexicaulis. The sequence continues at coordinate 5,977,732 of CM070743.1, read as the reverse complement.
GTAGAGGGCCGAGCCTGTAAAAAAATTGTTGTTTTTATTCAATAGCTCTGTTTAAGCTTAGGGTGTAAATGAATGGATTATGAATCCCATAGAGGTCAAATCATTTTTGCATACATATATGTGAAGCCAGATTTGAATATGAATTCAAATATGCTCATATTTGAATACGAATTTCATATGTATTAGATGTGACTTTGAACTAAACATTTGACTCATTCCCATCAAATTGAGAATCTCAATTTGATGATTTGTACCATCTTTGTTTGCCAACCGCTCATTTGCCCTATAGTTGGTTATAATTGATGATTTGTCCCATTTTCACTGGACCATTGATCATTTGCCCTTATCTTCCTCCTCCCTCCTCTTCTTTCCTTCTTTCTTTGATTTCGACCACGGTTGTTACGACCACGGTCGCTACGATTTCAACCACGGCTGTTACGATCATAGCCGCTACGAACACAGCCACTTCGACCACAACCGCTGCGATCATAGACGCTACGACCACGAACGCTACGACTATGTTCACTTCGATCACGACCGTTACGACTATGGCCGTTACGACTATTGCTACTATGACCACGGTCGTGGTCAAAGTGGACGTGATCGTAGCAAATAAGGGCAAAATTATCAAAAATGGCAAATAATCAACGGTTCAGTAAAAGATAAGACAAATCATCAATCATAATCAACTATAGGGCAAAAAAGTGGTTGAAAAACAAAGATAGTGCAAATCATCAAATTTCTCCTTCAAATTCGGAGGTCCACTTAGTTCGTGCATCAATCAGGTGATAGTAACTTTATAAAATCACATTAAACGCAACAAACCATGGCGATATGGTAAATTAAGTTCAAGGAATCATATTTGACAATTTAATAGAAGTGTTTAAATATGCATGGTTTGGCAAGACAAATGGTAAATAACCCCATCGAATTCAGATGCTGATAGAGAAAATTGATATAAAAAATGTCAAGATCAAAACCAAATATGCATCCATATGTCTAAGCTAGATTTAGATATCTATTAGGATGGTGAAGATATTTTTGCATAAAAGGGAAATTTTAAACCAAATTTGCAATTTATCAAATTTGGTAATATAATATTTCAAACATTCGTAACTGACTTATACCCCTAATTTGATCGCCATTCCCTTGTATTCATTACAACGTTGCTATCCTCTACAACAATAGGTCTATTTTCAGTTTCTAAAAGTTGTTTTTTGCTTTTCTACAATAACTAGCTTTCAAACAAAGTGTCCTTTCAAGACAGAGAATTATACTAGACACTATAACAACTTCATTTATATCGACCTAAACTACACGCGAGTTTCTGTTATTCCGTACTCTCTCTCACGAATAATCCAAAATCCATAAGTCACAGACAAAAGCAATAAAAGCTAAAAAAACAGACCCAATAGTAGGTTCTAACAGACTTAGCATCAACCAGCCACATATCCCCTAGACCCTAATTTGATCGCCATTCCCTTGTATTCTTTACATCGTTGCTAACTTCGAGAATCAAGCAGCCACATATCGCTAATCTCACAGGTCAGCAGTGTCCATTACAAGCTGCAGCAAGCTACAATTCAAACTTCCGGCAGTAACTCAGCAACTTCCTAGCATTTTCAATGGAGTTTCCGGTCAGTGGAGTGTCTTCTGTGCCATGGGAGGACTTCGCCGCGATCCACCTCTCCATGATAACGCATATTGCCCTGAGCTGTCACGAATTTTTCTAGCATAGGAAAAACAATGCGATGGTACTGCAACAATCTATTCCAACATGTTTGATGCGTCTATTTTGGAAATGCAAATTAAGATCTAGATCTCCACATATCCGATTATATTTTGTTAAAAAGGATACAGCTGTGGATATCCCATGCTTCAAATAAGCATCCTCAGCTGACAAGTTTTCTTTGCCAACCACATGGCTCTCGAGGTCATCTTTGATGAGGGTGAACCTGCCTAAGAAGAGAGATGCAAACTGGTCGAGGGATGACGAGTTCATGTCAATTTCCTGTGCTTGTGCCAGGAAACGTGATAAGATACACCAAAGTGCATTTCGAGCTTCGTTATCATCAGAGACCAATGGAAGAATGTCAAATAGGCCCTCCAGGAGGTGTAAATCTGAAAGAATAAACATACCTCACTGTAACATCTCTAAACAGAAACATGATTCCAAGTCGTACAATGGATTGCTTAGCAGATATGATAAGACTATTTAGAAAATATAATGGATTGCTATGAAAAATGTGACCTACCATGGGATAGCATAGGCACGAGATGCTTTCCATCTGCCAAAAGATTTGCTAATATGATCACCACAGAAGCGCAACAGCTTGCAACCTGCAGTTGAGTGTGTGAATAGAAAACACAATCTCAATGCTCGACTTGCATATTAGTACGTCTTAATCTACAGAACTTTCAGGTACCTGACTATGTTCCGAAAATATACAAATTGAAGAAAGAAATGTTTTCTAAGAGAGGTTTTATAGACAATCAACGATTCTGAACTGCATGTTTGTTATAAGTTAGCCAAACTGAAACTGTTAGAGTTAGTAATTTTGTCCAAACTCAACAAGTGGTATCAGAGCCTGTTGATTTCGGCGATTTTTGAAGATCATGGGTGATAAAGCGAAGGCCCAGGATGGACTAATCTCCCTCCAGTACCTTCTCCTGACGACCGACAATTACCCGATGTGGGCAATGAAGATAAAGACGAACATACGCGCCCAGGGAGTCTTGGGTGCAGTCGATCCGAAGGGGAAAGATAAGGAGGTGGACAAGGTAGATCAGGCGGCTTTGGCCATCATCTACCAGGCGGTGCCAGATGCGATGATGTGTCAGCTCACCAGCAAGGAGACGGCATAGGAGACGTGCAAGACGTTTCAGACAATGCACGAGGGAATTGATCGTGTGAAGGAGGTGCGGCTCCAGAATTTGCGAAGCAAGTTCGAGAATCTCAAGATGGGAGAGACCCAGTCGGTAGACGAGTTCGTCGGCAAGCTGACTTCGTTGTACAATCAGATTAACTCTCTTGGCGACAAGATGGAGGAATCTGTGGTGGTGAAGTACTTGCGCATGCTTCCGGAGAAGTACATACCTGTTGTCATCACATATATGTACTCCGATCTGGACAAGAAGAAGATAGAGATCACCGGCTCCCTCAAGACGCATGAGGAGTTATTGAAGGGGTTTCAGTCACGTAACGAGCAGAGATCTCAGACTCATAACGAGCAGGCGTTGCTAGTAAAGGGAGATCCGAGAGACGATCGTGGCTCATCAAACAACTGCGGGAGGTGGCGCGGTCGAGGCGGGCAGAGCGGCCGAAGCAGCAGAGGTGGCCGTGGAGACAAGGCTGGGCAAGGTGGTGGTGACAGATCCCGTGATAAGTTACATGTCAAGTGCTTTGAATGTGGCAAATACGGGTACTACGCGTCAGGATGCCGCAGTCATATAAAGTGTTTCAACTGTAACGAGTGCGGGCACTATGCTTCGGATTGCCGAAGCAAGGACAGAGAGGTGAACCTCGCCCAAGATGAAAAAGAAGATGAAGAACCGGGACTACTTCTCTCCTCATGTTGAAAAGGCACCGGTCATGGTGATACTGAACGAGGAGAACGTAATTCCAAAACTACGCACAAAGGAAGGCAGCCACGACCACACGGATCAGTGGTACTTGGACAATGGAGCAAGCAACCACATGACGGGAGATCGTTCCATGTTTCATGAGCTCGACGAGAAGATTTGAGGCAAGGTCAAGTTTGACGACGGCTCCATAGTGGAGATAAAAGGCAAATGGACGGTGTTGTTGCAATGTAAGAACAAAGATAAAAAGTTGTTGACAGGGATTTACTATATACCAAGTCTGTGCAACAATATACTTAGTCTCAGGCAGAAGACAGAAAGTGGGTGCAGGGTGGTGCTGCAGGATGAGTTTTTGCGTGTACAAGAATAAAGATCTGTTAATGAAGATGAAAAGATGTCCAAATCGATTGTACAAGATTTCTATGAAAACTTGTAAATCGATTTATCTAAAAAGCAGCCTGGAGGAACTAGGCGGCGATGCGGAATGCGACAGCTCGGATGGCAACCATGGCGCGGAAGGCGCAGAACACGCGCATGCAGGCAGAGAGGAGCGAAGCGGTTCGGCTGAGCCCCATGGGCGAGGCGCGCGCACAGCAAGCGGTGGCTCGGGCACACTAGGTAGTGGGGCCCACAGGCATGCAATTGGCAGTGTTAAGGGCATTAAAGATAAGAGTATTAGACATAAGGGTATGAGAGATAGAATAGGATCAACATATTCCTATTCTATCTCTAATACCCTTATCTCTAATACCCTTAACAGGCAACTCGGGCGTTGCGGGAGGCAGCGGCTCCAGAGCGCATGCAATTGGCGGAGGCGATGCGAGTGTCACTCCAACAAAATCATGCATGCGGGAGACATGTGGAAAAGGTGCACAACGTCCAAGAGGACTTGGAGTATAGGTTGGTATAGCTTTCTGTGGTTTTTAGAGGGAACACAGGAAGCATTGGAAACAGGAGTTTGGGGCGGTATAGTCTCAGCTAAGATATACGCGGGAAAGCGAGCAGACGGTCCAAGAAAGAAGAGCGGGAGGCTCATGTATCGGCAAAGCCAAGGTGGCTATGGGAGCAGGTGCTCCAACTCAGGCAGACGTGCAAGAAAGGACGGGATCAGTCCAGGTGCGAGACGCGGTAAGCGTCGGATTGTGCGAGGCTCAGGATGGAGCAAGCACAGGCGGTAGGGCAGTGACGGCTCAGGAAGGAACGGCGTACGGGAGTGCAGGAAGAAAGAAGAAGCGGAAGCAAGAGAGAAGATCGGCGTGATCAAGATGGAGAAACAAGATTAAGGAGATGATTGTTAGATTTAGTAATCTTGTTTAATTTTGCTCGAGTCGTGTACGAGTTTGTTTCCGCGTATGAGTCAGTTTTCGAATCCGTGTTGTAGTTATCTCCGTGTGGTAGTCGTTGTGTTGGGTATAAAAGGCAGAGCCATGTAACGAGAAACGAAGAGAAAGCGATTGGTGTGATCAAAACTAAAGCGATCGGTGTGATCGAAACGAAAGAGAGAAATAAAGAAAAGCGGAGTGCTTTTGCTCTCGGAAAGTTATTGAGTATTGAATTCGACGTTTTCGAGCGAAGCAGAAGACGTGGTCGTAAACGAGTTATGACCACGGGTAGCGGAAGTGTCCGCAGGAGCTGAAGATGTGGTCGTAAACGAGTTACGAACACGTCGATTGAGTCTTCAACGTGATCGTAAGCCACAACATGGTCGTAACCGAGTTATGACTACGGTGATCGAGCCTACTGCATGGTCGAAGGAGCTGGGGTCTGCAGTCGAAGTCTCAAGTGCGCTCGGTTACAAGAACGTGCAGCGTAGCGCTCATCAGCTGAAGTTACAAGTACGTGGTCAGAGCTAGAAGGCGTGGTCAGAGCAAACACGACATGGTCGTAGCCATCTTTGAAGTGGTCATAAATCGGTTTTGTTTATGGTCGTAACGACTGCAGGATGGTCCAAACTCAACAGAAACAATTCAGTACCGAGGAGGCAAGAACATCAAGTATTATCCAAAATATTTAAAACCAGACTGTGTGGCTGTTGAATGGGACATCCTGATCATCAAATATATGAAATGGTAGCATCATGCTCACCTCAAATTTATCAGGTAACTTGACCATGCTATTTAGCACTTTAATTAGCTGGTCACTCGACGACATTACTTCTGAACAGCTGTCTAAGGCAGATAATTCTTCAAAAAAGTGAAGGATGAAACCAAGAGAACCTGGTCTGAAATGTGTTCGTAAAAAGGTAAGCTAACTGCATTCCTGTCCCAGGTTGTTAGTTCAAAGTTCATAAACTAAGAAAAAGGTGACAACAACGACAAATAACTACAGCTAAATACCCGGTGAACGCAAACAAATTAAGAAGCAGGAATATGAAAAGTTGAAAACTATATAATGCTCGGACCAAGTTATTGGAAAACATCAAATGGCTGCATCTCAGAAGACAGTAAGGGACCTAAAACTTTGCACTAGGAGCCTGAGGATTTGGTAAATGCTTTATTAAGTTTAAACAATAAATAGATTACATAAACAAATGTCTAGAGGTTGGCAGGCTTCATTAGATTTGATAGTCTTCTTATACTAAAGAAAAATCCCAAAAATACATAGTGAAAGCTTAAAGATACCCAGAACCAGAATAGTTCAAAATGTGTAATGGATAGTTTTATACTAAAGCTTAAGGAATAGTATTCACCATACCTGTCTAGCTTGCTCTCATCTGATAATTTTTCAATCTCAGTTGTTAACAAACTAATAGCATGGTCGACTAAACCCACTTTTATCAAGGGCTCGATAAGCATGGCAGTCACCTTTTGATCATCAATGACAGTTGATAGAAAGTCAATGCTCTGCACCCAGTAATTCACAAAAGAAACAGTCAAAAATTTGAACATATGCAAGTTCAGCGGAGAAGGTGATAGTTCAGTTGGGCTGATGATTTAAGCTGAACCACATTACCATAAGAGGTAACATCAATTTTACCAGTAAGATAATATGGAAATAAAGGTTTTCTCAAATACTATAAAAGTAATACTAAACCAAGTATGCAAATAAATACTAGTTCGAAGGCCATAATAGCTCTGCAGCTCTGGATTTGTTTAAAATTACAATTTGCAACCACATATTCGGAGTCTCTAGACTCTCCACTGTCACCAAAAGAACGTCAAAAAAAATTTTCACAGATGAGAACCAAGTTACTGGCACCCATCAAGAAAAATAAAAAGTCATTCTAACAGAAAGACAGCTCTAACATTGTTTGGATGTCCTGGATATATAGCAACAAATAAGAAGACTGGATCATTACAACTGACAGGTGTCGAGCATGAAACAGTCATAGAAATTACTCTCATACTCTGTAATGACCTTCTTAATACTACATCTGGTCAACTGATAAAAGAATTAAACATGCAAACTGTAATACCTTGAAAATATCCCTTCAGGACCTATGCGTACATAGCAAAAAGAGGATACGTGAAAATAGGATGCTTGAATTTTTAGAGGATGAATTATTTTCCTGGAACGAGCTGTACAGGGGAGTTGGAGATCGAGTCAAACTCGTGTCGTGATAAAACGGGACGTGGGGGGAGGAGGACCCAAACTCAAACCCTAGCCGATTGGTTTTTTCCTCTCCTGGCACTGCACGCCGCAACTGTTGTTTTCTCCGAGTCGCCAGCGCTTGCTCATCCACATCTGCACGTCATCGCCAGATATCCTGCCCACGCGTCGCCAAGGTTTTTCGCCAGCGTTCGCTTGCACGCTTGCCCATGCGAATCGTTGCCTGCCCGCGTGCGCGAGCATGCCTCGGCTGCCCGCGAGTTGGCACTCACGTCGCCTGCCCGTGTTGGTCGTCACCACGCGCCCGCCCATCCGCAAGCCAATAGCCGCCCACACCAGCCGCTTTGCGATAGCACTGCCGATCCCGTGCACAAGTGCGCAGAGCGCTGCTGCTGCTATGTCGCCAATGCGTGCGCGTTGGGTTCCGTTGCTCCCGAGTCTTTATGTACGCTGACCAAAGGGGAGAAATCAGGGGAAGATCAGGAGGAAGTTTGGAGCTACTGCTAGATAAGGATCAGGAGAGAGGGGGGGAAGAAAAGGAGAGGAATAGATCGTGATCTTGGTGTTCTTCACTTGGGTAACGATCTAGATGTTTCCTTTCTAGTTTGCTATTATTTTGTTAAGAGATTAGAGTCGGGATTAGAGTAGTAAAGTTTTCGTCAAGGGATCGATTAGTAGATTGGTTTGTCCGCTATAATTTTCTACTGTGATTTCAGGTACTGTTTAGGTTTAATTTGAAAATATCATCTACTAGATAGTTGTAGAAAATTTTGTTAGCTTTCTGTAGAGTATTTAATCACGTCAATTGGTTGGTTAAATTTCGAGTTAGGATTTTTGCAAGCCTGTTATCTGAAAAATTGTCATCTTTTGGCCGCACTTGGTAATCTGTAGATTTAAAATATTAAATGGATGAATTAGAGTATTTGCTCTACATGAAAAGTGTAGGTAATTGTCTAAGGATTCCAGAAAATTCATGAACATGAATTTTGTGTGGGTAGAACAAAAATTGTTGATTTTGGAATACTGCTGTCCAGAACTGATTGCTGCTGAACGCAGTCGTGAGAAAATATTAAATTGACTTGTTAGATGACATAATTGAATTTTGGGCATAACTAGAAAGAGGTAGACAATTTTCTGTAGATTCTAAAAATGTTATGGTTTACTGGATTTGCTTATGTAAATTAATAGATATGAAAATATTAAGCCTGTTGTCCAGAAGATAACAGATATGTCTTCTAGGTTAAAGACGGGGGGTTAAATGATTTAACCTAGACTTTTGGAAATTAAGAATCTGTAGAGAATTTTGTGTATATTTCAGAACTGTCATGGTTTGCTATGATAGGACTTGGGAGTTGGAAGTTGTCATTTTTAATACCGGAACAGTAGGAGTGACTGTCCAGTAAAATGGGAGTATTCTGGATTTGGGAAGCGTGTAGGACCGTTGTCGTTTAATTGTTATCTTGTATTGTGACTTGTATTGAGATTGAGTAATTATTGTAGGAGTAGCATCAAGGTTGGTATCATCTTTTAATCAACCCAGTCATTGCACCTAGAAAAAACAAGTGCATAGTAGAATGACAAATAATGATTGGTAGTTGATCATTATTATTGAATTATTCGTATCATGTATTATTTGATTACCTTTTGTTCAGTATGAGACAAATAGATGATGAGAATGTTTCATGTGATAAAATGATGAATTGTTGTATTCATGACATCATAAAAGCATACGAGCCAGGGCAGTAAGTCAAGTAGCTATTTCAGAGTGCATGAGCCAGGTCGGTGAGAAAGCTATTTGACTATTTTGGAGTGTACTTGAGTAAGGCCTACAGAGCTACACACCATAAACATCGACTTGATGTTCCATCAAGTATACCGGTATATGCAAAAGGAAGAAAAAAAGACATGCATGAGCATTGCATTAACCAAAAGAAAGAAACAAAAAGAGAGGTGGATATTAATGTGTTAAGATTATGAAGCGGTTCCTATTGTTTTATTTTGTACTTACTGAATCGTGGACTCGCTCTTACTTTATTGTTGCTTCTACTTTTTAGGTAAACATTGAAGACGACATGCATCGGTGAAAGTAGAACATGATATCATGCACTTTTGTAGTTCTTCACTTCACTAATCAATTTAGATCATCCATGCAATCCTTAGATGATTAATGGATCCCTTTAGCTCCTTATGGTATTATAATGTTACCACTTGTTGAGTTCCTTTGTTTAGCTCTATTATTGATTCATCTTATTCACTATTTGGTTCATCTTAAGACCAATTTATTCATTCCCGTGTTGCTGAAATTTCTATTTATGATTATGTTGTTTGATTATTCTTGAAGATTAGTTGTTTGTAATGTTTAATTAATGGTTAAAATTGATAGCGATTGTAGTTGTGGGTGATATTCTGAGCTTTTATTAAGCTGAGATGTTACAGTTGATATCAGAACGGGTTTTCGGTCCATAATGGAAAATTGATAATTTAATCTAGATAATAATCTAAAACTTGGCCAAAGATTGGTAAACTTTAAAAAATTATTTAGGCTGGATAATTGCTAAAATATGACTTAGGCTAATTAATTTGTTTGAAATAAAATTTGACACTCTGTTGCACAATATGATGGGTTTTTGGGTCAAGCAGTGCATTTACGATTTCGGTATTTTATGATTAATAAGTGTTGTTATGAGATATTGATTATAATTGTATCGCATGATTGTTTAATTGAGATAGATAGTGATAACGAGAGGTCGAGATCGTGGTTGTGGCCGTGAGCATGACTAGACCATGCACCATGCGTCTACATAACTAGCGAAGAATTTATTTAGCGGATTGCAGTTATTGTGAGTAGAATGGGTAACGTAGAATTTGGGAATGAATTCTTACGGAGGGAACGCGTAATACCCTAAACCTTAATTGAACCTGAAGCTGAAAGGTAAATTTGAAATATGTAGCTTAGTTTGGTAATACTAGACCATAGATGCGTAGAGCTCTTTCTGTTAATTCTACCCATTTTGGAGTTTAGGACGAGTCTTTACGGACACATGAAGACTAAACAGCTGTGTCTAATCAGGAAAAAAGAGTGATTGGCACTCGGGAGACCTTTGACGAGGTGAGAAGCCGAGAATTGGAGTTCAAGGTGGATGTTCAGGTACTCCTAAGGGTATTTTCCACCAAAGACATTGTCTGGTTCGGTACCAACTACCAAGAGGAAGTTTAAAGAAATTTTATTACGCAAAGACTTAAAAATTATTATATTGCATTCTTATATGTCAAAATCTAAGTTAAAAAGAATACCGGTTACTAAACATGTTACTGATTAGTCAGAAGCAGATTGCACATATGAATTCAGTACAGTACCTTCTCAAGTAATGTAGAATTCAGTGTGTTTCCAATTATCCAGATAATACGTGAAAGAATCTTATCAGGTAAAAGAGCTTCAGCCCAAGAAATAAATGCACTGCTCCGGAGAATAGCGGACAACAACCTGTCCAAGAAAAGACTATGTGACTAGGACTACACCAGTGATAAAATCTCAGCAACAAAACTTTTGTTACAACTCATCTTGTCATACTAGGCTATCAGATAAGCATAGACAGAACTTCTTATACTCTGCATACTTTTATCATTTTCTGTTTTCTCTCTTGTTGACATGAACAATTAGAAAGCAGCTACTCCAAGTTTTGACCAGCAGCCATAAATAAATCAGTTTATCAAAAAAAACATAAAATCTAAATTTTCTTAGCTTTTATCCCCAAATTATTATTAACCCAAGTGCTAACACAGTTAATATGGCTATATTTTTGCAAAAGAGCTGCATGTTCAAGCATTTTTATTCGCAATTCAGCAAATGGTGATTGGTTGTATATGTGCAAATGTATGTCTGCATGTAGCATATGTTGTAAGCATGTGTAGTTTCGTGTGTGGGCATGTGCATCGTTCTATGGTAAAATCAAATTGGGTGAGTTTTCTGAGAAAGACTTTACAATGCTAATGGTGCTACAGGGTGCAATAATTTACAGTCTGTTAAAGGAGTCAATAAAGGAACAATGAAGCAATTAGCATTGTACAAGTTTTGTTACAGCAAATTAGAAAGCCATAATCTCAAATCCTTAATCAGCATAAGTTATGCATCACCATATTCTATGAACACCCAACCTGAATGTTTCAGAAAGGCAAGCGGAGTCATCTAGAAATAATTGCTCCACAACAGTAGCAATTAAACCATTTTGTGAACTGATTGCATTAACCAGAGATTCATGACAGGCTAAGTTTCCCATGATTCCAAGACAGATTTCCTGTAGAGACCAAAATTCAAAGGCACAAGATACTTTAAGACATGGTTAGCAAAAATGTGGTGGCAGCAGTAGAAGGAACATTCCATTTAACCTTCACTCGAGGTGATTGTGTCACACGTAGGTTTGCCAAAAGCACTTCAAGTACAAGATTATTCATCTACAAGAATCAAAGATCTGCGTTGTCAGCAGCACTGGAAGCACTTACGGTACAACAACACGTCACATATATTCAATGGCAAAAACGTGAAGCCATTTCAACAAATCTTAGAACTCAGTCGATGACTTCAAGGCTTCAAGCAATAGAAATCTTCTATTAGGTCTTAAGCAAAGCTTATTATTTGACATTTTGTTAGCTTTACGTAGTGGGTAGAATTTGTTTTCTAACCATTTAGTTTCTTTTGCAATGGCACAATCTTGTATAAATAACATGTGTCCACCACTCCACCTAAGATCTTAAAAACGTCCAACATTGCCAACAATATATGAGATTGGACCCAGCTTCCAGGACAAGGTGCCATTCTTTACGTTTTAATGTTGGTTAATGCTAGCATGTTATTAGGATATATAAGCATTCAATGTTACAAGTAGTCCCTCCGTTCTCAAATATATGTCGTTTTAGAATGTGTGGAACCAACATTTTAAAACTGACCATTAATACCAAGAAAAATATTTAGATTCATCACAAGAAAATGGTATGAGTAGATTTGTCGTCGAAAGTACTTCAACATCATTACATTTTTTATAACATATAATTAGAAAAGGTAATGGTCAAAGGTGTGTATTGGAGACCGTGTCGATGTCCAAAACGACAATTAAAAAAGAACGAAGGTACATTGGCAATAATTTACATGGTTCACAAATTGTACTCAAGAATTTTGCAGAATAAATTGACATAAAACCTAAATCCAAGGAACTAAGATGCCCCCTCCCCCCTCATCCATCTTCTTTCACGGCAACAAGTCAAAAAAAGACTACAGAGAAGGGGGACAAGGCTGAGATGATAGCAGTTATCCACATGGCTTTTTTTTGTTTCTGTACTTTTGCTTATTGGTCTAGCACTCCAACTACATCATATTAAAATCCATTTCCCGTCAAAAATGCATTTAATTAAAATCCCAGTAGTTACTTTTGGTTTAATATTTTCCAGCTTGTCTAAAGCCAGTCTAGATAAGTCGATCCAAATCTCACTAAAAGTCCCTGGTTCTCAGTGCATCTTCTTCAGTAAGAAAAAGTTAAACATAGCAAAACAATCTACACTCCGTTAATACAAACATATAGTAGAAATACTTTATTATACAAAAGAAATATACTGATGATAAGTACCATAAGTTCTGCTTGAGGTTTACTAGCCGCAAGGTCCCACACAATGCAACCACACTCTTCCCATGGATCCTTAATCTCAGGCTGTGTTGATTCCCCATTATCAGAATTGGCATTCCTTTCTTCTGGAAAACCCTGCTTGACACTGTTTTGGGGGGTGTATTAGAAGGTAGAAATTATTAGGATAACTAGCTTGTTTTCTAACTCGCAGCTTTCATTTCTAGAGAATCTTAATTAAAAAAAACTCTCTGGAAGTAACACTTACCTGAACTCTTTCTCCACATTGGAGTCCTGAGGTAATAGCTTCCTTATAAGAGAGATAGTGTAGCTGGGATCAACTGTAGTTGTGTCATCAAGTAACTGCAGACAATTACAAGATTTAACATCAAGACGACAGCATAATGCCAAGAGAACATGTTCAGCACTTCTTCTGTCTTCTGACAAGGCAGCTAAATCAAAAGCTTGAGGTCCGCACCAGACTCCAATCCTTAAAACCATGTATATGCTAGTTTCACATTCACAATGGGCCATTGCTTACAGAGAATTTGAGCATGTAAAACGATGTCAGTTTTCAATCGTAAACGCAAGTTGAATGGCCATTCACAAAAGAGAAAAGAAACTGCAAGTTACTTTTCCCAAAAATTCACGCTCTATCCCACAAATGGCAAGACAATTCAACCAGCATTTAGCACGGCCATCGAGCACAATATGCCCGTGCGGGTCTGGCTTCGTTCAACCTGAGAAACAGAACCCTAAGGTTTTTCTAACACCGCATGGCCGTCGGCCGAACAGCGGGCACCAACTGCTCGACGAAATGATCGTGAGGACAAGAACGACGCAGGCAACGGAAAAACCTCTCGTTGCACTGCAGCGGAGAGCAAGCAGGAGAGAGGGAATACGAGCAGGCAAAGGCACGTACCTCTGATTCTGAAGAAGGCGCGAAGGGGAGGTGCGTCGGGTCCTCCTCCTCGGGGTCGCCGTCCTCGTTTTGCTCTCCTGCTTCCTCGCCTTCTTGCAGCGGCTCGGACGCGTCGTCCTGCCCCGCTTCGCCTTCGTCTGGGACGCCTTCCTCGTGCGTCGGGGCCTCCTCCCCGCCTCCCTGCTCCTCCTCCGCCGCGTAGTCCGCCTCTTCTTGCTCTCCCGCTTCCTCACGTTCTTGCAGCGGCTCGAGAGCGTCGTTCTGCCTCGCTTCGCGTGCGTCCCGGGCGCCTTCTTCTTCGGAAGCGGCGGGCGCCATTGGAGCTTGGTCGGCGGTGGCGAGCGAGGTTAGATGAAGAGCTCTCGGCTGTACGAGACTGCGAGGGCGCACGCAAAAACGGGACCGACCGATTGGGCGACGGGGTGCAGGTCCGGTTCAACCGCCTCGAAGAGCTGGATCAGACCTGTCATTTTGGTCGGTGCTCTACCTAACCCTAGTAGTAGTACTAGCCCTAGGGTTTGGATAGGTCAATGACCGTCTAAGGCGACGTTTATATTGGTTTTTGTTAAAAGTTCTTGCTTTCGATTGATCCTTATTAATGACCTATAGAGAATATTATAGAGAAAGGCACTCACGCTTCTATGACAAGAAAAGATCGAGCTCTCTAAGAAAACAGCGGCATTGTAAGTTATCGTTTTATATAGTCAAACTCTGTCTCGGCCACTTTATCGGGTTTTTCATGTCTACTTTAAAACCATATAGGTCTAAGCTCGATGCAGAGTTTTTGGCTGCTGCACTTGACACTGAGAAGATCGATTCACAAAAGCTAAATATAGATAACGATGACTTATCAATAAACATCGTGAAGGCCAATTCTGCAATTAAGGCTTTGCAGGAGAAAATAAGTGGTAAGTTCTGAACTTAAAACTGCTCCTTAATATATCTTTCTCACTTTCCTTTAACTCTTTTTTTTTTGACAGAAGAAGAGGCTGAAATGAGTAAACTTCGCACTGAGGTCAAAGAGAAAGCCAAAGTGATTGGAGAGCTTACTCATATCAGTAAAGAAAAAGACGAGAGAATAAGGCTACTCAATACTCAACTATCAGGTAAGAATAACTATACCTTCGACCAGTTCTTCTAACCAGTCTGTCAATAAGTATTGTCTTGACCATTTTTGTCCCACTTGTAGATGTTGTGGTCGAAATAAAACATCTCTCAGAAGCTTCGAATCAAAATCAAGAGGAAATGAAATCGATGAGGGCAATCCTCCACAACAACGTTGTACTTCTCAACAATCTACTCGGTGGGTTTGGTGCGGAGAAAATGAATCCTTTCGAGGGCACCATAACCAGTCATGCGAGCATGATTGTACTTCAAGTGGGAGCTTTAGAGAAACATTTATCTACCCTAAAGACCAATCAGGCAGAGTCGATTCGGGATGCGGTCACAGGCGTTGTAAGCTATACCTTGGCAAAACTCAAAGCATGTGACCAAAACCTTAACCTACACCCTATCGACCACGACTTTAGGTGCTCTTTGGAAGAAACAACCCGCCTGGTCGAAGAGCTAGAGCCAACTGGTGGAAGGGTTGAAGAAGAGATGCAACTTGGCTCTCCTTCTTAAGCGTAGTTTGTAAATAGGAACTTTGAAAGGACTTACCTTTGGATAATGAAATAATCTCTTCCTTTTCCTGCAATTCATCTTGTTGAGCAATTAGTACTCGTAAGATAAAAAAGAAAATAAAAGAGTACAAACTTACGACTAGGAAATAAAGCATACTGATAACTCTATTCTAGCCCTTGACTATTTAATTAGTTTATGTGAATACACAAAGCAAATAGTACATAGTAAAGTATGCAAAGAACAGAGTAATTCATCGACTATATTTGTCGAATTCGATTATCATGTTCTGGCAACAAACGTTAGGAATGATTCGACGTTAGGAAGCTTCTTCCAGTGGGCAGGACCATGTGCAGAGTGGAAAGACTTCGAATAGGTAATGTTACCTCTCTTCAACCAGGTTAATCAAATCGAAGACATAAATGATAAGAAGATAAAAACTCAGAATTCCTTCTTGTATGCCTGACCAACGTTTTCGTAGATAACTCAATTATTTTATGCTGACAACAAGAGTTAGGAATAGTTCATCACTAAGAAGCTCCTTCTAGTGGGCAGGACCACATGTACAGAGAGGAGACTTCGACTAGTGGTGTTCCCTTCTCCGACCAGTTAAACAAATTGGATGTACTAGAAATGGTCGAACAAACATAAAAGAAACTCTACTGAACATACCACAATAAAGATTGAAAAACTAAAAACTTTACTGAAAGAGTAGAAATGTTTACACGTAAAATTTACGCAGTTGATGGATATTCCAAGAGTTTGAGAGAATCTGGCCTCCTCCATAGCAAGTCGTACAGAACCTGATCGTGTGACTTCGACCATAGTGCAAGGACCTTCCCATTTAGGGAAAAGCTTATTACGATTAGACCGGGATTGGATTTTCCTCAATACTAAGTCACCTACAGCAAGGCTGCGAGGTTTGACTTTACGATAGTAGTACTTACGCATGGCTTAGTGATAGACTGCTAATCGGATTAAGGTTTCATTCCTCTTCTCTTCGAGCAGGTTGATGTTATCCGCTCGAAGTTGCTCTTGGTTGGAGTCAGTGAAGTTCTCGACCCTTGTCGATTAGATCTTTAGTTCCGGAGGAAGCATGGCTTCGGCACCAAAAACTAGGAAAATGGAGTTTCTCCTACCGCCCGACTAGGAGTCATGTAAATTGCCCATAATACTGAAGAAAATTCTTGTATCCAAGCTCCCAAGCGCTTCACAAGCTAGTCAAAGGCTCGAGTCTTAATTCCTTGCATTATTTGGCCATTTGCGCGCTCGACTACCCATTGCTTTGAGGATAGACGACCGAGGCTTAGCAAAGTTTGGTACCCAATTCATCACAAAAATCTTAGAATTTTGCGCTCAAAACTTGTTTACCGTTGTCTATATTTATTCGACCTGGGCTCCAAATCGAGTAATCATGCTTTTCATCATGAACTTCTTTGTGGTTTCCGTTGTTATCCAAGTCACAGGTTTTGCCACAATCCATTTTGTGAACGTGTCCATAGCCACAAAAAGAAACTCGAAGCCCCCTTTTACCCTTGGGAACAGTCCTAGGATGTCTAAATCCCAGATCGCAAAAGGCCACGATAGAGGAATTGTTTGAAGAGTTTGAGTCAGTTAGTGTATTTTCCTGCTATGAAACTGGCATTGTACACACTTCTTAACCAACTCTTTGGCATCATTGAGGGTTGTTGGCCAGTAGAAATCTTGTCGAAAGGCATTTTTGACCAGTGCTCTATAAGAGGTATGTGCTCTACAGATACCCCCATGTATGTCGTTAAGGAGTTGTAATTCTTCTTTCCACGAAATGCATCGCATGAGAATCCCTATTTATAGAGTACTCTATCGACCAAGGTATACATCTTGCCCTTACGGGAAAGATGATCTGCTTCGAGATCATCGTCGGGTAGGAAACCCTTCTGAAGATACTCATGCATGGGAGCCATCCAAGTATCCTCGTATTCTAGAGATGCTGTCTTATTAGGAGTCGCCTTTGGTGCTTCGACTAGAGACAGCTTCTGGAGTTACTCTAAGAAGACTCCTGGTGGTACTTGTGATCAAGAAGAAGATAGTTGAGCCACCTGGTTCGCGAGAAAGTTACCCTTTCGAGGGATATATTGTAACTCGAAACCAAAAAAGTGCTTCCTTAGTTTCCGTACTTCTGACAAGTAGTGAGACATGGTCGAACTCGAGCATTTATACTCTTTGCCAACCTGATGCATGACTAGTTGAGAGTCTCCTCTCACGAGTAGTCAACGAATCCCGAGTGCTTTAGCGGCTCGTATTCCAGCCAACAAACTTTCGTATTCGTCCATGTTATTAGTGGTCGAAAAGTGCAGTTCAATGACATACTTTAAGGTCTCTCCCCCAAGAGATTCAAAGACCACCCTAGCCCCCGATCCACTTAGCGTAAGCAACCCATCAAAGTACATTGTCCACTGGTCGTAGGAGTTGTACTAGGGATCCTGAACGGGTTCAGGATTTGTCCATTTGACGATAAAGTCTGAAAGTTATGGGATTTAATGGCAATTCAGGACACGAAATGGAAGTCAAACTCCCGAAGTTTTCCTATTCTGTAGGGCCTCGCCTAAGGGAAACTCAGACGACATAATAAATTTGTGCGCCTAAAAATAAAGCCTTAGCATCCTCGAAGACATGAGGCGGGCATATAAGAGTTTTTGTACCTGAGGGTAGCGCTCCTTAGGCCCATGTAAGACTTCACTTACATCGTATACTGGTCATTGGACGCCTTCTCGTTCTGCAACTAGTACAACACTGCTTGTGGCATGGCGAAAAGATATAATAAGAGTGTTTCACCCGGTTTCAGAGAAACCAAAATGGGAGCACTCGTAAGATATCTCTTGACATCCTTAAAGGCATTGTTAGCCTCTTTCGACCACTCGAAACCCTCGTGTTTTCTTAGAAGTTTGAAGAAAGGAAGTCATTTCTCTCTCAGACGTGCAATGAAACGACTTAGAGCCGCCATGCACCCGATGAGTTTTTGAACTTCTTTATTTGTGGTCGGAGGGCTCATTTGCTCGATGGCCTTGATCTTTTCGGGATTTGCTTTGATACCTCTTGCCGAAACAAGAAATCCGAGCAATTTTCCTGAAGAAGCTCCGAACATGCACTTCTCGAGATTGAGTTTCAAGCGGTGCTTTATGATGTTGTCAAATGTTTCCTACAGGTCTAAAATATAATTATGTTATTTGATGCTCTTGACGGCTAGATCATCAACATAGACTTCCAAGTTTCGACTCCTTTAATGTATTAAGGTCAATTTGCATCAAAGGTTGAAAAGTCAGACCATTATTTTTCAAGCTAAATGGCATTTTAACATAGCAAAATACTCCAAATGACATAATAAATGTGGACTTCTCTTCATCTTCTGAAAGCATACTAATGGTGATAACTAGAATATGCATCTAGAAAATTTAATGTTTCACAACCAGCAGTAGAGTCAACCAATTAATCAATACGAGGAAGTAGGAATTCATTTTTTGGATAAGCTTTATTTATATCAGTATAGTCTATACACATACGCCACTTACCATTAGACTTCTTAACTATTACAGTGTTAGCCAACCACTTTGAGTGACCGACTTCTCTTATAAAACATGTTTTGAGTAGCTCGTCCAATTCTGCCTTGATAGCTTCTCATCGATCTGCTGTAAATCTCTGTAATTTCTATTTTACAAGCTTCTTATCAGGCCGTAGAGCTAGTCTGTACTCGATCACCTCCCTGGGACCCCGGGCATGTCGAATAGCTGTCACGCAAACACATTTGCATTTGCTTGGAGGAAAGTGATAAGGGAGTCTTCCTATGCGTGGTCGAAAGTAACTTCGATGGGAACAGTCTTCGAAGCCTCCGTTGGGTCTAGAGAAACCTCCTTGACGACTTCGTTCGGCTCCGGCGCAGCGTTAGGCTTCGAGTGCTTGCTCGAATGCAGCCAAAATTCAAAAATTTCAGCCAAAAGCCATAAGCCCCA
This sequence comes from Bonia amplexicaulis, assembly GCA_036346245.1. Classification (NCBI taxonomy): domain Eukaryota; kingdom Viridiplantae; phylum Streptophyta; class Magnoliopsida; order Poales; family Poaceae; genus Bonia; species Bonia amplexicaulis. The sequence goes on along the minus strand of CM070743.1, from coordinate 5,958,461 downwards.
GCTGTTGCCAAACAGACCCTAAATCTAAGGAGGAGGAAGGGAGGCATTTGACGGAGCAAGTTGTTATTGGATCCAGCTTTGCCGAAGGTGGCGATGCTTGTGTGGCGCCCGTTATAAACGGAGGTGGAGACATCCTCGTATGAATTTTGGAACACATTCAACTGTGAGAATTTTTGCTGAAATCTCAAATTTTTCATGCGACTAATTTATAACATTTCTGAACTACTCCATGCGAAATTCACAGTTTGCAAACAGAGTTCTGCAAGTGCAAAAGGAAACTTGGCACATATCTTTGAGTAGTGATAGCCATTAGGGTTGCAATTTCCCCGCAGGGCCGAGCCCTGCTACGCTAGTGGGGTGGAGATGGAGATTGTCTTTTTCCATGGAGACTTGATAAAAATTAAAAATATTTTTAAATAATGTATTATAGTTTTTAATATAGGAGATTGTATTCTTTTATATATATATACACTACAATCTAAATCTATACATTAGAATATATATTTTAAAACTATATTTTATTTAAAATATATCTAAATAATTATAAATTAATAAATAAAATTATATTATTATTTTTTAAAAATTTTAGCTTATTTTTTAATCCTGCAGGACCAAGGCTAGAAGCCGGGTCCCAGGAAGGCTAACGGGGCTGCGGGACCTCCCGGCGCCCGTTGCCACCCCTAATAGCCATCATTGTTTTCAATTGAATCGCCGTATCAAATGTTCATTATGTCTAAGAAAGAAAGCAAAACACGATCTTAAATACTTCGCGTTGAATTGTTACAAGTGCCTGATATTCTTTTAAAAACGATAGCATCGCCGATAATCACCGGTCCATAGACGTAGCGAGCTTCCACCGTCGTGAAGCATAAGAAGGTGACAGTCAACGGAGCACACCAAACACAAGCTCCACGGAGACCGCAGGTGAGCTCGCACGCACGCCATGACAGACAGACATGGATTCCTCGAGTACCTCGTCTCTTCGCTGCCGCTGGAGAAGAGAAGAGGAGACAGCAAGGCGAGGCCGCGAGGGACCAGCTGTCAAGCTGTGAACTCACCACCATCCACGTCCACGCACTTGTCAGCCCAGGGGCCCACGGGCCAGAAGGTACGGAGAAACGTGAGCATCTGAGAGCGCCAGCGCCGTCGGATCGCGGATCGGACGGGCCAGATTGCCCCACCGCGGAAGCCCGCACAGCCACCAGCTCAACAACTGGATACCATTTTTCGCCTTCCCGCTCCACTTCTTCCTCGTCCTTGGTCTTACCACCAAGCCGAGTCCTGAAATTTTGCGGCGAGCGATCTCACGGCCGGCTGCGCGCTTGATGCCCTCGCGGAGCACGCGCCCATGGCGTCCGTGTCGTCCCCGCACCCGTCTAAGGCTGTGCTCCTCCTCCTCCCGCTGCCGCCCCAGCTCCAGCTCCAGCCCGGCGGCGTCTGCCTCCGCCGCCGCTTGCAGAGGCTGCCTATCCCACCGCTAGGGCTGTCGAGCGCTCGGAAGGGAGGGCTTCTGCCGCTGCCGGCGCCGAGGGCGGCGGAGGGGAAGGATGGGCGGGCCGTGACCAAGGAGGAGGAGGTGAGGAGGGAGGAGGAGGAGAGGGGGGGAGGCGATGGGGCACGAGAGGCGGCGGCAGCGAGGGGGTCGGGGCGGTTCGCCGCGGACTACATATCTCTCGGCATCAGGGAGCCCGTCTACGAGGTAGGTGCCCATCGAACGCCGGTCGAGTCGGCCTTGTAATGTTGCAACTACTTATAAACAGCATTACATGCATCATGAAAACTCACTTCTACTCTCGATCAGAGCAATGGATTTACAGTAGTTCACGTTTTTAGTTCTTATAAAGGTAACTAACTTTTGCCAAAAGCTCAAGTCTTGATCAATAAACTGTTTTTGTTGAGATGATGTCGAATGGGAGAGAAATGAAAGGAAATTAAGGGGAGATCCATTAGCCAATCAAGGGGAAACATTCTTCTAAATTGCCTTTGCACCATTGCCAGTTTCTTTCACCATTTCATGTTCTTACAAACTTGTTCAAATGGCGTTTGAGACTGCATTGGAGCTATCCATTCAACAAGCATTGGTCTCCAGAAGGAAACATAGTAATTTGTGTTAAGGGTATTCTATCTCTAATACCTTATCTCTAATACAGTTGCATGCACCAACCAATTCACCCAAAAGCTTAAGCTAATGAGGAAATATGGACAATTCACTTATACTTCAACACTCTCCCTCACGTGTATGCTCCCTTAGGTCTAATACGTGGAATAGAAGTGGACTGCAATTATTATTTTTTAATTGCGTCAGCTAGGTCTTGAACTCAGGACCTCTTGGCTCTGATACCATATTATGAATATTGTGCATATATTGAAGAGTTCTAATAGACAATATATATAGGGAGTACAAAGGAATATTACAGAGGAATATGCCATATGAGATAGGAAAAATGGGCATATAAGGAAAGTAATAATACAATTCCTATTCTATCTCTAATACCCTTAACACCCCCACTCAAATGAAATGCTATTGCATACGCCTTGCTGTCAAATCAAGCTAAAGAGGAATGATAGATGTATGACAGCGCAGATCGAAGCCCAAGAGGCGCGCGAGAAGCACGAGGAGGCCGGTGACCTTTAAAGCTCGGGCGGCGGCTCTGAGCGGCTGGCATCATAACGACTTCTACGATCTGCACGCGGCTCAGAGAGTAGAGCGGCGGCTACTGCCATGCAAAATAAAATTCTTACACTTCTATGACTGACAATAAATTTGTGGACTCACACGGCTTGAACGAACTAAAAATTAGAAACTACGGATTTTGGATGGACGCAACGGAAGACTCACGAAAAATAACTAAAGACTGACTCAAAAGGAAACAGATGAACGAAAATAAAAAAAACAAATTTCATCTTAATCCACTCGCCACCTTATCCTTATACTGCTGTGCTTACTCCTCGCGACCTCGCCTCAGTCTCTTCACCCCCCTCCCTTACTCTTTCGTGTGCGCTCTCCCTCTCCTCCTCTCTCGTGGCGCGGGCGGTAGCCAAAAGCGTGGCAGCGCGCGGAGGCTTGGGACAGTCGGCTCGGGGGCGATCGCTAGAAGCGACGGAGGAGAGGCGCGCGGCGGCAGACCCAGCGGTGGGATCCGGCGGCGCGGGATCCGACAGGCGATGGCGGCGAGGAGGTGGCGTCGGGGTGGCGAAGAAGAGCCCGGCGGCGGCGAGAAGAGCCAACCAACGAGACGAGCGATGGGTGCCGAATCCGGCGGCGGGCCGGATCCGGCGGCGAGAGGCGGATCCGGCTTGAGCGGTAGTGAAGACGAGCCGGATCCGGCGGACGGAGAGCGGCGGCAGCGGATGCGCACTTAGCGGCGGATCTGCGCTTAGCGGTGGCGGATCGGCACATGGCGGCAGCGGATCGAGACGGCTCGGCGATGGCGGCCCAACGACGGTGGATCGACAAGATGGCACAGGCGTCGGCGGCCGCCGCGGCGAGGCGGCGTGATCCAGCCAAATCGGCTGGAGAAGCGGCGAGCCACGTCGAGATGGCGCCGGGCGGGAAGGGTGGCGCCCGGCGGCGGCGGCGGGCTCGAGACGACCCGGCGGCGGCGGCTCGAGAAAGCCGACGAATCCGGTGATGGCGGCGAGCCGGAGGCGAGGAGGCGGTGGCGGCGCAGCCCGACAAGGTGGCCGCCCTCAGGAGAGTAGATCATCCTCCCAGGGGCAGCAACAGCGGAAGTAGATCGAGGTTAGGGTTTCAACCTAAGCTCTGATACCATGTTATGAATATTGTGTGTATATTGAAGATGCCCAATGAGCAATATATATAGGGAGTACAAAGGGATATTACAGGGGAATATGCTGATTCTATTCTATCTCTAATACCTTATCTCTAATACCCTTAACAATTTGGTCATTGCGACTCCAAATCTAAAAAAGAAATACATAGTTTTGTTTCCCTTTAGTTCAAACCGAGACTTGCTATGCTAGTTTGATGACATGTTTCTTCTACAAGGGTGGGTGGGCTTTGGGATGATATGCCCATTATAAATTTTGGAACTTATGACCTAGTAAGATGCCAATTAACCTTCACCTCAATATCGAACTTTATTCAGGTGATAGAAGTGAAATCTAATGGGAGGATGTCTACCAAAAAAATAAGCCGTCGGCAGCTATTGAAATCAAGTGGTATGTAAAAACAATGTATTTCACAAGCTCTGTTCTACAATATACCAACTTCATTCTGTTCACCATATAATCGCTCAAACTCTGCATATGATGGCATTGTCCTTGTACCAAACTCTCCATATGATGGCATTGTCCTTGTACCAAACTCTCCATATGATGACATTGTCCTTTTACCAAACTCTCATATACTGCTACTGCACATGTACTTGGTAATTGCCTGGTTGTAATTATAAAATGGAATTTGTATACTTTACTTTCTTCCTTTTGATTTTCAAGCGTTTGCACAGGATTTCTTTTGATTCTCAACTTTTGTTCTGCTAGGCCTCCGTCTACGAGATACCAGAAGCGTTGACCCATCACTATGGTTAATGAATTCAATGCCTTCCCTGCTGGTAATAGGAAAGTTTCAACAATTAACTATATATATTTTCCTCTGTCTGTGGTATTCTTTTTCTCTACATTTTTTTTCAGCTGTACAAACAATGAATGCTAGTATGATGTGCCTGCAAGAGTCCTAAGACAGTATAATTGTTTCATTACCACTAGTTGTTTGTTAAAACCACCTGATGTTTTTATAGCATATCATGGAGTGCACAGATACTTGTGCTTGAAATGATAGAAAAAGAAGAAAAGAAAGTTAAGTTCATGACACCATTTCTGTTACAGTTTTCAGCTCAAATTGTGTTTAGTTGTCTGTTTCAGGAACCTTCACTACCATTGAGTTCAATCTTAAGAAACATCACTACGGTTTGACATCCAGCACAATTTTTAATACACTTTTCTTGCAAATTTCTGTATCAATGTGTTTTACCTAGACATCTATATTGTTCTTAATATTCAACATCTCAACAGGAGAGATTTGCTATTTGCTGTCTAATCTTGTATTTTGGTTATCGTATGCCTTGTCAACTTGCACTATCATTCATGTACTTCTGCTCTTAAACATCTTTCTTTCTATAGCAGATGGGCATATGATGGTTTGTACATAATGTTAAGAGTATTAGAGATAGAATATGAATCAGCATATTCCCCTGTAATATCCCTTTGTACTCCATATATATATTGTCCATTGAGCCTCTTCAATATACACACAATATTCATAACACGGTATCAGAGCTTAGGTTAAAACCCTAACCTTGATCTACTTCCGCTGTTGTTGTTGCCCCCGGGAGGATCAATCTCCTCTCCCGGGGGCAGCCATCTCGTTGGGCGGCCACCTCTCCCGGCTGCCGTGCATGCGCTGTTAGCCGGCCGTACGCCACCAAATCGTCGGATCTCGCCGTAGTCGTCGTCTTCTGGCCACCTCCTCCAAGAAGGCCTCCTCCGCGTCGCTGGAGGAGGCAACGGGTCTGCGCTCGCGTGCCGCCGTCGACCGCATCCGTGTCTGGTTCCCCTGCTTCGACCGCGCCACCTCCTGCCGGATCCCGCTAGCCTACGCTAGATCCGGACGCATCCAGCCTCCTTGCGCCAGATCTGGCCGCTGTGCCTCCTTCGCGCCACCGCCTCCCGTCGCAGACCCTGAAGCCACCGTCCATCCGAGCCACCGGTGCCCTCGTCCAGCCAGATCCGGGTGGATCCGTGTTCGCGTCGGTGCCCCGCGTCCGCCTCGGGCGGCCATCTGCCGGCCGCCAGCCGTCTCCGCTCTCCGCCGTCGGATCTCATTGCGCCTGGATCCCGGTGAGCCGCCGCGGCCGACCATCTCTTGGATCGCCACCGCCGCTCGCCTCTTCCGGATCTGGCCACCACCGACATCACCAAGTCTGGATCCGGCCACCTCCGGGCCGGATCTGGCCGTCTTCGCCGCCGCCGAGCTCGGTTGGCCTCGCCACGCTGGACGGCCTCGCATCGCTCGGCCGGATCCGGCCGCCTCTGGCCGGATCCGCCGCTCCATCGCCTCTCTCGCTGCCGCCGCCTCTCCGGCCACCGCCGCTTAACGGCCCGCCTCCTGTGCCTCAGGCTCGCACCGTCTTCTTGATGCCGCCTCCGCGCCTCTGCCGCGCCCGCCTCCTGTGCCTTCGTGCCCGCGAGAGAGACGGGAGGGAGGGAGATAGAGAAAAGCGGGAGGGGGAGTGAGGTGCGAGGAGGCGGCGAGAGCGCGGCGGGTCCAGGGAGGGGGAGAGACGGAAGTGAGGAGGGGAGTGTGGGAGGCGAGAGGGGGATCGTGTGAAGCGCGAGAGCGCGACGGGCGCGAGGAGAAATGGCGATGCTTTTTGATGGCGGCTCGGGTGGATTTTGCTTTCCTTCTATCTCGTTGAGTTTTTTTGTTTTCGAGTCTTCCGTTGCGTCCATCCAAGTCCGTAGTTCTAATTTTTAGTTCGTCTAAGCCGTGCGAGCTCACAAATTTATTGTCAGTTATAGAAGTGTAGGAATTTTTTCTTTTGCATGGCAACAGCCGCCGTTATACTCTCTGTGCCGCGTGCAAATCGTAGAAGTCGTTATGATGCCGCCGCTTCTCTAGTCGCCGCCCCGAGCTTCTAAGGCCGCCACGCGTCTTCTGCACCTTGTGCATTGCGCCGCCGCCTCTTGGGCTTCGATATGCGCCGTCATGCTTCTATCTATTCCTTTTCGGCTTGATTTGACAGTTTATTCAAAAACTGCACGCAACGACGATATTATCAAGACTCGGACGTCGGATATTTCTTGTTTTAGTATTAACCCTTTTTCAAATGCAATGCTATCGCATACGCCTTGTATTTGAGAGGGTGTTAAGGGTATTAGAGATATAATAGGAATCAACATATTCCCCTGAGCTATCGCTTTGTACTCTCTATATATATTGCCCATTGGGCCTCTTCAATACACACACAATATTCATAACACATAACATGTAAAACTCCTATTCGCTATTTGTTGCAGGTACGTGAACAAGCTATATTGGTCAATCTTGGTTCCTTGCGAGCAATTGCTATGCATGAGCGTATTCTTATATTTAATTATAACAGGTCAGTTTGTATGCTTGGTTTTAAAAAACTATTGGTGTGGTGAACTTATCATCATTCTTGTTATGAACTTATCAATTATTTTCTCTAACTTGAGTAGCCCAGGAGGAAAGGTCTTTTTAGAGTCATTACTACCTCGGTTAAATCCAAGGAACATCAATGGTGGACCTGCAATGCCTTTTCAACTTGAGGTACTGGATATATGGATATCTATTCGCAGTCTGGGAACAGTCTTAATGCGACGATTTGTTGCCTTGTCTATATGTTTTCTTCTCTATTTATCTCCATGGAAAATTTTCTTTCTTTCTTTCTTGAGGTTTATTGATTTTAACTCACCTAGGATTCAAGAGCATCAGCATTGCTAAAAGAACTGCTTATTTCTGTTCATATCTACATTGTACTTTAGACAAATGAATCATGTAGAACAGTTATAAGTGCTTTTTAATATAAAAGTAATATATATGCATCACCACACGAGTTGATTACTCATCCATGATTTTCCAAAGTTCTTTAATCCAATAAGTTGAATCTTGAACAACAATAAGGATATCATCCATGATTTTCTAAATTCTCCATGATCGTACTGTATATTGCTTGAACTTCTTACATTCAATGTTTGTTGATGAACATTGGTAACAAAACTTGGTGTTTTGTGGCCTTTCTGTTTTAATTTAGCAATATTTCATGTTATGCTTGCATGTTTCGCAGAAGTTGGGAGTACCAGGCTGTCAGATATTGGGCCTGATGATCTGATCTTTCATTGTGCTTTAATTATGCTCAGGTTGTCGAAGCTGCACTGCTTTCCAGAATACAAAGGCTGGAGCAAAGATTAATGCATATTGAACCTCGTGTGAGTACCTGAAAAGTCCATGCCTCCTTAAGGTGTTTATGGTTTCATATCACAGTTGTTCTACTTGTACAGAACTATATATGATGAAGTCGTTGCTTGTTTTTCTCGGTGCATACTAGATTTAAGGATCATCTCTAATATGTTCTCAATAGATGACATTGGGCACCTGTGGATTGTTGTTCCTGCCCCCTATTTCATTGAGTTTTCAATTTCACGACTTCATGCAAAGTACATACAGCAGCATTCAAACAACAATGCTGCCACTTCTTTCCATCTTTGTGCCTTAGCACCTTAAGGCCTTCCTGTGGCCTCTTAGAAGTGCCCAACTGTGTTGCAAATCCTCCTTTCTATAACACCTTTGCCAACTGAACTTGTTGGTGTTATGAATATCGCTTGTATTCATATGAGGCCAAAGGGCCGGTATATATACACGAGTACAGGATGACAATATGGAAAGAATACATATAAGGAAAGAGCACATGTATGGAAAGAATCCAAACTATCCTAATACAATGCAATCATATCTCTAACCCCCCCTCAAACTCATGGTGGATCAACAACACTGAGTTTGGAGAGATAGAAGCCATGCTGTGCGCGGGTCTGAGCCTTCGTGAAGAAATCCGCTATCTGAAGCTCCGAAGGCACGTACTGAAGAGCAACCATCTGATCATGCACATAAGACCTCATGAAGGAAGCATCAACACCAATATGCTTGGTGAGTTCATGCTTCACAGGATCACGAGCAATACTGATAGCACCTGTCTTGTCGACAAGAGAGGAGTCGGTGTAGTGACGAAACACCAAAATCCTCAAGTAACCACCGTAGCCAAGTAATCTCTGGCGACAAGAGAGCCATAGCTCGCAACTCGACCTCTGCACTCGAGCGGGACACTGCGATGCTTTCTTCGTCTTCCGGGCAATAAGCGAACCACCAAGAAAAACACGATGAAGCGAGATAGACCGCGATCGGATGGATCAACGCCCAAGTAGCATCCGAATAAGCTGAAGTCGTAAAGAGTCGGGCGTGGAAAGAAGAGACGACGAGATAGTCCACGAAGGTATCGCGAACTCGAAGAAGGTGGTCAGAGTGGACTGGTGGGGCGAAACGAATCGACTCGAATGTGAACTGGATAAGTGATATCCGGACGAGTAATGACCGGTAGACAAGACTCCCAACAAGATGACGATAGCGAGTCGGATCGAAAGAGGCTCGCCATCGAGGGTCGGAGATGAACATTAAGCTCCATGGGAGTCTCAACGATGCGCTAATCGGTGAGGAAGCGCGATCAAGAAGATCCCGAATATACTTCTCTTGGGACATAAAGAAACCATCCGGGTGGGCGTAACCTCAATCCCAAGGAAGTAACGAAGAGGACCAAGATCCGACATAAGGAACTGCTCACTAAGACGAGCCTTGACAAAGGCAATGTACTCGAATCATCTCCGAATGATCATACCATCAACATAGAGAAGAAGAAGAGTCCCACCACGAGGCGAAGTGTGGACAAAGAGCGCAGGATCATGATCACTCATTGAAAAACCAGCAGCAGTGACCACGAGAGAAGCGCTCAAACCAAGCACGAGGGCTTGCTTAAGGCCATAGAGGGAGCGGCGGCGGCGGACCATGCCCTCGTGAACAGAATACCCGGTGGCGGATGCATGTAGACCTCCTCACGCAACTCGCCATTAAGAAAGACATTCTTGACATCAAGTCGAGAATGCAGACCGATGGCGAGCAGGCGCCACCGAAAGAAGAGTGCGGACGGTGGTCATGTGAGCCACGGAGCAAAAGTCTCGTCGTAGTCACGACCATGCTCTTCTTTGAAACCACGGGCAACAAGACGCGCCTTATAGCGCTCAAGAGAACCATCGAGCGAGTCTTAATCTTATAGACCCACTTACACGTGATGGGACGAGAGTGAGATGGAAAGGAACAAGATCCCAAGTACCAATGCGCTCAAGAGCAGAATCTCCTCGGCCATGGCATGCCGCCACTCGGGGTGAGTAGCGAGATCCCGGAAGAAACAGCTCACGAGTAGTCTGCGCCAAAGAAAGGCAAACAGGCAGGGGTCGGCGGTCGGCGATCGCGGAGAGCGTAGCGAGGAGGACCGGACGGCGGCGGGGCGACGTCGGGGCGGCCTTGGATCGGGAGGCGCGCGAGGAGAGGCCGACGTGCGGCCAAAGGAAGAGGCCGGCGTGCGGCCAAAGGAGGAGGCCGACGTGCGGCCGGCGCCGTCAGACCCGAGCGGCGGCAGCGAGGCGACGAACGGAACAAACTCAGGTTTGCTCTGATACCATGTTATGAATATCGCTTGTATTCATATGAGGCCAAAGAGCCGGTATATATACACGAGTACAGGATGACAATATGGAAAGAATACATATAAGGAAAGAGCACATGTATGGAAAGAATCCAAACTATCCTAATACAATGCAATCATATCTCTAACAGTTGGAGCCCCCGATTTTCCACTAAATCAATTGGTAGAAAGCATGAATGATTGTTAGCACCAAATTTTGGCCTACTAGCTGACTAACTCTAGCAGTAAGGAGATCTTCTCTCAGTCCCAGCAAACCTGAGGGCAAGTGCTGTGTCACATGCTCACTGGAGCCCTTTTTGGAAACTGAAGCCTGTATCTATGGTCAGTCTGCGGACTCTTAATTTTTCTTTTTTACAAGGAACAGCAGGGTAGAGGCCTACCAAACTGACTCTGGGTGATCTAGGTAGGGTGGCATGGAAAATAGTACTATACGCCCCCTTTTTCCAATATGAAATGAAGTCAATGCTCTGCCCCTCATGTTTAGCGGTTTAATTAAACATTGTTTTGTATATCTGGCCTTATGTCCCATAGAAAAAAAGGATCTCATAGGAAAAAAGGCCACCACAGGTGGTGCTTGTGTTTGCATTTCAATCTTGTGTCAATCAAGCACATGCGTTTTGTGACTACTGCATTCTATTACAAAAATAATTAAACATTATTTTGGATATCTGGGCTTATGTCTCAGGTGGCTGCATTGCTTGAAGTTCTACCAAATCGATTGACAGCTGATGTGTTAGAGCAGCTGCGTCTAAGCAAACAAGCCTTGGTATTAAAGCTGCACTTCAGAATCATTTCCTGGACCCATTTCTCAAATTTTATTTTAGTTTTGCCTCTATATTCATGTGTCAAGGTTGAGCTGGGTTCACGAGCAGGTGATCTCAAACAAATGCTCATCGATCTCCTAGATGATCCTCATGAAATTCGTCGAATATGCATTATGGGGAGAAACTGTACGCTTGATAAATTGCGTGATGACATGGAATGTTCTGTTCCTTTAGAGAAGCAGATTGTTGAAGGTACAGCTGAACTTTATCATTATGACTTTGCATGTTTTGGAGAAACTGAATGCTGTGGTCCTCTTGATGAAGCTTACATATTCAGCTGCATACTTAAATCAATTAACAAATAGCTAGACCAGTTTAATTGACTAAGATTCTCAATATATGTAATTTTGCTATTTAATTACCAGGACAATATCTCATGGCACCAGACATAACATATTGATGGAGTATTATTTTAGAATATGGAGGTAGTTTTAGGTGGCAAAGTACAAAACTACAAATACAGTGTGATATTTTAAGAAATGAATCAAATGAAAGTGAAATGAATCATAAAAAGTGAGAGGAAACTATAGTTTTAGGTTTTTGTGGACTTTCTGGGAGTTTTGAGAGATGAAATTTCCTTAGGTGACTTGCGGTCTTTTGTTTGATAATAGCTAACTGATTGGTTGGTCACTTGATTTATCTGTAACTTTTTATCTTAACAGAAGAAGAGGAAGAAATTGAAATGCTATTGGAGAATTATCTTCAAAGGTATTCCCCAGCTACACAAAATTATTGGGTTTCTTATTTCTTCCTTGCTGTCTTGTATTGTCATTTCATTGTGCATTTTTACTGTCAGATGTGAATCATGCCATGGTCAAGCAGAGAGGCTTCTTGATTCTGCAAGAGAAATGGAAGATTCAATTGCAGTGAACTTAAGGTCTGTCCATTCTCATGACATGCGCTAAAAATTGTATCCTGTTTTACTTTCATCAATTTATTTGACGATATGTGTGCTTTTTCACCTTTTTGCTACTCAACATAATTGGATAATTAAAATAAATATGCCAATAGTAGAAGTAAAATTACTGAATACTAAATGACCCTCAAGTGCCACATCACAAATAAGTTAAGATGTTTACTGCTTCAACCAGGGCACAGGAAATCAACCATGGTTATCCTCTTTCTACTCTTTTCTCCTTTTTGAATAAAAGGTAGCTAACTTCGCATGTTAAAGCATGTTCCTCATATCGGCAAATTGATCTAAATAATATAGGAACTCACTCAAACTAGGACTATCTCCGTGTCTAGTTGCTTCAACACAACAACTTTGCATGTTACTTGCTGCCTTTACTATATATATATATATATATATATATATATATGAAAATAAAAATTGTAAATAGGCTACGAGAGAGGGAGAAACTGAGATTACCTTGATGAATTGAACGAGACAGACTAGTTTTCTTCTTCAGCCTCATCAACTTCACTCTGAAGCTGCTGAAGGATAGATGTTGTCACCTTTGGGCATGTTCTAATCCCGGCATTCGATATTGTAAGCAAGTGTGCTTTAATTCTATGGTAGCTTCCACAGTATTCCCAAGCACAATACTTGCATCTGAATCACACATTTTCTCCACCACCTATAAATCTCTCCAGAATATCAACATGTTTCCACAATGGCTTGGTGTTTAGATCAATTGGATCTATCTCCTAAAACAACAAGAGGTACAGTTTCAAAATAGCAAACAATAATTACCATGGTAGTATATAGTAAACAAGTAAACACAATTGAATAATTAGCATTTACAACTATGTAAATACTGAGATCATCTATTAGTAACACCAATGCACCATAGACAACCATCTATCCACATTCTAGAGTTGCAAGTCTTACATCAAGAATGAATAGCAGAGATCACACAAAATCAACAAACTCCTTTACTTGGCGATGAACTCTATAGGATATCAATCACTAATGATATATATTAGTTTGTTTGCATTTAACCTAGAAGACTTGTGACATCAGGGCGATCATAACAACACCCTTAATCTAATCCAGCCTCTCAAATATGTCATTGACTAGCAAAAATCCATCCTCAAGCTGGAAGTTCTTTCTAGTTTCTACATAAACAATGACTTTGTGAGGTAGCCCAATTATCACTTGTTGCCCTTGAAGGTTATTATTTTACACTGAAGTTAACTCTTCTAGAATCCTTAACTTCTGTCGAACTACACGTGCAAGCACTTGCCACATGTGATTTGTTCTCTCTTTTTAAGCTCTCTTTGGCTTCAAAGACCTCCATATGATTAGAGCACCCACATCACATGGCAATGGATTGCTCCCGCCACTCCCTCTCCCTTTGCCTCGGCTCCTCCCATTGGCACCGTGGGCGCAAATGGGAGGAGCCGAGGGGGCGGAGTAGGAGAGGCGAGGAGCGGCAGCGCACGACTGGAGGGAACCAAGTAACCCACTGGAGGTCAGAATAGTACCTAGAGGTCAGCGAGCTAGGCGGTGATGGTGAGGGCATCGCGGATCTCCTGGCGCTGGCGGTGGGAGAGGTGGCAGCAGTGAGGTGACCTCCAGGCGACGGGACCGGCGGGGATTGGTGGACTTCCAGGCGCTGCGAGTGGCGAGTGAGCGGCGGATCTCCAGGCACTGCGAGCGGCGACTAGCCGGTGGCCTCCGACCAGTGGTGGCGGCGGTGACTGAGAAGGGACGCAAATGTGCTAGGGGGCAAGATTAGGGTTCGGGTGTTGTTTGGTTGGCCGGCGGCTCGAGATGTAGGGCGACTGCGTGAGCGTTCGGGCCTTTGGGCTGTTGGGCCGTCTTCTATATTGGGCCAAGATTCAATTGGGCCAATGTATCGCTGGCATATCACACCGTATCGGTGCCGTATCGGAGTATTTTCTTCTTTTTTGGCTGAAATTTGCCTATACTCCGCCGATACTGTATCGCCGTATCGGATACGTATCGGACACGGATACAGCAGTTCACCGGGGTATCGGTGCTTCCTAGCTGGTAGTAACCAAGCAGGTACCGCCTGGCTCTAGAATCCTACATTATTGCTCACTCAAACTAGGACTAGCTTTGTGTGTACTTGCCTCGACACAACAACTTTGCATGTTACTTGCTGCCTTTCAACTGCTTTGACTAGTCACTGGCAGTAACCAAGCAAGTACTACCGTACTCCGCTACTGCCTGTTTTTAGAATCCTACATTCAATAATACTTGACATAAAGCTAGGATGCTTGCATCAAGGAAATCATGTAGTAACATAACTTTTCAGCGAAAAGCAAGAGAAGCGGCCTGAGGTAGTGGCATACTTTTGTAGAAGGATACCTATTTATAGGCCTGTTCATATTGGCTTCTGCTTCCAGAATCAGCAGCCCATACGAACGCACCAGCTTCTATAAGTCGCTTCTATCAACCACTACTATTCATCAGCCATTATTTTTCGCTTTCATATATTGTAACGTATTTTGTATTTTATTATATCACAATTCCGTAAGTCGTATGGCGGTTCGAATGTTGTAGTACCTTTCATTGCACCGTTTTTCTTACATAATGCACTACTATTCGTCAACCACTTATTCATCAGCCGGTTTTATCAGCCACTACTACTCATCGGCTACAGTCAAAAGCCATCAGCAAAAGCCAATATGAACAGGCCCTATATTCTCTACTGAGAGTGAAAAGGTGGTGTTTGAATGGTTTTCAACCAGTTGCCCTATGTTTGTTTTGGGGCTCTACGCATAAGCAAAGAAACAGAATTGCTAAACAACAAAATCCACTAAATTAAGCACTTAACTGAGGTAAATACGGAATGATGAGACTAGTGTAAGGCATTGGTTCAATGGTTCCTACGTCTCTGACCGAGACATATCTATAGTATTTGAACTGTTAGATGTAAATAGTCTAGGGTACAGGGGGTTATTTGCATATTTACCTATGCACTTTGTATTGGCCTTTTGAGCCTCTTTGGAATATACGAGTTTCATTTCAACATCGTAACAGAGCTGGGTCAGCCAGAGCGCCGCCGTCGCCCGTCTGCTCCTCCTACCTTCTTCCCCTTCCCGTTTCTCGCCGCCGCCGCTGGGTCCTCGCGCTTCGTCTCCGGGCTCCCTGCCGCCGGATCCGGCCTCCCCGCCGACCGATCCGGCGCCCTCCTTCCCGTCTGGCACCGCCGCACCTCTTGGTCGCTGCCTCTCGCACCACACCTCTTGGCTGCCGCCTCCCGCGCCAAGCCTCCCGGCCATTGCCTCCCACGCCGAGCCTCCTGGCCAGCAAGGCTACACCGCCGCCTGCCTCACATTGGCTCCACCTCTGGTCTCTTCCTGCGTCAAGCCCCACCGCCCCGACGCCGCTGACTCGCCAGCCACCTCCTCCTGGCCGTCTACTGCCCCGGTTCTGACGCCTGCCATCTCGGTCGACGTCGGCCGCTTCTTTCTGGCCGCCTCCTCCTAGCTGCCCCCTCCTGCTGGCCGCTTCCTCCCAGTTGACTCCCGGACGCCTTCTCCCTACTGCCGCGCCCGAGACGCTACTCCAGATGGCTACCGCAGGTGGCTCCTTTGCCATCCCGCTCCCCTCGGTTCGTTTTGACGGGAAGAACTTCTGGGAGTGGGCTGTTCACCTGACACATCTTACGTGGGAGCGCCTTCGAGCTCACTACCAACCGACGAGTGATGCTACGTATCTTTCAGTTGTGCACCAGGTGCACTCTCTTCAGCAGCTTGATGCCACCGTTGATGACTTCTATCAGCAGATGTTTGCGGTGTGGCGTCAACTTGACTCTCTGGGGTCAGACGTTTGCCGCACCTGCCCATACTGTGTGCGCCTTCGCGCTCACTAGGAGATTCACCGTCTCTACGAGTTCCTGACATGCCTTCGACTTGAGTTTGAGACTGTGCGAGCTCGGCTCTTGACTCGCCACTTGCGCCCAAGCTTAGTGGAGGCTCTCACGGCTGTGCGTGCTGAGGAGGCTCGTTACCGAGGCGCGGTTTAGCTGCAGGCTGTCTTGTCTGCTTCCGCACCTACCTCTTCGCCAGTTTCTTCAGCACCTACCGTGATCTCTCCTCTAACTCCCAGTGCACTAGTACCTCCTAGCACATCGAGAGTTCTTTGCTTCTCTGCGGTTTCCACCGCACCTCTCCGCCAGCGTGATGACCACAGTATCGGGATCGCTACAATCGAAGGAGGGATCAACGTGGTCGAGGTGCACGTCCCCCAAAGGGCTCTGGCTTCCTCCCACTCTGGAGCTAGCAGCTCTCACCAGGGCTCCTCTGGTGATGCCACATAGCAGCTCCTCTCCCTCCTCCAGCCCCTCGGTGTCGGCTCGTCTTCAGACTCCCCGGGACCAGCTCGTCTGACTCTTGCTTCTCAGCAGTCTTCCACGCCTCCACCTCCTCCTTCGTCAGGTATTCTATCTCCGTGGATGTTGGACTCTAGTGCTTCCTTTCACATGACACCAGATTCCACCCACCTCGCCTCGTTGCATCCCACAGTTTTCTCTTCCACTGTTTAGACTGCAGATGGTACCTCTCTTCTCGTTGCAAGGCGAGGCACCCTTTCCACTTCCTCTTTTCATTTTCCTGCAGTCTTACATGTTCCTTAACTTACTATGCAGCTTATGTCGGCTGGTCAAATCACTGATCATGACTGTTGTGTTGTTCTTGAGTCTGATTCTTATTCTGTTCAGGACCGCCGTACGGGGACTCTGCTTGGTACTGGCCCTCAGCGTCGTGATTCATAGCGTCTTTGGGAGCTTGACTGGCTCCATCTACCTTCCGCTGTCTCCACTGCTTGCCGCCACTGCCGCTACTACGCCTCGGCGCGTCTTCCACTACCTCCTTCGCTCGGTGGCACCATCGTCTTGGTCATCTCTACGGATGGCGCCTATCGTCACTAGTTGGTCGTGGTGTTCTTGGGTCTGTTTACAGGGACACATCTTTACATTATATGGGTTGCAAGCTTGGCAAGCAGCTACAACTTCTCTATTCCTCTAGTGATTCTATTTTTACTCATCCTTTTGATCTTGTACACTGATGTTTGGGGCCCGGCTCCCTACGTTTCGAAAGGGGTCATCGGTATTATATGATATTTATTGATGATTATTCTCGCCATACTTGGGTTTACTTTATATCTTCTTGCAGTCAGGCTCTCTCTATTTACCAGATGTTGCCACCATGGTTCCCACTCAGTTCGATTTGCCCATTCGTGTCTTTCATGCCGACTCTGCTGGTATCTTTCTGCTGCTTTGCGTCATTTTCTCGTTGAGCGGGGTACTCTTCCCTAGTACTCTTGCCCTGGTGCTCATGCTCAGAACGGCGTCTCTGAGCGTAAGCATTGTCACTTACTTGAGACCGCTCGTGCTATCATGCTTACCTCATCTGTTCCCCCTCACTTCTGGGTTGAGGCTGTTTCCACTGCTGCTTTTCTCATCAACATCAAGCCTTCCACTGTCCTTCATGGCTCCACTCCTGTCGAATGTCTTTACGGTCGAGTCCCAGAGTGCGGTCACCTTCGCAGTTTCGGCTGTGCCTGTTTTGTCCTTCTTCCACCTCGTGAGCGCACCAAGCTGACTGCTCGGTCAGTTGAGTGTGTTTTCGTTGGTTACAGTCTTGAGCATAAGGGTTATCGTTGCTACGACCCTGTTGCTCGCAGGATGAAGATTTCTCGGGCTGTCACCTTTGACGAGTCCCGACCTTACTACCCTCGTTGCCCCGCAATCAGGTCATATTCTCTTGTTGAGTCGATCTCTTTTCTGACTTTTCCTGACTCACTACCTTCCACTCCTGGTTCGCCTCATCCTCCTCCAGCTGCTCCTCTTCCACCTCTGCCGGAGTCTACTTCCCGTTTTGTTGTTGAGATTCCACCTTTTCCTCTGCACTACTCTTTTCCTCTGCACTACTCTCATCATCCTCGGCCTACTTCTTCTCCAATTGAGCTTCCATCTTTGTTGGGTCCTGTTCCACCCTCTCCTCCAAGATACGATCTTCGTGATCACCACATTGTCTGGCCGCCTAAGCGCTTAGGTTTTGCAGCCGCTTCCTCTTATGAGCCTGTGACCTACCGTGAGGCTGCTGCTTACCCTGAGTGGCAGCTCGCGATGTCTGACGAGATTGCTGCCTTGAAGCGTATTGACACTTGGGATCTTGTGCGCCTACCTGCGCGTGTCACCCACATCACGCGCAAATGGGTGTACAAGGTCAAGACCTACTCGGATGGTTCCTTTGAGCACTATAAAGCTCTTTTTGTATCGTGTGGTTTTCAGCAGGAGCATGGTCGTGACTATGATGAGACTTTTGCTCCTGTTGCTCACATAACCACAGTCCGCACTCTACTTGCTGTGGCCTCTGTTCGACAATGGTCCATCTCTGTGTTAGACATTAAGAATGCATTTCTCAATGGTGAGCTGCGTGAGGAGGTCTATATTCGCCCCCTGGGTATTCTGTCCTTGAGGGTACAGTCTGTCGCTTTCGTTGCTCTCTCTATGGGCTCAAACAAGCCCCTCATGCTTGGTTTGACCGCTTCTCTTCTGTTATCACTGCTGCTGGCTTCTCCGCCAGTGATCACGATCCGCCCTCTTTGTCCACACCTCTTCTCGGTGTAGGACACTTCTTTATGTGGATGATATGATTATTATTGGCGATGACTCAGTATATTGCCTTCGTGAAGGAGCGTCTCAGTGAGCAGTTCTTGATGTCTGATTTGGATCCTCTTTGTTACTTCCTTGGGATTGAGATCACTTCTACGCCCGAGGGTTACTATCTCTCCCAGGAGCGTTATATTCAGGATATCCTTACTCGCGCTTCTCTCCCTGATCAGCGTGTGGTGGATACTTCTATGGAGCTTGGTGCTCACCTTCGGCTTACCGATGGCGAGCCTCTTGAGGATCTCACTCGCTACCGTCATCTTGTTGGTAGCCTTGTCTACCTTAGCATCACTCGTCCTGACATCTCTCCCCTGTTCACATCCTGAGTCAGGTCGTCTCTGCTCCTATTCAGCTTCACTACAATTACCTTCTTCGTGTTCTGCGATATCCTCGCGGGACCATCACTCGTTGCCTTTTCTTTCCTCGCTCCAGTTCTTTGTAGCTTCAAGCGTACTCTGATGCGACCTGGGCTAGCGATCATTCTGATCGCCGGTCTCTTTCTGCCTATTGTGTTTTTCTTAGTTCCTTCTTGATTGCCTGGAAGACCAAGAAGCAGACTATCTTTTCCCGTTCAAGTTGAGAGCCATGGCGTTGTTGACAGCTGAGATCACCTGGCTTCGGTAGCTTCCTGAGGATTTCGATATTTCCACTACTGCACCGACTCCTCTCTTCTTCGACAGTACTGGCGCGAAGCTCAAGATCCTGTGAAGCATGAGCTCACCAAGTATATTGGGGTGGATGCTTCATACATGCGATCGCAGGTGCAAGATCAAGTTATTGCTCTTCGGTGTGTACCTTCAGAGCCTTAGTTCGCAGATTTCTTTACGAAGGTACAGACTAGAGCTCAGCATAGCTTTTACCTCTCCAAACTCAATGTTGTTGATCCACCATGAGTTTGGAAGAGTGTTAGATGTAAATAATCTAGGTTATAATGGGTTATTTGCATATTTATCTGTACACTTTGTATTGGCCTTTTGGGCCTCTTTGGAATATACGGGTTTCATTTCGACACGAACAACCTATTTGAGAATTGTAGGATCTTCTTTTTTGACTTGGTGATGGGAAATGTATGTAGCTAACTTGTTCTAAATCTCTAATATTTCTTGAATGATGTTTTGTCTTACCATAACTTTGGGGATTCTTACAGTTCCCGGCGACTAGAAGTAAGCAGAGTGGAGCTGCTTCTTCAAGTTGGAACATTTTGCATTGCTGTAGGAGCATTAATTGCAGGTATAAAAATATATCAGCGTTTTGTAACTTTCTCATATATTCATGATTCACCACAATTTAGTTGTTTTCAAATTTTAGTTGCTTTACATGGTACCTTTTCCCCCCTTTTTGTAGGAATATTTGGCATGAATCTTAAATCATACCTTGAGACGAACGCGGTATAGCACTGTACTTTTGAGCTTTTTTCTGCTTCAGTGCCATGTACCGACACTAGTTGTAGATTTGTAGTCGATATTGCATGCCTCCTTTCGTTGACAATAAGTTTGTTTTGGAGCAGTGGGCATTTTGGGCGACGACTGGTGGAATAGTAGTTGGAGCAGTAGCTGGATTTTTCCTCATGTACTCATACCTAAAGGCTAGAAAGATATTGTAAACCCTGTAGCATGTGCACTCCTAGGCCTGTAAATAAAGTGGTTTTGATCTCATTAGCAAAGCTATTGGAGTTACGTATAGATTCTCGAGATTGTTTTGGTGCTCCGATGAATGCTGGTCTGGGTTGCTGATTCTGAACTTCGGAGCAAGCATTTGCTGCTGCAACTCAGACACCAGATCAAGGAGCTAGCACCAGAAGCTATTTTACGTTGGCTGGGAATGTGATTCGATGATTTCAGTTGGTGACAGCTGAGAAGTGCAAATCTGGAACCGATCAATGTCACTGATGATCTTGGAAATACATGTAACATGTCTGAATCCATTTTGGGCTTGGTTCAATCGGGGCGAGAGGATTGCTACTATTCTTAAGTTATATATTTTTTTGCCGCTCTAAGAAAGCTATGCATTTCCAGCATTCATGATTCATGAAGTACAAATCTTTTGTAGTAGCTACCACAATCCTCTCTCACCCATCACCACTTCATGGATGATTATCCACAGATCAACAACAGCTCCAAACAATAGCAAGGACGGAAGAAAGTGAGTCTGCGTATAAATCACTTCAAATATTATTAACAAGAAGGAGAAACAACAACGCATGCATTTATTTCAACCAATGACAGGGAGAACGTGCCCTTCCTAACACAAAGAAATTTGTACACTGATAATTAAGCAGAACTAAGTCGGTGATACATGCAGCGTACTGCATTAATCTCACCACACAACGTAACAATTAAGGCCATGTTTACATCAGCTGTCCATAGTCTCTGCCACTTAGGATTTTAGCTGATGTTAATGAAATAGAATAAAAAGAGAAATAGATTGTCTACTATGCAGTAGCCGGCTATATCACGAGAAACAAGGGAATATCAACGACTCAACCTAGGTTTGTATGGAAATCGATGACAGAGCTATCTACATCGACCCATTTTCCTGATCTTGTGCGCCCTCCCTCTTTTCTCTCTCTATCCAAAGCGATTTGGCTTCTTTCTCTGAGCTTGAGAAGCTTGAAGCAGCAAGATTCGCCCACCTCACAACAAAGGAGAACATGGAGGCCAAGATGATAGATAAGGAGGCGAAAATGATCGATAAGGAGGCTAAAATGGTTGGTAAAGAATCGAAAATGTTGGGAAAATACATGGCACTCATTACACATGACACTAATAACATGCCAGATGATGTGAAAGCTGAGCACATGAAGGCAATTAGGTGTATGCGGTTGAGGTTGTTTACCGATGATGATTGAGGTAAACCTTTTTTTAACATAGTATCAGTGCTAATACATTTAGCTGCTAATGTGGAAGATGTCAATTATGCTTGTAAACATGCTTGTAGGTTGGAACATAGTATGTGTCAATTATGCTTGTAAACATGCTTGCATGTTGGAAGAGGGGATTGCTGCAACTAATGGAACACTGCCGTTCTAGAATGATTTTTTTGAAGGATTTTTTGTTGGTTACATGTCAGTATTTTTTTTGTTAGCTGTTGGCATGATAAGTATGGTAGAACATGAATTATGAATGGATCACTAAGTTAATTAGTTCTCTTGAAATGTTACATGTTCAAAAGAAAGGCCATGCAGTATATATATATAAGAAGCGCCATGGTGTTAATGTGATTGAGATTTTCCATCCATGATTGATTTAACATGCCTAATATCCTATGTACTATTGTACTAGCACGCATCTAAAAGCAATCCAAAGGCAAGGATAGATATATATGTGTGTGTGTATGTTTACTTTGTAGCTTTGCATTGCAATTAATTTAGTTTTCTACTCTTTTAACTTTTCAATCTCATGCCTAGGTTAAGGTTCTTGCTATCCCACCTATGGAAGGTTCATGGTTTCCACCTTTGCTGCACCATTCTGCATCATCGGTGTAATCGTCTGGAGAAGAGAAGAAGCCTCGTCGGTGTAGCACTCTTGCTTTGATGGGAGGAGACTATATTTCGATGCGATGTACGTAAAGAGGCCGGGGCTTGTTTAACTGTTGGTTGTTAAGGACATGGATAGCCTGTTTCACCGGATGTGCTTGCACCCACACTGTGTTTTTGGGGATCTTGTCTAGCATAATTAACTTAAATAAGATAATGACTTGGTTGCTAAGTAAAGCCAGGTGTGGTTTAGTAGTTTTCATTTGATGGCAATATTGATTCATGACACAGTGATAGTCCTATCATTTTCTCAGTGTTCATACCTGGAGCAGCACAAGTAGTCCACAAAGATGAAAATTCTAGTTGATCACCATATTTATTAGGTCCACATAAGTATTAAAAGACTGTACAATCTATAAATATAAGTAAAAAGACAATCCACTGAACGAACTGTCTTTAGTGTTGTCTATACACTACCACAAAAAGGATCATCACGCCGGTTCAAAATCGTCATCACAGACAATTTCTGAACCGTCTGAATTTATGTGTCTGTGATAACAGGTGGTTATCACAGACGACTCTTAAACCGTTTGTGATAAGTTACAACGCAGACGGTTTTCAAAACAACTGTCTGTGATTTGTCAAATATCACAGATGGTTCTTAAAAATAGCCATCTGTGATATCTGACATATCATAGACGGTTAATATTAAAAATCGTCTATGATATGTAAGATATCACAGACGGATAATACCAAAAACCGTTTGTGATAGCAGACATATCACAAACGGTTTGGTGTTACAAACCGTCTGTGATAGCTATTCGAAAAGCTACATTATTTCCTTGAACTTCGGCGAGCTTCTCAAGATCGTATGCACTTAAGTCGAATTCTACACCCTATCACTAGGAGTGTTAAAGCCATTAGCATATATATACATATCACTTAAGTCGGCTACACAAGCAATACTTGAATGGCAATCATACATCATTCAAGTATTGCTTGTGCAGCCTGACAAGTTCGTTGATTATGGATCTGTTTCTTTCACGAGACCTCGATTTCGGAGTGATAGAGCAATAAAAAATGCAATGTTACCATCTAAGCGCAAATGCAATGTAGATCTTTTGTAATTCTGTATTTGTTAATGGATATTTTATTTCATTTCAATTAATTGATTTGCAAAATGGATGTTTTATGTTTATGAAATGAATTGAGATGTGAATTGGATGTTTTATGTTTCTGAAATGCATTGAGATGTGAATTATATGTATACATGTACATGTTGATCTGCTTGTTTCATAGGACATGGCTAGCATTTTCTGAGGCTAGCCAATAAACAGAAATAAATTTAGGGGTAGAAAAGAATATCACAGACGGTTTTTAGTTACAAACTGTCTGTAATATTTACAACACAGACGGTTCGAAAACAGTCTGTGATAACTTTCGATTATCACTGACCCATAAATTCAGACGGTTCAGAAAATCGTCTGTGATGACATTTTTGAACCGTCTATAATACGGTTTTCTGTAATAGTGACGGGTGAAATCCCTAGAGTTGACATCTAAATTCATTTAGAGCACGCCATGTTTCTTGGCATGGCGAAATGGTAATGGCAGCGAGGATAACATGCTAAGAAACAATCTAAAACAAAGCAACTCGACTCTGAAGATTTTGCCTTTACATACTGTCTAATGTAACAAAGCTAATAAGTATGCTATTTCATATTTTGAAAAGAGTAAAATGCACTATAGGTATCACAATTTGTAAGGTGGGTGCAAATAGATTACACAACTGTAAATTTACTTATTTATGTCACTGATTTTATTTAAATGATGTAACGAGGTACAAAACAAGATGTGGTGGTGCTAGATGTGCCTTTAACGTAGCTCAAGGTTGTGTGTATTAGGCTTAGCATGAAAAAATTGTAAAGAGCCTCTGAGTTTTATCCTCTCCGTTAGTTAGGCATAAACCATCTCCTATTCTCATGAAGAAAGCGATGGGCACTTCAAGCACGTCGCCTGGAGGAGGATTCGACGATTTGGTCAGCGTGCATAGATGGCGGCACCGGTACTTCGACCATCAGGAGTAGCGTCATCTACATACGATGAGTTATAGGGTTTGGAGGGGAGACAGGCGAGGTGGAGAGGCACGCAGGTGACAGTTGTAGGGGGAGAGGGTGCGGGGGGAAGAGTGTGCGAGGACAGTTGTTGTGGGTGGAGAGAGCGGGAGGGGGGTGATTAAATTGAGTGACAGTAGAACACCGTCAAAACTCCACTAGAATCAATTAAGAGATTGATAACACCACTGGAAGTTCTTCTCACTTCAATTTTTTGAGAAAAGATAGCTATTTCAATAATCAGGCAAACTCATATTACAATCGTTCAGAAGCACCGATACAATAAACTCAAGAGCTACACCTAACTAAGGTACATAGTTTTTGACAATATAGCCAACATTAAATATTGGCTAGAAATGATCTTGTTCTGTGAGCAATTATCCAAAAAAGTGATCTTATTTTTGTTAGCAATTGTTACAAAAACATCCGAAAGCTCTACCGTAGGGGGGAACACAAATGCATGCATGAACCACACCATCCCGAGCTTCTCTTTTGTACCTTAATGCATCACTTACAAAATCAGTAATATAAATGAGCAAATTTACAGTTGTGTAACCTGTTTGTATTCATCTTATAAGTTATTATACATATAATTAGCAATGTGAAACATTTTACTCTTTTGAAAAAAAAAGTATGCTATTTCATAGCAATGTGCGGGCATTCAGTTAATACATATAATTGAGTTCTATTAGGAAATAATGTGAGAGGAAATAATGTGAGTGGTCATGTCTCTATTCCATAAAACTAATAAACCATAATCTAAATTGCAGACCTTAGGGTCTGTTGGGAATGCGGAAATAATCCTATACGTAGGTTCCAAAGATCGTACAAATTCAAGTACGCAGATCCATGTGTTCTAAATCGGTCGTTATTTCTAACAATTTTGACGAAGAGAATGGAGAATTTCTAGTAGTTCATCAGGACCGTTGGTTGGAACGAGTAGATAAGATGCGCGCGAAACCCACGAAGCGAAGTACCCAAAGGTAGCGACCGAGGGATCCATACCACGTTTGCTCGCCGCCGCAATGCTACTGGCGCGTGCCCCGCCGCCGCTCTCGGCGGCCAACTCTCCGGGGCACCCGGTGCGCGCCTTCCGCCCTCGCCGCCTGGCCACGTCCCGCGCCGCCGCGGCGAAAGCAGCTTCTTTCCTGGGCGGGCAAAAGCACAAGCAGGTGGCGAGCGTGGCGAACCCCCTGGTGAAGCACTGCGTGAAGCTCCGGCTCTCCGCCGCCTACCGCAGATCCTGCCGCCGCCTCCTCCTTCTCGGCCTCGCCCCTATCCTGTACCCTTCCCTCCGGCCACTCTAATCCCTTGTCACCATGTCCGTCCTGTGAAGCTTCTTGTTTTGTTCTTTCATTTGTAATTGTATGCTCCTCCTCCTTGTTGTTTTCTGTAGGGAGATTTGTAGGTTTGAATTCGCCGCGATTGATTACTCGCTTCTCTTGGACGGTGTAGAGGTCCCGGAGGAATTGCATGAGCTCTCTGGCAATGTCGTCTATGTCAGCGCCGCTGTGATGAAGAAAGTTTCCGGGATGCAATCAGTTGATTCAACTAAGGCAATTGCTGTCATGCACATGCCTAAGTATTTCTGCGACCTCCACAGCGACGAGGGTGGAGCTGTTCTTGATGGGTTGTTCCATTCTCCAAAAAGGATTCTAGTCCTTGATGGGATTCAGGTGAAGATAAGCAATATCCCACAATTATCCAGAGGCATTTGCTATCATTTTTGTGTAGAAAATGGCACATAATATGATGGTTATTTATTTGTTTGAACTTTGAAGGAGTCTATTTAAGACATCTCATAAACTTGGCCTCTAATTTTGGCAATGCTCCTGATGCTGTTCATGATGCTGCTATTTGGCAGGATCCTGGTAATCTTGGAACATTGATAAGATCAGCTTGTGCTTTCAAATGGGTATGGCATTTTCTTTGACATTAATTATTGAATTATGTCAGGTTGTGTTACAACACTAGTACATCAACGATCGTACATGCTTCCTGGAATTTACAGGATTCACATACCACACTGTTCTATTGTTGCATATAAAGGCTATAATGAGAGCTTTTGTTTTGTTCCTCAGTAATCTATTTTAAACTTATGTGATCAACAAGGTAAAATAAAGTGTGAGAGAATTGAAAGTATGTAACTATTAGGTTTTCAGATATTTGAGGGTGATAATATAGCTACACATAGTGCCGTTAAGGACATTTTAAAGTCGATGCTTCGTTAGGCAAAAAGGGTCTAGTAGGTTGTGCTTGGTTAAAAGACTAGAAGCACCATTCATATGCCACTAAAATGCATTCTGCATTTCTGCTCTTGTATAACATCAGATGAAATTCCATTAGCAAACTCCATTACACATGAAATATTTACACAGGTGTATTAAGTATCTCTGATTAACTCTGAAAAGTGCTCTCTGGTTTTTATTCGTTTAGTCTTTGCCAACTTCTATGCTTCTAACAACATATCAAACCGCAACCACCAACAGGATGGGATATTTCTTCTTCCAGCTTGTTGCGATCCTTTCAATGAAAAAGCTCTTCGTGCCGCTCGTGGAGCCTCTTTGCAGCTTCCAATTGTCTCCGGTAACTGGTCTGATCTACATGCTTTGGTGAGTAAATATGACATGAAGATGCTGGCAGGCCATCCAGAAAGCAGCAGTGATGGATATGAAAGAGCCCATGCTCTGTCCAAAGAACTAGCGGATTCACTGATTAGTGAGTCTTTGTGCTTAGTGTTAGGAAGTGAGGGCAATGGCCTCTCTTCAGAGACCATCCAAGCTTGTGAGCTTGTAAACATTCCGATGGAAGGTATTTTTGAATCTCTGAATGTTTCAGTTGCAGGTGGTATCTTTTTATTTATGTTACAACCCAAACAGCAAATAGATAGAAGGACTTCAACTCCTTAAGTTACCTTTGCATTTATATATTTATATCGTGATTGTCTGATATTATGCATTTATGTGGGTGTTTGTTTCTGACGTTGATAACTACACTGATCCAAAGTGAAGGAACATGCCATTTAGTGCAATGCATGATGTTAGGTTACAAACTACAGAACGGTATATTTAAATTTATAAAACTTGAGAAAATCTCAACCATAAATCGTTGCGGTCTTGTCTGACCCTTGAAGATTGCAGTTAGTAGCTTTAATCAAGGGTTGTGATCCCTTGACAATAATGACAGAACACTGTCGATGAAGCTTGCTACTACTTCATAAGACTTTTGGAATTATGCAGCCCTGGCCCAGCAGCATGCATAAATGATGTGCGTGTAACATTGTCATAGGAATCTTCCTATCCGATCCAAGCATTTATTCTGTAGAACCAGGTAGTACTCAAAACATTGTCCACCTCTCAAAAGTTGATGTACTGGGGAAAAATCAAGGTGAGACATAAGAAGAACCTGAAGCCTCTCTTATATTCTCAGGATGAATGATGGTTCAGTTCCATCCAATTCTCACTCCCAAAGGCATATACATATGTTCCTAGCTAATATGTTCATACGCTGACTGTATGCAACAATCAAGCAATCAACTGAAGCTGATCAGTGATCATGTTGCAGACTCTGGTGAATCAGTTTGTTTCCTCCAACTCTTCACTTTCAGCGCCTGACAGAACAACCTAAAACTAGCTACAACAGCAGGAAATGGAAACAACCAGAACTAGTTGATATTCAGATGCTACCCTACATTCATTAAGCTCTGAGGCTGTGGCTCTGCACCTCGACCCAAATTAAATCTAGAGCCATCTTGGAAAGAAGAAAAATATTCTTCAGTGCTCAGAATAGCAGCAGTACCTGTTTCTGCTCTACCTGCCCTTCATGCCCATTGTGTGTGCTCTGTCCTGAACATTGTTAAAAGGCTGCGGGACTTGGTTCCCTGTACTACTGTAACAGTGTTCCTGTCAGTATGTCACATGCAACTGATCGGGCTTCAGTTCACCACCATGATCTTTTTCTCTCACAAGACTGGATAGTGCAGAAAGTTTCGGTCAATTAGCAGCCTACGATATTTTATTTTGCTACTTCTTTGTTATTATGCTTTGCCATAGTTATGTGGAATTATTTATGCTAAAACTTTGCATGTGTTACTGAAGTCTCCATCTCAGTTGATGCTTGATAAGTAAATTTGCACCTGTCAGAAAAGTACTCCATTTCTTCAGGCAGCTCAATTTGCTTTTCTTCGTGTGGTGATGCCGTACGACGACCTCTTCCGGTCCCTCCACTCCGCGCTGGTCGACAACACGACGCGGATGGAGGTCGAGGGCCGGCAATACGCCGTCTTCGCGCCGCGTAGCGAGGCGCCGGCGAGCGCGACGACGACGAGGCGACCCTGGCGGTCGTGGAGCACGACGCCTACGTGCTCGGCTTCGCCAACCGGAGCCGGGACTGGCACACGTTCCGGGGCGGGCCCTGCCACCCGGCGCTCCCCGCGACGAGTTGCAGCGAGCTCCCGTTCGGGGGCAAGTACGGCGAGCTCATCGGCGGCCTCGCGAACCTGCGCGCGGTGGCCCTAAGGATGGCGTCGGCGGTGAGCGCCATGCAGGCGCTCTCGCGGTACGACCCTTCCTCCTCCGCAGCCGACGACGAGGCCGCCAAGATGGCGCTCGCCAAGTTCATGATGAATTGATGATGGTCACGGCGGCGGTGCGCCTCACGGCGATCCACAAGGCCTTGTCAGGCGAGCTCTGGGAGCACGAGACCTACGGGACGACATCAAGTACGTGCCGTACTACGGCCGGATGTCGTATCTCATTCTTATGGCTTAGAATCTTGGTGTATACCTAACAGGCCAGCGAACAATTTCGTGAGCATTGCAGAATAGTACCATGTGACTACTATAGCACACGTGAAGCGGTACCTGCACGTACTGTAGGGCGTGCAAAATTAGGTAGTTTGTCGGTATATCGCGGATTAGAAATATAATAATTAATTTTCTTATTATTTGAGTTTATTTTTTTAGATTATTTGTATGTATTAGAGATAAATTTTATATTATTAATAATTATTTTACTCAATATAGAGATATATTTTTTATGGATTAAGTTTAGCCATCCCTATAAAAGAAATAGCATTGTACATATTATCATTAAGCAAAGAAATAAACAAAATTCTCTAATATTCCTCTCTTCTTCAATAGGCCTCAGAGCCTTGACGGCGGCATGATCGACCAATTAAGAACGAGTGCCCTACCCTTGGTCTACAGACCCGTACCACAATATTTAGTATCAAAGCCACTCACTATGGCTTCCGATGCTGAATTATCTTCTTTGGACATGTCGATGGCTAGCAACAAAAAAATAAGGTCCTTACTCGACAATATGATGGTTAACTTAGAGAAGGCTATGAAGTTGGTGAACAAACTGAAAGAGCAAGAAAATGTGTCGCGTGCCATTTGCAACGGTTGCGCTGCCACCACCTTCCTCGGTGCCGGCGTTGGCAATGGCTACGTCACCAACGACGACTCCTCTTCAGGCTTCATTTTGGTGCCTTAGTTAAGACGGAAGGTTGTCGTTGTCCAGTGGTGGTCATCTCTATGTGACCGGTCGACACCGTGCCTCCGCAAGTGTGAAGCACAATGGCTGACAGGAGGGGCCCAGCGACGTCGTCACATCCCTCCCACAACCGCTGCATCCGGAGGCAAGAAGGATACTGCTACCTCGTGCTAGTTGACCTTACCACCAGCGACTACTACGGTGTCAACCGACGCTAGAGGGTTGTTATCCTCATTGTTGCTTATCGAGGTTTCACGGATCTTCTTTCATATGACACGATGTCATCATCGTACCCTTTCGTCGATATGGAGTTACGAAGTTGTGAGGGATATAATGGTATTGCCTAGGATCTCGATGTACACGCAGCAAGCGAGCGAACAGTACCACGAGCATTGCAGTAACCGCGAACAGTACCGCACGGTATTGTAGCAATGCATGAACAATACCCGCTGGTACTTTAGTGCGCGCAAGATTGGGTGGTTTGCCAGTATATCACAGATTATGAATATAATAATTAGTTTCCTTATTATTTAGGTTTATTTCCTTTTAAATTATTTTTATGTATTAGAGATAAGTTTCCTATTATTATGGGTTAGTTTTCTCAGCATAGAGATACGTTTCTCAAGGATCAAGTTTAGTGATTCCTATAAAAAGGACATTATTATACATATTATCATAAAGTAAAGGAATAAATAAAATTCTCTAGTGTTTCTTTCTTTTTCAACAGATCTCAGAGTCTTAACGGCGGTATGATCGACCGATCAAGGCAAGTGCTCTATCCTTGTACCTTGGACCTATACTGCAACATTCATTACGCGGTTGAAGAAGACCGGCCGGTGGGCCGGCGGCCGTTACGACGCCGAGGAAGAGAGGCAGTACGGACGGTACTGGTGCCAGCCGCCGGGAGGATGCGCTGTGAAGATGGTTGCTGCTGGTCTTCGGTCGGTCGAGAGGATTAGTTCTGTGTCGTTTCGGACTAGTTGAGTGAGCCTGGTATATTAGATTAGATCATCTACGTTGTTAATCGCTGTTATATTGTGTGGTTAAATGCATGCAGTGCACTGCTAGCTGCATGTACCACCGATCCATGCATTGTTCTACTTTGTGTTAGGAAGAGTACGTTCTCTCCTCGTTAATTGTTGAAACAATAAAATGCAGACTCACTTGTCTCTCTTCGGTCCTTGCTTTTGTTTGGAATCGTGGTCGATTCGTGGATGATTACTTGCTTATTGCCACTCATGACCATCCGTGTGATGGGTGAGAGAGAGAGAGAGAGGAGATAGCGGTAGCTGAAAGCCTGTGAGGTTTTCTTAAAAAACTACTACAAAAGCTTTGTACTTCATGAATTATGTGTTAACTTTGTTCCAGAAGAAAACACACATCGTAAATAAACTGAAAGACTCTACTACGTCTTAAACTCTAAGTCAAAATTATTTCTAACATCATGAATGCTGGAAAAGTATAGCTTTTTCAGAACAACAAAAATCTATATAACTAAGAGTAATGTAGAAGTAATCCCCTCGCACCAGGCCTCCATCTAACTCCTCCTTCGGCCCGTCCATATTTCCCTCTAGCTCACATCGGAAGGCCCAGATTCTTGGCCCAAAGTGTCTCTGAAACATCAATTTCTCCATACGAGTTTCTGGCCAGCCTCTTGGTGGAAGCTTCAAGAAATTTTGTCGAACTAGGATTCAGCGATTGACACTGAATGTTCACAACCAAGCCATTGACCTTGATACACAAAAAAGAATATATATGTGTGTATATAACAACACAGGCGGAGGGGCAACATCTTTATGTTCTTTCTTGGGTTGGCTAGTAACTTTTGGGTTCGGTGTTTGGTCTTGTGGAACACTGGAAATGGAACCTAACCAATGATCAATGAGATCAGCAAAACTCCTGGCAATATGTCTGCACCTCAGTGACATCTTACACAGGTTTATGATGAGATCTTACATGGTGTTGGTTTGGCGGCACTTCAACTTGCTTCAGACTTGGGCCTCTTCTTTGTTTTTCAGCTTTTCTACGGTAACTAGCTTTCAAACAAAATGTGTTTCAAGACGAAGTCTACAAGTTAATTATAGTATACACTATAGCGACTTCATTTATATCGGCCAAAATTGCACGCGAGTTTCTATTATTCCATACTCCCTCTCGTAAATAACCCAAAAACCATAAACCATAGACCGAAACTAAGGGTTGGCTTTCGAGGTGAAAGCTTGCTTTGTTAGCTTGTAAGAGCATCCACTCTAAAAAAAAAGGCTCGTAAGAGCATCCTGAGTCATGCAAACTTTGCTGCCAGATTATTGTAATGGGCGTGTGCACGTCTGTCGTTCACTGAAATGGTAGCGCTGGAGTGCTCGTTTCCATTCATGTGTTCCTTGACGCAACACCACTATTTTTCAAGGGATCTTGGTTTTGCCAGTTCATAGGGGACTTTCTATGGGCACATAGTTTATCTGTGCGGCTAGGCAGTGCTCTCCGTAATGTATAAACCGCTGATTGCTCAGTGAATGAAAATTGCTGCTGACCGCTCCATTGGGCCTAAAGCTTCGGCTTTTTGCACTGTACAGCACTGTTTAAAACTTATATTTGCACTGTGCTGTTATTAGCTTTTTTAGTGTAATTAAATTAAAAAAAGATTATGTTATCACTGATAATACAAAGGAATAAAGAGAAAAAAAAGACAAAAAATCCAAAAAATCAGAAAATAACAAGATTAAGAAGCTAAAGGCTAAAAGCTCAATGAAGCAAAACTGTTAGCACATTGCTTTTGATGTCCACTGCAACCGGAAAGAAATGCAGTATGGATTGTATGCTGAGCAATCAGCCACTAGGTGCAGAAAAAAAATCAAACATAGTGTTTTTACAGTCAGTACTCCAGGAATATAGAGTCAGCTACATTATTATAGGATCATGACTTTTTGCCGCCAAAGATAGAACCTAATGCTATGTACCTGTGCTTATCCCTGAGAAGAGACAAAACTAATGGAAATAAAACTTGAAGTTGATTCACCGATGCGGTGTCCGGCACTGTGGAACATCGAGATGTTGGAGAAAGCAATGAAAGTATTTGAACAAGCAGTGCTGGAACTGTGGTTCTCTACTGCTGTATTATTACTCTATTCAGTTGATTTCCGGCTAACATGCTCTGATCTGTATTTTGTGTGAATTGTCATACTCTGGAGATTTGCTCCTCTAAACAACATCTTTATCAGAGGAGCTAGTTAGATGCTATTGTTATCTTTACAGATTAAACATGGAAAAATTAGAGGTTTAAGAAATTGTAATTTCTTGTTGTTATTTACATTTATGTGTTAAGAACACATTTGAAATGACTGTGATAAAAACAGTAGAATAAAAACAAAAAGGGATGTGCTTCCATGCTTTTCTCAAAGTGATTTGTACAACTTTTAAACCATAACTGAATAATAGATAGTGATTACTTACCTCTTCGTATGCTTTACTCAAACAAAAAATATCAAAATATTCTCTAAGTCTCTTCTTTTTTGGAAATATGAAAATTTAGTGATCTATACTTTGCAGTCATAAGACTCTTTCCAGAAAACAGACGTGCATATGTTCTAACTTTTGAAGACATATAATAACTAAAGCCCCACACCCGCCGTTAAAAGTAGAGACATAGGAAACAAAGCTTGCATTGGCATCAAGTATTTGTTCATTTTGAGCAGTGCTTCAATGTTTTTCTCTCTAATAAGAGTAGCACTAATCTCAAAGCAAATGAAAAGGCAATTAACACCTATAAATTATTCATCGTGCTTTAAAAATTGTGCACATCACTATTGAGAAAAGTATAGAAATACCTTCCGCCATATGGTAAATTTTGTAGAATGATGAATCATTTCAAAACTCGTCTCCTTCAAAAAGAAATTTTGATGACCTGGAGGCAGCCACATTAATAATGATTTTAAGAGCTGGTCAGACTTACAATAACAGACACTAGATATTTTCCTATGTCAAGTGTTGACACAACATTTGTCAACTTCTATTTCTTCTCTTCTTTGATTAGTGATTCTTTCGTCATTGTGCATTATACCCCTCAGTATTTTTCATTTGACAGTGATAGCTATTCCTTAATTCCAAACTATAAATGATTGTTTTGAGATCAATTACCATACGCAGCACCAGCTGCTCATTTTAGAACTGAATACGGACAGTTTCCAAGCCCGTAGTCTTCTGCTGGCCAACTCCATGGCTGTTACTCTGCCTGCACATATCCCTGTGCAGCAAACCTGTGAAAAGGATACTAATCAGCTACCTACTACAGCATTTTGCCCCTTATTTCCTGCTCTAAACCATGCCCATCATATGCGATTTATGCATGCGCATGTTAACTGTTTTTGTGTCAAACATTATTGAAGTGACCATGTGCTTTTAACTTGGATTTCACATGTTCAGAAGTACAGACACAAACCAGTTTTAGACCAATCATGTCCGGATACAAACATGAATTATTTGTTGGATGCTAACATGTTGTACTTACGGTCAAAGTGCATGCCTGATCAAAAGCTATATGTACCTAGATGCTTCCTTTCATCATTCATGTCTTTAGCTCTAATCAGATTAATTAACATTATCAGCGTGCCTATATAGGCAAGTTGTTGTCCAGTGGCCAGCACATGGCCATGCATATTTCTCAAGCCGCGGTCTCTGTTCTTGTCAATCATAAAGTTCACAGACTCATAGGCATGCCTTTGTGATACGAATCATGCAGAGTTGGCGTTGTTACAACACTGTGTGCCATTTGGCAGATTGCTGTATCATGCAATCTTTTGCAGTGTGTCGGAAAGAGATGGTTTTGGTTGTCTACTTGACTCGATAGATCTACGAGAGTTAATAAAATAGCATTGGGAGGTCACTGATTGGTGCATCATTTGCTAAATTAAGCAGTGCCAGGTTGGTCTTAGCCTCCTGTGAGAGAGAGATAACGTAAATTAAGCCTCTCTGCAACCTTTAACGCAGTTTGATACGTGCGTGCATCTGAGTTGTACGCTGCTGTCTTTGTTTTCTGCACAGAACGCTGCAATCATGCAAACGTTTCAGACAAATTGTTGGACGAAGGAAGGACGGAAGGATGGATGTGATTTGGGGAGACTTCAGGATTGCATGCTGAAAAACTTTCGGAATTACCCCCTTTATGTAAGATTAGTTGTGCGAAGGTCTCAAATTAATTTGATTTCCATTGGGATGGAGTAGATTTAGGGATCTTCCGGAAATATTTAGCTCTAGCTCTTACTAGCTCATTTGCTCCTACAGTAAGAAAAGAGCATGCTGCCTTATATGTGAACTGAATGTGATGTCGGTGGCAGAATCCTACCGAACAGGTTGCCTTGTAGTCTGTTGGAGATTATGGATCGCAAAGGCTTACGACACCGAACATCAATCAGGTAGTAAGCTATGATCATCAAGTATCTAAACCTCTTGACTACTGAGTACCGAGTCCTCTCGACTACAGAGTACCTTCGGACTAGCTCTTCAGCCTACTTAGCAAAAGACTGTTCAGACCGTCCAACTATAAAGTCGTAAACTTCGAATATTCCAGTACTCGCAGTCCAGACAAACTCGTAAGCCACGGGGTCGTCAGACAAAATGCGATATTTTGTAAAATCCTCAAACACCAAACTCAAACTCTACAAAAACTCTAATCCAAAAGTCAATTACTCATCACAACCATGGAATGAACTCCACGTGATCTCACAGAATGACTAATGCAATTAGCATCCCATCATATACATTTTTCTTTTCAAAAAATGCTTCCGACCCTTTCGCATAAAATGGGGTAAGCAAACCGATCAATTAGGCCCGATTAGAACAATACGTTGTTTAGAAAGACTCGGAGAACTATGTTTAGAAAATTCATGTCAAATTCATGGATTGTAAATACTAGGGCATCACATCACACTACTATTTTGAACTGCCCCCACTATTTGTGTTGCATTGTGTGTGCCCGCGCGCAAATCCACGTGTTCCTCGGCAGAATCAACAAAGTCTTCATCACCAACGCATGGCTCGCTGATTTCTTTTATAAAAAGAGCAGGTTTCTTCGGGCCTTAGATCACCATCCTAAAAAAATGTTAGCCTTTCGCCGTATATTAGTTATGTTTTTGGGGTTTTGGCTTATTCAAAAATCAAAATAAATGGTTCTATTTATTAAAGCGGATTTTTCAAACAGTTTCTTAAGCATAAAACAGTGGTATTGCTTGTGTGATGTCTCCAATGTCCATTACAACCTTAAAAAACACAGCAAAAAAATATCAAATATAACCAAAAATCATTGACTGTTTGGTCCGAAAGAGAATATGACCAAAAGAAAACCAGCAAGTTTAGTGCTGCCGTTTCATGTCGCCCTTTCCAAAATCACGGCCAGGTTCGATGAACCGGCAAGCAAGCGACTCGACCGGATCGATCAAAGCTGCACCGTCTTATCCGGCCTTTTTTTTGTTTCTCTCACCTATTCGTCTGTATTGGGCCACTAATATTAGTCGGTTCGCTCATCCAGATTTGGAGGAAATTAATTGATTCTTAGCAATGCTACGAAGTGCTTCTTAGCTGGAACCCATCAATGCAAAACGGCTTAGCTTTATCGATCAGGCAGACAGATGGGCGCGTCCCCGGGCGGCGTTGCAGATAGCCATCTTTATTTTCGGTCGAAGCTAACGGTTTTTGATTTTTTCTATAGTACCTAACTTTCAAATGAAGTATTCTTTTAAGACGGGATCTACAAGTTAATTGTAGTACACGTTAAAAGCTTAACATCTGTATTAACCAAAATCGCAAACGAGTATCTCTCTCCGTAATCTCTATCATAAACAGTTAAAATTCAAAACTTTCAGTTAAAAGACATAAAACGCAGCCGCGCCAAACAGACCGAATCGTGTCTCGGCCTCTCTGGCTCTTTCGTGTACAGTCATGCGACGTCAATTTGTCTCTAAGTATGATCATATACTCCCTCCAATTCTTTTTATAGGGAGTATTATTTCCTAAATCAAATTTCACATTATAAGGCGCACACAGGTACCTATGCATTCTTTTGTACCGAACTCCCAGTTTTACCCCTCGGTTGCTCTTCCTGTACATCTGCGTAGAACAAGCAATAAAGCTGTGGCACTTTTTCCACCATACCAAAAGGTCCCATCTCTCTCTCCCTCGAATTGAGCACACAAATAATCCCATAGCTATGTTTTTTTTTTTTGAAATTTTGGCATCTAAATACATTTTTTTTCGAAAATAGTCTCTACGTTAGTCTGTCGTGCTCTCGGCAGCACATACAAATTTAGTGGGGTTTATAGATTTTTTTCAACAAATTTAGGTGGTGTTCAGTTCGGCTTATTTTTGGTAGCTTATGGCTGAAAACACATGTATGGTGAAAAAACAACATGAATGACAGAGGCTTATTCAACATAATTAAATTTAAAAAAATTGAAAAATATAAAAAATTTGTTAGCCCATCACAGACAACGCAAACGAATACGAGAAAAAAAAGAACCGGCAAAAAAGCTCAAAAAAAAGCCAAAAATTCAGAAAAAGACGAAATTATGAATAGTGCAAAAATAAGCCAGAAGCTCAAGCCGAAACGAGCGGGGCCTTACTGGATTAATCATATATAGGTTCGTACACCGGTGTGTAAGAACGTACGACCGTACTGGATTAATCATATATAGATCCATTACCATCTTGAGAGCGCCATTTGGTTTCATACGAAAATTTTGGACACATGTAAGGGCAGCTAGCTAGCTCGGTTTGAAAGTCACGGGCACACATGCATGGAACAGAAAAAGCAGAGGAAATAAGAATGGAAAAAGACTAAAAGGATACCTGTAAGTTGCGGTGAAAAACGTACAGATGCTTGTAATGTTTGAACAAATCAAGATACAATATGGTAGTATCTAATGTGCTGTTTATTTTGGCTCCTATAAACTGCTTTTTTATGTAAATGATCTTCTACAGTACGTAGGTTTCAAACAGAGTATCGTTTAAGACAGAATCTATTAGTCGAATTAAGTACACACTATATTGATTTTATTTATATCGGTTAAAATCGTACGTGAGCATATAGTGGGTGTTCTTTTTGGCTTCCAAAAACGACTTTTGGCTTTTGCTACAGTACTTAACTTTTAAATAGAGTATTTTCTCAAGATAGGATCTATAAGTTAATTGTAGTACGTATTAAAAGCCTAACATCTGTATCAACCAAAATTGCAAGCGAGTATCTCTCTCATAATCTCTGTCAAAAAATGACCAAAATTTAAAAATTTCAGCCAAAAGCCATAAGCCGCAGCCAAAAAGAACAGGCCCTATCTCTACAAGCTTCTCTATAAACTGTTACTATTTATAAACCAAAACCAAAAACTATCAACAAAAGTCAATGGGTGGGTTCTTTTGAACTGTGGCTTATATATTTTTATCTTTTAATTTTTGGTTGTTCGTGAGAGAGTACAAAGAAAGAGACAATTACATACGAATTTGGCCGGTATCAATACATTATCTACTTATAAACTATTCTTAAAAAACGCATCGTTTATAACCTACTTACTGTATCAAAAGTAAAAAGCCAAAGCAGTAAGTGGGAGCCGAACTGAGCCAATATAAACGTTCCCTAAAAGAATCAGTAGACATTGCAAATAAGAGAATATCTATTACACTCATTTTTTATCAAAAGATTGTAGACAACAGGGATGATATGGTTGCATGAGAGAAGAGATAAATAGTATTGATTTTAGTTAGCCAGGATTACTTTTTTAATATATATATATTCATGTGCTGTTCTCTCCTTACAACTTTGTCCCGATTTTCTCTTCTTTGTCTATACGTACTTCGTCGTCGTGGACGATGGAGTCAATCTAGGCTCGAAATTTCGGTCAAAGTCCACTAAGAATTACTTTGATGCCCGGCCTAACTATCTTGAATTTTCTTAGAGAAACTCGCGGAAAATTTTACAACGTAGTACTATTTTTTTTTTTGTTACTGCGGTCTTTTGCATTAGGTAGTACGGGCAGCGACGTGTTCTGGACAATGGCGAGTTTAATATGTAATAATTTTCTATAAACCAGGGGCCTGATAAATAAAAAGAAAATCAAGCGGGGGCTGACAAGTAGGATCCGAATCAACGGTTTCACATCACATGCCGCCACATGTGGTCCTCGTCTCGTGTGTTCTCGCGCGCCATGCATGTTTGCATGCAATATTCTCGATCGGGCAAAACAGCGCCCGCTACATAAAATAATCACACTCTAACTTTGCAAAACCAAGATTAACTATTGGGTCTGATTTTGGTTGGTACAGATGTTAGGTTTTTAACGTGTAGATTATTTAACTTATAGACCCTATCTTGAGAAAATACTCCGTTTAAAAGTTAGGTACTATAGCAAAAAACTAAAAACCATCAGTTTCAAAAAAAAACATGCCACTAGCAAATGGTTTAATACTAGTAGTACTGTCACTAACTTATATACGGTATATCTACCGTATGCATAATAGATTCAACGCCAGAAGATGATGGGGGTGTTCTTTTTGGCTGCGGCTTATGGCTTTTGACTGAAATTTTTGAATTTTAGCTGTTTACGGTACAGATTACGGAGAGATAGATACTCATTTGCGATTTTGGCTGGTACAGATGTTAAGCTTTTAACGTGTACTACGTTTAACTTGTAGACTCCATCTTGAAAAAATACTCTGTTTAAAAGTTAGGTACTGTAGCAGCTTCCAAAAGCCGGCCGACTTGTGACCTGAAGAACAGGCCCGATGCTTTCCAAATGACACAATAATATATAGGTTGTGTTAGAGTAGCTTTTCTTTTAAGGAACCAATATGAGATATGACTCCCCTCGTGTACTCGACTGTGAAAACAAAAAACTCTCGAATATTTGGCTATACCTCGATCTCGCTCTCACTTATCTAGTCATCTATGAGATCTACCGATAATGACTACGATCCATGCCACGGGTCCCACATTATGATCCCTTGTTGCTTGCTACTGGTGCTCACTCAACACTAGTGGCATATGACGAAGTGTAGGCCGATCATTTCATGTTAATTGGTGTCATATCCAAAATCTAGGCGCGTACGGTTGTGGATATTATAATTGTGGCATATATAACTCCATATGAATAAAATATTCATGTAGTATTTGATCTCAACTGTTACAAATAATCTTGACTTAGAGTTTAAGATGTAGTAGAATCCGTCTCCGTATGTAACAAAAAAGTTGAAGTTGTGTCCAACTTGAAGTCCGAATACGTATACTAGTAGGAGTCTTAGCCTATATATTGAGAAGGTTTGTAGCCAATTTGTAACAGAAGCAAGGAAAAAGGAGAGCAAATAAGAGAATAGAGAAATCTAGAAATTCTTCTGTGTTCTCTCTATTTACGACGTGTGTTTTCTCCTGGATCAAAGTTGTAACATCAACATTTTGTGATGAAGATGGTGAAACCTACGAACTAAAAGGGAGAGCTTACTATATATCCTAGTTCTTCCGATGGACGTTCAAATTACTTTTTGAAACCAATTGGACGTTCAAATTGTATAAAATCCACTTTGTATTTCACGTATATACATGAATTTATTGTTGTTTACATAATCACGACGAACCTCAAAATATACGGAAAAAATATTTAGCTAAATTTGCAAATACTTCAACGATGATGCTAGCTGGCCATGGCCCATGGGTGACGAAGAAAAGGACCTTCATGAAAACAGAGGTGAATTGAGGAAATCAACAAAACATCCATTAATTCTTTTTTACCATAAAAAGGATTTTTTTTGTTTCCCCAACAATTTTGTCAAAGCTGCCATTTTCACGACTGGGACGAATCTACTCCTATCGGTGCCGAAATTGTGTGAATCTTGAGAGTGAAAGCAGTACGTACGCGTGTGGACATGGAAGTATGTCTTGCCTCACATTAAGCGACGTGCCGTCAAACTTTTCAGCACGCAGGTTCAATGAATCTGGATACCTTTTTACACATTCAAGCCATGTCTAGATCCGTTCAAGGACCGGTTGAAACCGAGAGCCGGTTATACCTTTCCTTTTGACACGGTACGAGCTTTTTCCGGCCAAGGCCAAGATAGGGACATGTACAGTAATACAGAAGATAATACTGTTGTGTATAATACTTTTTATATATACCATTTATAGACAGAGCTAAAAATAGCTCATACAATAAATTGCCTCTAAAGTTGACCTCACAACTTTTACAGACGACATTGATACACAAGCAAAAAACTGTCGATAAAGGACTTAAAGCATGTACAATGGTATAAACAATTACTCTCTATAATATCCTCCATGTCATCTATAGACAACACTAAAAACATCTTCTATAATGGATTGTTTTTTATATGTTTCTATAGATAGCTTTTCTATGATATATTGTGTTTTATTTCTTGTAGTACAGTTGACTGTTGTGTAAAAGACGACACAATTCTTTATGCTTGTCTTTCTTCTCCATATTATCTCGTGTTCTATATAGCAAGGCTTACAGATAGCTAACATCATATTATTATACATGTTCTTATATAGACTATCTATTGTATGCCAGATGGTCTCTTTCTTTTTTATCTATGTCATCAAAAATCTTATGCGACAAAATTAGAGACAACTGATCTTACGTTATTGTACATGCCCCAGGAAGAATGTGAACTTTGTGATAGCAGTTGTTGGGTAGGTTTGGGAGGACTTGCTTAGGTTTTGGCTTTCATTTGCTATAGTAACTAACTTTTAAACAGTTTATTTTTTAAGGTAGAGTCTATAGGTAGATTTTAGTACAAACTGCACCGAGTTTAGCTATATCGGCCAAAATTACATGTAACTATTTTTCTCTACGTACTGTCTCTCACGAACAATCTAAAATTCAAAATTTTCAACCAAAAGGCACAAAACAGCAAAAAAACCACCCATTTTTGGGCACCTCGGAAAACGTGTATAAACTTCTGTTTTTATTGCCACGAAGGACGCAAAGGTTGCAACAATGTCCAAGTCACCACATGGCAGGAGTGAAGTAAATGGTTCCGTGACAGACAAGTTTTTTTAAGTGACAGAAAAATTGAAATGGCTCCAAGGAACAACTTGCATGCCCTCTTTAGCAGCATATTCCTAAAGGGCAAATCTCAACGTGGTTAACACTAGTACTAGTACTAGTACCACATATTTACATTTTTCGATACTCGAATTGCATTGTTTACAAAAGGTACCCTGAT
The DNA here is from genome assembly GCA_036346245.1 of Bonia amplexicaulis. Taxonomy (NCBI): domain Eukaryota; kingdom Viridiplantae; phylum Streptophyta; class Magnoliopsida; order Poales; family Poaceae; genus Bonia; species Bonia amplexicaulis. Next base: position 5,916,453 of record CM070743.1, on the reverse strand, counting down.
CACCTATACATGGGCCATTGCCCAGTTCCAAGCCGTATCTACGATTGCGCTGTAACAGACTCAAACTGTGCTCCTGTGTCACTGTTGCTCCCTCGCATCAACATATTTGGCATTTGCACGCATACACATGTTCACTTAAAACAAACACATTGAAACAATGGGAGTGTCTATACAACATTCGACTATTTTTCAAGACAGAAATATTCAGATTTTATTAATCACAATTATAAACTTTCAGTGGCAGCAAAAAAAAGAATCCACCCTTAAATTGTTATTGTTAGAAGGGTTAAAATGAGAGAGATGGAAAATTACAGGGAAAGGAAGGAGGAGGCATGCACCCCCACATCACGGCGGAGACCCGGGAAGAACAAACCAAGCTGAGCTGGAGGCAGCCCGTACCACCACCCTGACACCGTACCCTAGTAAAGCCCGTGGAATCACGAACACGGGAAATCGGCGAAAGAATCCACCTTTAAATACCCCTCACTTCACACCCAAAACGAATTTGCCAAGAAACCATCGGATCCCATCTCCTCCTAGTCTGCTCTGCCTCCGCTCCCATTCCCGGATCCCAAGAGAGCACCGCCGCCGCCGCCGCCGCCGCTGCCATGGGAATGGGGGCCCTTGAAAACGCTGCGTCCGCCGTGGAGTCCGCGGCGGCGTTCGAGGGCGCCGTCATCTCGGCCGTGGCCGCCGCAGCCGGGAAGGGGTCGTACGCGATGCTGCAGTGCGGGGAGGACTCGGAGTACGTGCGCAAGGCGTACGGGGGCTACTTCGAGGTGTTCCGCGCGCTGCTGGCGGAGGACGGCGAGCGGTGGCGGGTGTACCGCGCCGTGCGCGGGGAGCTCCCGTCCGAGGCCGAGGCGGCGTCGTTCGACGGCTTCGTCATCTCCGGCAGCTGCAGCGACGCCCACGGCGACGACCCCTGGATCCTCGCGCTCGCCGACCTCATCCGCCGCCAGCACGCCACCGGCAAGCGCATCCTCGGCGTCTGCTTCGGCCACCAGGTGCGTCGATCGATCCATGGCTTCTTGGATTTTCTTGTTTGTTTTGGCTCGTTCGCTTGGTTTTCTTCGGGGTAGAAAGTTTGAAACGTTAATGCCCGAGCTGGTCTTATTCTTTCCGTGTGTGACTTTGCGTTGGCGGATTCCGACGTTGGCGCCTCGCAAAGGGACAGGCGAGGAAAGCGTCCACTGAGAGGAGTGGCGTTCTTCTTCCCCGCATCGATTCCTCTTTACCATGCATGCGCTTCTTGCTCGGTAAAAATTCCGACTTTTTTCACGACGTGTTTTTTTTTTTGGAATTTACGATCGGTAATTAAGAAATGGCGAATGGTTTCAACCGTTACTGGTAAGTAATTTCGGATATAATACGGCGTTCATTTCCCAAAAAAAAAGTCAAATACCACGTCGTTTACACGAAACGAGTTGCATTGTGGGGAAAAAAATATAAAGTACATGGGAGCCGAAAAGGCGTTAATGGCCGGCATGCGGCCACTCCAGTACGTGAGGAACTGAGAAATCTTTTTTTTTTTGTGGTTAGAAATCTCATTTAGTACTGTTAGCTGCGTGGTAAATGTGGGTAAATGAAGCTGCATCTAGTCACAGCCATCGTAGTGGTAGTAATATTTTGGTAGACAGAGTTTCAACAGCAGCCATTTTTTTCTTAAGTGGGCTAACAAGTTTGAAACCGGTCATGCGTGCAAGCAAGCGCAGGAACCGTCGCCACGTGAGGGCTTTGCCCGTGATCTTTCAGTTAGATTAGATGTGATAGCGAGGGGACTATGTTTCTTAGTGCTATCTTTCAGTTAGATTAGATGTGAGAGGATTGTGTTTCTTTTACGAGATTGTGTATGATTCGTGAACATGATGAGTGGGATGATGCTACTACAAAATACTCGGTTTTTAGGAGAAAGGGAGAGCTTGCCTCATCCAATTTGTGGCCATAGCGCTGTCCCTCACTTGGTCGAAGAGACAAGTTGTTTTTGAAGTAGAAAAGCTCAAGTTGGGCTGTTGTTCTTGGACCCCCATAGACTTCAGACGCAAGCATGCTATTCCAAAGTCAGAGCTTCTCCTAGAGCCGTACAAGCCAACTTATGCAAGATCTGAAATTTTGTTCTCAAGAACAACAAAGTAGAGAAGTGTACATCACATAGGATTCCCGTTATTGTTGTTGGCTGAACGCTTGTGCCTGAAGAAAACAACGGTACTGAGTTCGATCTCGCGGTTTATATCTGAAAATGGCGTCAATGTTTCACATCATGCCAAGCTGTGTGTGTGTGTGTCCTCCTCCACATGGCTCTGCCAATTTCTTCCAGCTGGAATCGGATGAAGGGAAGAGCTGGATGTGATGTGTCGCCGGCCCCGGCGTTGTTAATGATCCCAACCAACAGCGAGAAATCGTTCGCCTGTCGAAACGCGTTTAGAGCTTAAATATGCCTTAATTATTCCCATTTCAAACAGCGTTGATTGTTGACCTGATCGAACTTCGAGTGATCTGCAACATAGCTTGAGTTTTCGTATATCTGTTTTTTTCTTCTTGCAAAATTTTGAGAAATTTCATGACTGGAAACACAATCTGAAAACTGCAAAGGGGTTTTTATCCGTATGTATCATGAAATCTTTGGTTCTTGCAAATTAATCTTGGCATTGCGAGTGGCTAACAAAGGTGTAAAATGTTGCTGCTTACTGCAGATCCTGTGCCGGGCGTTGGGCGGCAAGACCGGGCGGTCGACCAAGGGCTGGGACATCGGCGTCAACTGCATCCACCCCACCGCCGCGGCGGCAAGGCTTTTCGCACCCCTCAAGCTGCCCGTTCACATGCCCATCATCGAGTTCCACCAGGACGAGGTACAAAATCTGCAGCCTAGTTCAGCTGAAAATTGTTGGTCTTAATTACTATATATGTCATCATGCTCAAGTTTCTGAATCTTTAACATTATGCTGAACTGACAACGCAGGTGTGGGAGCTGCCTCCTCACGCCGAGGTACTGGCCAGGTCTGACAAGACCGGCGTCGAGATGTTCAGGCTCGGGGATCGTGTCATGGGAGTCCAGGGCCACCCGGAGTACAGCAAGGACATCCTCATGAGCATCGCTGACCGCCTTCTCCAGCACAATCTCGTCCTGGTAAACCCACTGTTTCACTCAACTGCTACAAATGACTATGCAACAATGTTGGATTTGTTCAGACTTCGGGCACATAATGCAATCACCAATGCGGTGGTATTTACTGTAGATGATCTGAAAAATGAGGCTTTCTGTTGGCAGGACTGCCAGGTGGACGTGGCGAAGGCGAGCTTCGACGTGCGGCAGCCCGACAAGGATCTGTGGAAGAGGGTGTGCAGGGGTTTTCTGAAGGGGAGGCTTCCGGTGCAGAAGCAGCAGCAGCTGGTTCTATAGGATACAGTGGTTGAGGGAGGAGCAAATTAAAGGAGGACATTGAGAGGAGAATTTGGGAGCCTAGATTAATCCTATTTTCTGCTTCAGAGTTATTGTACAGAAACTATTTATTCGAAGCATTAATAAGAAAGAAATTGGGTGGTTTACCAATCCTCATTCCCATTTCATGTTCTGCTCTGGCTTTTCGCTGCAAACAAAAAAGCTGCATTGGTTTTCATCTTCGATGTAGCTTCTGAAATTGAAGTACTAAGTGAAAGAGAGGCTAAACTAGGCTACATACTGAGATAAAAGTAGAGCTATTGAACACAAGGAAACGGAAATACACAGACTTGGGAGTCTTGATCATGCAGTTCAACCGACAATGCAACGGCACGGCTGGACGGGTCGGGTCGTCTCGGAAAACGGATTCCTGTGCTTGCAGACTTGTATCCATACGCAATGCCGACACTTCGGCAGTAGTAGTACGCGTCGAAGTGGCCTTGGACTTCATCTCCAAGACTCCTAACACTAAGGCTACCTTCAAGATAGAAAAATTCAGCACAAAACTTGTTACCGAGGGAGAAGTAAAAAGCTAACAATAAAGTTTTCTGACCACCACCATCGTCGTCGTTGTTTAGATACACTAATCTTCAATTAAAAAAAGATCAATCGATTACCTGAATCGAACTTCTTCGAAGTACCACCCACAGATGAGCTAATGAGAAGCTAATTTCTCGCCCCTCACTGCACCAGACCCTCGCATTCATCGCACTTCAAGATCCAACAACCTGCAGCCCTGTACCAAGGTCCCAACAGTGCACATACCAACCTGAGCTAGTGAGCTGTGCGTGCGTGACGTTGTGTGAAGAGGTTGGTGAGATGAGCAAGGTGACCGGACGGGACGTCTCAGCTGACCGGGAATGGAAGTCTGGCCCACGGAATCCAAGCGAGCGAGCGTGTCCATGTGGTCCTGCCTGCTGCTTCGTCCCCGCGGAGATTGGAGAGATCCCCGCCTTGCTCGCTTCCAGCCGCGTGTACGTGAGCTTCGTTCCTTGCAAGGTGCGCAACGTCCACTACTACAAAAATATTATTAGTAGACGCTAAATCATAAATGATTTGATAAAATCATCTATAATGTACACTATCACTGATGATTTTAATTTAAAGACTGTCTGTGATAATCTATGAATTATCACTAACGGTTTTTTTAAAAAACCGTCTGTGATAATCGCCGTTCAGATCTACATCTGTCTGCATCGGTATCCGAAGGCTCAGAACCGCATCTGTCTTTATTTCGATCTAGATTTAGCCAGTGCTGCACTGGAGAAGGCAAGACTTTTAGGCCAGTTAATTTGGTGAAAAAAAAGACAGAGAATTTTGAAAATTCATACGTTCCTGATTGCCACGTAGAGGGCAACAAGCAGATCCATGCAGCCATGTAGAGGGTATCCATGGACGGTACGGACACTACACATAGCAAGGCCTCGGTAGTTGTCTGACCGGCGAAAAATTCTTTGTATGCAAATTTATGTTGGCCTCGTGCGTGCATTCATAGAACCGAGACTAGTGATTTTGCACCCGCGTGTCCTTTGTACTAATCGAATCTGCGTATTCATACAAAGCTCTATTTTGATGTGTGAATCTACAGTACTGTATGTTTATTTAGTTGTATATATCAGCTGTGGAGCGGCCTAACTTTACGGTTTGTGCCTAACTTCCCAGGTATCATTGTCCGCATTTCGCACAAGCAGCTTAGCTGAAAATAGCTTGAAAATACTGCTACCAAATTTGTGCCGGCTGCCAAGTGCCAACCACGCTATTTGGACGTGAGGGGCGTCTAGGTTCAAAGAACCACAAGCTGCTCCGGTAATGCGGATAGATAGTAGAGCTATAAACGGACTGGACGACCGCGTTGTTAGACCATAGCTGTCATTTGCTATCGTACATCAGAGGAAGCACGTGCACTCACGTACCTACCTCTCACACACATACACAAGTACATCCACTGACACAGATCTAATTAGAGTGATGACATACACCTCATAAAACACACGTAAATGTTTTGATCATTGAACACGCCCGCATATCCGTGCTCTTCTTTCTTGACATCTAACCCCAGAGAATAAGTAGAAAGCCATTCGTTCAATTCAGGAGTCAAACTGTGGGTTCGAACGTCCAAACCCACCACTGAGCTCAGTTCCAATACCAAAGCTGAACATCGAAACGGCAAACAATTATTTATAGATTTATAACTCAGAATGCATAGTTACGAACTACAATAAAATTCAGTTCCAACACATGGGTATAATTTCAACATTCAAGGATGTCCAGTGCCATGAAGGTAGTTCCGATATTGAAGGATAAACTGTAGTGTAAAACAAGATCTTATGACTATTTATGAGATCATCATGAGCGTAAAACAAGACCCAACGATTCATCTCCAATCAGGCGCGGCAGTTTTAGGCAGATGCACCAGCTCCCCGGCGGCACTCGTTCAGCATATCCAGATAAAACTGGCACTTGCCGATGTCGCTTCCGTAGTTGTTGATGCACTGCATTATCAATCATGAAGAATTAGGAGGATCTTCAAGCCAACGCTAACTAAATGTAGACTTAATCATGTACTACTATGACATCAATCTACGTTATCCAGGATAAGTTGGGAATGCCACATTCTGATAGCAGTGTAAGCCTAGTTAGAGTGACATGGTGTGAACAGATCTTTGTTATGAATCAACTCTGCAGGTAATTTTCGGAATACACCAGCTGAAGTCAGATAACCCAAGGCAAGAGCTAAATCAACAAACATAAGGCATCAAAGCAAATTCAAAGTTCTTACTCCACGCCCAAGCAATGAAAATAAATGGAAGCGGCAAAAGAGAATTGAGCAACATATTGGTTTTGTGTGTTGCATGAATCAGATCCAACAGTGTTGCCCACTGGAGCAGCTGCAGCATAAGCCTCAGAAACAACAGTCTCATGCTGAACGGTACGAGGACTTTTGTGAGTTCTTGCAATTTGAGATCGTTCAACCTTTCCGTTGAAAATTGGGAGCGCGATAGGGCTTTTGCTTGGTGATCATGAAGTCCGGCGTGTGATCTTACGAATTAAAGAGCGTTCATCTTTATATTGGCAACAGAAAATCGCTGCAATTCAAAAGAGGGCATGTGAGTATCCAATCCTACATCGAGAAAATCGGACGACTCCGTATCACTTCGTACTCAAATAAATCTAACCCTCTCAATAGGTATGAAATACTAGATCGTGAATCGCTCCAACTTTTACACATCTCCACTATGCTAATATTCAATCACTAACTTATATCCAATCCTATCTTGCCAATAATCTTGATATTCCTATTTATAGTTAGGTCAAATCCTAGTGATGGTTACCTGTTTGAATATTTTTATATGTCAGCTCTAACAAAAAACCATAAACACACACACATAAGAAAAACACGCGCGCGCGCGGTTAAATATCATTACGCTGGAGCTAACAAAACAATAGGCATACGCACAAATGCAGAGCCTCACATGCGTACTGCTACCAAGTGGAAGTTGTTACCAAATCCTGTTGGAATAATCTACCGTATATTAAAGTTGGGGACTTTTTGGCCGGGAGCTGTGCCACGTCACTTTTTTTACAAAATCGCATAGATGTTCTCTATTTTTGTAAATAGGTCCCTGCTTCTCGCAAACAGGTCCCTGCTAGGTTTTTTTTCCGAAAAGCACCCTCCACTTCACCGATAGCAACCCGTGGTTTCCACAATTATGTATAGGTCCTTGTTTAGTTACGTACAGGTCCTTTGCAGATCCTTGATTTTTTGCAAAAAGCCCTTTGATTTTTCTAAAATTACGCATGCGTCCTCTATTTTTTTTAAAGAAACGGCTCACAAATTATCGTCTCTTTTACTTCGGTCTACACGGTGGCTAGCGCGGCGTCACGCCGCGTTTACGTAGCTAGTACCTATATTATAGCCAGGGAAGTTCCCCAGCTCTCGCGCGTGCCACATCAGATTTTTTTGCAAAAAAGCCTCTGTGTTTTTCGAAATCGTGTAAAGGTCCTCCGTTCTCGCAAAAAGATTTTTGTCATGTTTTTTTTGCGAAAACCCCCCTCGGCTTCACTCGAATTGTGTATTCTTTATCGGATAGCACCCCGAAGTTTTCCAAAATTACGTATGGGTCCTCGTTTAGTTATAAGTTCTTACAGGTCCTCGATTTTTTGCGAAAAATATCTTTGTTTTCTCGAAATTACGCATATGTCCCTGATTTTTTTAGAAACTCCTCGCGAATTATCGTCTCTTTTGCTTTGGTCCTTACGGTAGCTAGCGCGGCGTGGCGCCGCGCTTATGCAGCTAGTTGAACTCATTCCACACAGGATTTACTTGTCTTACTATTTTGTGCAAATTTGTACGGGCAAATTAAAAATTTTGTACAACCACTAATCATAAAATTTTATTTGGTATCAGATGTCACAGCTAGGGATGCAAATGGATCGAATATAGATGGATAAGTCTCTACCATATTGATTTTTATATTTTTTTTCGAATACGAATACAGATACAAATACGAATAATATCGAATACAAATAGGAGCGAATACGAATCGAAACGAATACGGTCACGAATATTTACCGAAACACGAAAACCCTTAAACACGTATATAGAGACACTCGCACACATATGAATGGATGTGTGTGGATTTTGTGTGTCTAACACCCCTAAAAAATAAGCACTGGCACCTAGCTGTAAGTGTAACTATCACGCGGCAGACCTGGTGGGGGTATCTTCATGCAATGCACATGATTTGCAGGGACCTTGTCATGCACCACCCATGCATATAGTTCACTGTAGATGAAATTATGGGCCTAATGTGAGGGATGAGAAACTGTCTCAGCCGAACATCAAGACCGAGACGTTGTTAGTGGATCCAAATGGCTGAGTTGTATCTGGGTCACTTGAACCATGTTAGAACAGACCTTGAGGCCTACTGACCCAGTGGACAGTTGCCGGCAGCCCGACACTACTAGCCTAGTGGCAAGTGGCCGGATATACGAAAATCCTAATCCTCAGATAGTCCGAGTCTATATTCGTATTGGATGGATAGTGCGTTATTGTATTTGTTTTCGAAAAAAAATTTATATTCATTTCTGATCTGAGACTATTCAAAAAAATTTAAACCAAAATATTCTATATTCAAAATTGTCCGACGAATCAGAAACTGTCCGCTCCATTTTCGCCCTTGGCCCTGTTATTTTCAGCTTCTAAAAGCTGCTTTTTGGCTTTTCTACAGTAACTAGCTCTTTAAACAAAATATCTTTTCAAGATAGGATCTACTAGTTAATTGTAGTATATACTTTGCTGATTTCATTTATATCGCCAAAAACCGTACGCGAGTTTCTGTTACTCTATAATATCTCGCACAAACAGTCCAAAAGTCACAAACCGCAACCAAAAGCCACAAGTCGCAGCAAAAAAGAACAGGCCCCTTGTCACAGCTGCCACAGGCCCACGGTAAACGTGACCGCCGCCTACACCGCTACACAAACGCAAGCAATCCGGAGAGTCCCGACCCCACCCAAACCCAGGAACCCATCGATAAAAAAATTGTGGCAAAATCTCAGAAAAGCACTTTTCCGGTGGCGACCACAACTCGCTGCCGGAACCCTCGTCGCCGGCGAACCCCGTGCGGCCTCCCTCGCCGCGCCGCCGGCCATGGTGAGCTCCGCCTCTCTCTCCGTGTATGCCTCTCGCTCCCTGTTCTGATCGGCTTATTTCTAACTCTCCGCCTCTTCCTTGCGCGCTCGCAGTTCTCCATCGCGGCCATCAACGAGAGCGACACCGGTGGCCAATGGGAGCCGCTCGCGCCCACCAAGGAAGCACAGGCACGCCTCCTCATCCTCACCCCCCCACCCCCCTCATCTCGCTCTGAGTATTCGATATGATCCTAAGATTTTAGTGCTTTGCTTCTGTATCTTGAGACTTGCTACGTTAGGGTTTTCGGTGATGAAACGCGGCTTAATTTTGTCGCAAGCACCATGAGCTGTCGAGTAATCTTCAGGTGGAGACTCCACCTGAAGATAACGTATTGTCTTCCGTGGATTCATTGAAAATCTGGGTGCTTGAAGCGTGGTTGTTACTAGGCTATGGTTTCTTCTAGCTCAGTGACTAGGAGAGTTCAAATTGGTCGTTTTGCCTTCGGTGTTTCCTTGTTTTTAACCCTCTAAAAATGAAACTATGTAAGATTTTGATGCTTGCATTGTCACCACTGCAGGTGTGGGAGGGCACTAAGGTGGTTAGGTCGTTCAGGTTTAAGGCGGTATTCTTGATGTTGAGTTATGTAGTGGTCATAGTTCAGGGGAATACGGTAGCATAGAATTGATATTTATTTTCATAAAATTTTGGGGGACTGAGGTTCTTTTTGCAAGATAATTGTTTGTAAAAGATGTTGGCATCAAAGATATTCATGCATTAAAGGTTATTTAGTTAGCTGAAATATGGGGTTTAATGGACATTTGAGCTTCTTAAAATGCAGTAGAATTGGAAAATTAACATGAAACAATGATTGTGAAGAACTTAGACCTGAAATTGAAGGATTACTATGCAGAATATTGCACAGCACATGAATGTAATATCCTCATCCAATAACTTCTGTCCTTGGCTTGGTTTGCATCCTAACAGAAATGGTATTAAAACATGTTTCTATGATTTTAAGTGCTCCCATGAAACACTATAGGAGACTTATGAGTCTTATGATTTGGATGCTTAATCCAAGCGCTTATGTGTAAGGCGGGAGATGCAAAAAATCTTGGTTTGGTGCAAGCCTTGTGCATCTCACGTTGCATGGTTGAGATGGATCTCTCAAGGAAATTCCAAGTTGTGACTCGTTGATACCCCTTAGAGATACATTGACTTCAGTGACTGAAGGAATCCAATTAGGTATATGGAATCTTATTGCCATTATAGATGTAGCCATAAAAAATTGTGTTTCTTGTGAATAAAAAATTCTTGTTGGGATCTTTTAGGAACAGATCTACTCCTTTATTCTTGTATCCTTAGATGAATTGTTTAAATTTGCGATGTATTCTTAGTGTAAAAAATTAATTTAGGACAATTCACGCCAAGCTGATTATCTTGATGTGACTCTATTGGTCTTAGATTAGAGTGGAATGCAAGTGGGGATTCATAGTTTAATAAGATAAACTATTTTTTGTTTAACTAAACATTGGTGTTGTCGGCGTTTTCTGGGCATTGAATTCTGGAGCTTAAACATTACACGCGCAGACGCGCTCCAGCCATGATTTTTTTGGTATTTCTATAACAATGCATTCCAAACTTTTGCAAATGGGGACGTGTGCCTGTAGGGGCACCTAAACCACATAGATCATAATATTCCAGTACCTTCATAGTTTGTTTGTGTCAATTAGATGGACCTAGCTATCACATGAGTAGAGAATTCACATAGAGATTATTGCTGTCCAGGGAATTTGCTCGATATTACATTTTTTCTGACTTTTCTGAATTAAAGTGTTGGATAACCGGACGTTTAGCAAGCATATTCAGTGGGGTACATGTTATCATTTATTATTTTTACAATAGTGATTAGTGTATATTGATCTAAGAACATGCTGAATAGTGAATAGCATCACTGAAAGATTCTCGTAACTCCATTCTTATGGCAAGGCTGAAGTTTTGACTGTGAAAAGCTCTTAATATGGTTTGTCACAATAATATTGTGTAATTGAAGTTTCTATTTAATGCTGTCAGGAATCTGCACTCTCTCAGAAGTACCATGAGGGGCTCCTCAAGTTGCAAGAAAAAGACTATGCAAAAGCTCGTGATCTTCTGGAGGATGTTTTGAGGGATCCGTTAATATCAAACATTCAGGTAATCCCACTAAGAATATTTCAGATGTTATTTTGTTACCTGTCCATAACAGAAGGTTGTTTATTTCAATAGGTTGATAACATTGGCAGTGATCAGCATTTGCTGCAGCTAAGGTTCTTTTCTCATAACTTTTTGTAATGTTCATGATATATATATACGTTTTATTTGTCGGTTAAAATCCTGGACATAGCACTGAAGAGATATACAAAATAGAACAACCATTTACAAAACAATGGAATTGCATAAAACTATAATAGGACTCTTATAATTGTGACTTTGATGGAACAATTTTCTTCTATATGAGGAACCGTAGTTTGAATGGCTATGCCGTTATGTGGTTTCATTTTGTTCTGCAAACAAACTTTATAATTATTCACTTAATTTAATGATTTAGATGAGTTGGAATGACACTAATTTTACAATTGCAAAGTAAGACAATGATGTAGAAGGTAAATACACAAATTATTACATTGATACATTCTTCCTGACATCAATATAACAAAACCATCCCTTTTCCAATGCTCATGGTTTTGGTTTGATCTTGTTTTTGGGATATATCACTTCTCTTAAGTAGCTAATAATTCTATACACACCGTAATAAAATCACAGCCCCTGCTTGCATGTCATAATATGTTGAAGGATTTGTTGTACAATACATGGCAAAATTGCATTGTGTCTTGATTCTTGAATTATATATAGCTAACTAACTCAATCGCTGATTGATTTGAAATGTGTGACATTAATTTTTACCGTTAAAATGCTGACGTGCCTTCTTCATTGCACAGGTTTTTGACATTGAAAAACCTTGCATCTGTTTTCCTTCAACAAGGGTCAGAGTTTTATGATAATGCTCTCCATTGTTACCTACAAGCTGTAGAGCTTGATGCAAATGATTCAGTTGTATGGAATCATCTGGGAACACTTTCTTGCTCGATGGGTTTGCTGAGCACATCAAGATGGGCATTTGAGCAAGGGCTTCTATGCAGCCCAAACAATTGTATAATGCCCTTTTCATTCTCATTTTCTTTTGATTTATTCCCACTATTTTTAGTTCATCTACCATATCTAAAACTTGTGATACCTGTTTCTGGATTCTCATTTAGTTTTATATGCTTTATATAGGGAATTGCATGGAGAAACTATTGGAGGTGCTTATAGCGATCCGTGATGAAGTTGCATGCCTTTCTGTAGCAAATTTAATATTAAGGAGTTGGCCATCACATCATCGTGCTTTATATGTAAAGAAGACCATTGAGGATGCTGAATCAGTACCCTTTGCACCTCGGGGTATCGACATACTTGAGCCCAAGCATGCCAAACTCAAATTTTCCAATAAAAGAAAATCTGCAGATGATGCAATGCATCAAGAAACAAGGACGAAGAAGAGTAAACAGAATGTTACATTGCAATTGATTGAAGCCAGATGGATGGCCCTTTTAGATGGCATCTTAAGCTTCTTAACTGCAAACAACGTGAAAGCTGATGAAGATCATGGTGCAAATACTGAGAATAGATGTTCAGACGCTGAGGGGAGTGTCAAGTGGCTTGCTTATAACATGATGGATGTTGTCTTATCTACAGATACATCCAAAACTGTGGAATCTGCTGGTGGAAATGGAAATGATGTGTACCATGATGGTGAAGGTGTGCCATCTCATGATTGCAAAACTACAGTTAAAGATAAAGATGTTAATTCAGACAGAGAACATCCTCATGAAAGGCGAAGCACACGCCTTGAGAGGCTGCGAAGTCGCAAATCTGGAAAAGATGAAAATGAATCCAATGGCAAAGATATATCACATGCTATAACTCAGTTTCTAGATTCATTTATCCTGAAGGTGCCAATTACTGCTGAGAAGACTGATTGTTCTGGAAATGCTGATACTTCTGATCCGCAAACTCTCACATATACATCTGACCACGAGGCAAATGATGTCAAGCAATTTCTATGCAAGATATCCACAAATTATGGTCCTCATCATATTGGCTATATGTTAATTGAGGAAATAGCTCATCTCAACATACCTTTTCAAGATTACTTTGTTAAGTTCATTGAGCTAGACAAACTTACTAGAAGCTGGGCTCAAGATAGATCTGTACTGTGCAGCTTATTTCTTGCTGAACTATACTATGATCGAGCTCTGTGTTCTGGAAGCCCATCAACATCCTCAGAGTTGTCTGATTCTTCTTACCATCTTTGTAAGGTCATTGAGTCAGTAGCTCTGGAATTACCATTCAACACATCTGTCGGAGAAATGAATTCCACCGGCTTTGATTTGGATATGGAAAACCGTGGGGCAGAAGTATGTTCAGGTGACAAAACTGAGAGAAATGCTTCAGATATGTCCAAAAGCTCTGTAAACTCTGACAAATCAGTTTTCAGTAGCATGCTTTGTGATGAAACATCTGAACACGATTCTTCTTCAAACACTAATCGTGTGTTCTGGATTCGCTTCTTCTGGCTAAGTGGTTGTCTGTCCCTTTCATCAGACTGCAAAGAAAAAGCTTATAAGGAGTTCAAGATTGCCCTGTCACTCCTAAGAAGTTCTAACGAAGCCAAAAGCAGTAGAGAGTTTATCCTTCTACCTCACAGCAAGCTTGTAAAATTTCTGACAGCTGATAGGATTCTTCGTGAAATTAACTTGATCAAGCTTGATTCATTACTTTGGAATAATGATGAAAATATCAACAAAATAACTCATATGGAGTTCAAGGAATTGCTTCCTCCACTTTTGCTGTCCACCAAAGATGTCTATGTTGGCAATGCATATGGTATACCCAGCGAAAGTGAGAAAGTTATTTCACTTGAGTTGTGTGCCTTGGATGTCTTAATATCAGCATGTGAAAAAGCTAAACCAATGAACATCCAGATCTATCTTGACTCTCACCGAAGGAAGATGCAAGTTTTAACTGTGGCAGCTGGCATGGTTGGATCTGTTACCCCCCACAAGGGAAAAAGTTCAAGTGACGCGGACTTTGTGGAAGCAATGAACAGGAATCGGCTAGAAAGTGTTGTGGAAGCAGTCAAAGACATATCTCGAAACGCCAGTAAAGCAAAAAGCTTTATTGATCAGTGTGATACTTCTGTAAGTCATCTGTTCATTTGTCTATGTATCTCTTTAATTGTCATTTTAAGTCAAGTCTTTACCGTGCTTGGAACGCTATCTACCAAGCTTCACTTTTATATTAATGCAATAAGCACATTACTGTGCCCACCCAAAAATATTAAAGATGAATATAAGTGAGAAGGCATTGTTAAATCTTTGGAGTTTCATAGCTTGGTTGTGAAGTTAAATGATAAAAATATCATAGGTCTATGTAGGTTGGTGATGCTGCATGGATGGGAAAAGTCAAAAGTTTTAAAATTCGGGTACGTTTATGGTAATCAAACATTTCTTTGACACTTATATATTTGTAAATATATCTAGATTGGCCACACAAAAAAGAAATAAATAAGCATATTTGTTTAAAAACTATTCTCAATATATATATATATATATATATATATATATATATATATATATATATATATATATATATATATATATATTACTTTTTACTGTCGAATTATGGTAAATATTAATGGTTAAACCTGTATCTTGGAGACAGTGCAAAGTGAAAGAAAACATCATGTTTTTTCAACTGGAGGGAGTAGAGTGGTTGCTCTGACAAGAAACATACACGATCATAGTGAAGCCATTCTATTATCCTGATTACAAAAAAAAAACTCTGTAATTAGTTCCAAAACGATAAAAAAATGAATTAGCTAGAATGTTATAGAACCTCATTTGAGCTGTCTGCTATTTATTATAGAGAAAATTCCTTATATGCCATGCGAACTTATTGGTTTTCCTGATCTGCCATCGAAAAATTGCGCTTCCCTCCTATGCCACCAAAGCAAAATTGCTTACCCTCTCATGCCACTGCCGTTAGCCAAAAAAAAGCTGCCTGTATTTTCACAAAATTCCCATCTTGCCCTCATCTTCTTCCTTCTTCACCGTCCTCTCCCTCCTCTCTCCTTCCAACCGTTCCTCCAGGCTATTGTGCGAGGCATGGCTTGTCGGCCCGCAAAGCTCCGATGGCAATTGCGGTCGAGAAGATTAAAACTGGATACCAAAAATTTTCATGTGAACTCTTCTCCTAGGTTTCAATACATAGCTACGTTATAATTCACATGATTCACAAACATAGAGAAAATGGGAGGAAAACAAGGAGATGCATTGGAGACAAATCACTGGCACTAAGTTTTCCTCTCCTCTTTCTACGCTATTTTTTACACACACATCAGATTGAGAAGCCACTCAAAAAGGGGGGAAAAGAAATCAATCCAATTTAGACTCGGCGGCAGCATCCACACAAATGGACACGCTGGAGGGTTCCGGATTCCATGTCTCGATTTGCAGGAGCAGACTTGATCTTCATCCGTTGTGCTGGAGGGCTCCGGACCTCGATCCCTTCAACGGTTGACAAAACTTGGGACATGGTGACGGCGGCGGCATTTTATAGACACGATCTCTTTCCTGGAGCTCGATCCACCTCGCTGTAGCGATGGCTGCGAGTGCATGTCAAGGATCGGGTGAGGACGCCACCGCTCCGGAGAAGCACTGTTGGCCCTCACCTCGTCTATCTACCAGACTCTTCCCCACACCAGAGATGGCCCGCCGGCGAGGGGAGACAGCAATGTGGACCGGTGAGCAGAGGCACTGGCACGACTCGAGGAAGAAGGGCGGCGCAGGGCTGAGGGAGAGGGAGAAGGGCGGAGGGAGAGGAAGAGGCTGTCGGTGGGAGCACATGAGAGAGAATAGAGAGGGGAAGAGGAGGAAGAAGGGGAGTGCATGAGAGTGAATAGAGAGAGGGGAAGAGGAGAGGAAGAGGAGAAAGAAGGGTATTTTTGTCTGTTTCTGTCCAACTTAAACACCCAACTCATGGTCAAGGGACGACTGTGGCAAGAAAGAGTAAAGAAAAATGAGCTAATGGCATGGAAGGGAAGAGCAGTTTTTCGGTGGCAAATCAGGGAAATCAGTAACTTTGCATGGTAACAAAGAATTTTCTCTTTATTATATTATTTAACCTTGACTGCGGTGGTTGGGGAATAAGTTACGCCATCCATTCTAGGGTGATTTATGTTGTGCTTCCTGTGTGTTTTCTACTTCGGTTGTTCCATGGTACTTACTACTTTGTAAGGTTGTTTATCAAGGGTGTGCTGGACTGGTGTATGTTAGTATGTAACCTGTCACTTATGCTTTTTCCTTGTAGTTAGTTAAGTGGCATGATCTATTATCAACCAATGTAAAAGCAGTTTTAGCCAGCATGAGTATTGAGTAGCAGTATATCCAATCCAGTAACTAGGGAATCTTGGCAATGGACTTTTGAGTAATATCTATTCTAAATAATGCAATGCTCATATCTGCATCTGCATTTTGTGAGAATTACTCCAAGGCATTGCCATATTCTAGTTAAATGCGTTACCTGAAATTTCATATCTTGCTATATTACCTGTATCAATTTTCTTTGATCACTTGGACCAGAGACGTCTATGTTTTCTTACAAGTCAGGGAAAAGCCTTGTTATGGATTAATTCCTCTAACAGGGCCACTGAAGTGACTGTTTGATATTCATATTTGCAGGATGGGCAAGATGTCATGAGTTCACTAGTTTCTATCATTGGTGAGATTCAATCATTGCTCCTCACAATCATGTGTGCTTCTGTCAAGATGATCCTATCGAGAAAACTCTCATGCTCCGGAACCTCCTATGAGGCTGACCAGTTGGAGAGTTCCTGCCTTGTAGATGCAGCGATTGCATTTTGCAAACTTCAGCACCTTGATCCTACGATATCTATTAAAACTCAGGTATGTGTTACCTCATATTACCAAAAACCTTAGTGTTGATTTTCCTACTCAATATTCACTTGCTTTTGTTCACCTATGCAGGTTGACTTAATTGTCGCAGTCCATGATTTGCTTGCTGAGTATGGGCTCTGCTGTGCTGGAAGGGATGGTGAAGGGGAGGAAGGGACATTCCTCAAGTTTGCAATCAAACATCTCATGGCACTAGATGTGAAACTAAAATCCCAACTTAGTAGGTTTTTCTTAGCAAATTTATTCTGGTAGACATGTTTCTTTGTCAATTAATAGCTGACATTCGTTTGTTTTCTCTATCATATTATATAGATCCAAATGGGATGGAGGAAGATGCAGTTCCTGAAAATGACAGAGCAGAAGATAATATGACTAATGAACCATCTGTTTGTGACGATAAACATAACTCTGAGGATGAGGAAGAATCGGGTAGGCCTGGATTACACAGACCAATTTCATAATGTGTAACTCTTATTTGTGTTGTGGTGGAGATGATGTACAAGTCAGATAATGCTGGCTGGTTATGTATTTGCATGCATATTGAGTTATTGATACCTCAATGCTTGGTGCTGCATTGAAAGTAGAAATAAATGAACAATGGAGCTTTTTTAGGTGTCTACCCTGATAAATGCCCTGTTGATGCAGAATTGGAGGAAATACAGTCAAGCATTGATAGTGCCTTGGACCAGGCTTTTTTCTGCTTATATGGTTTGAAGATAAACCCGGATTCTTGCAGTGAAGATGATCTAGCAATACATAAAAATACAAGCCGTGGTGATTATCAAACAAAAGAACAATGTGCTGATGTGTTTCAATATGTCCTTCCATATGCAAGAGCTCTATCTGTGAGTAAATTCTTAATGAGTACCTACATGTTTGTTATTTTCAGTTTGATACGAAGCATCAAATACGTACAGAGCATAATGGCTTGGTCATTCTTAATTTTTTGTTTCAGAAAACTGGCTTGGTTAAACTACGGAGAGTGCTGCGTGCTATTCGTAAACACTTTCCACAGCCACCTTATGACCTATTGGTTAATAATCCTCTCGACAATTTCTTGGATGGACCTGATTCATGTGAAAAGATACTATGTGAAATTTATGAAACTAATGGATCTAGGGAAGCTATCCTGAATGTACTGTTCCCAGGTGAAAGAGGCTACGAAGCATTCAAAAAACTGTCCACTGCCAGGTTGGCTTGTACATTGCACCTTGATTCCCTTTTTTGTGCACTGAAACAGAATTAGTAGTGGATATACCCTAATTATATTTCCGTACTAATTCGTGCAGCTCTGAGCCTTACTCAGATGTTTATGGAAACCTATATTACTACATAGCACAAGCTGAAGATATAAGTGCCACCGACAAGTATACAGGTTTTGTGTTGAAAAAGGAAGGAGAAGAATTTGTTGAACAGAGTGCTAATTTTTTCAAGTATGATCTGTTGTATAACCCACTGCGGTTCGAAAGCTGGCAAAAGCTTGCAAATCTATATGATGAGGTAATATTTATTGTTTATACTATTTCATTGGACCTGTTCCCTTGTATTAGTCAATTCTGTTGCATAACCAGTGTTCATTCTGTTGTGCTACGATAGGAAGTTGACCTGTTGCTGAATGATGGTAGTAAGCATATAAGCATTTTGGATTGGCGAACAAATACAACTTTAACCCAAAGGGTTGAGATGGGTCGTAGACATAGTCGCCGCTGCCTATTGATGAGTTTAGCATTGGCCAAAACTGCTCCTGAGCAGGTGTGCTCGATCATTCCTTTGTTCTGTACTCACCTATGAGATGCCTTTTGTGTTAATCTGCTATTTATCTTCCATTTTTTCTCGATGAAAACTTGCATACTGTTGGGGATGACATCTAAGCTCATTTTCTTTCAGATCGAAATACATGAATTGTTGGCCCTAGTTTACTATGATAGCCTTCAAAATGTGGTACCCTTTTATGATCAAAGAGCTACTTTGCCAGTGAAGGATTCAACATGGGAGACATTTTGTCGAAATTCTATGAAGCACTTTGAGAAGGCTTTTAAACTCAAGTAATCTAACACTCGTAACATGTATTCATGTTCTGTCTTTTGCCACACATGGGATGATATGATGCTCTTCGCAGGGCTGAGTGGCTCCATGCATTTTACCTTGGAAAGTTGTGCGAGAAACTGGGGCATTCCCCTGCTAAGGCATTTTCATACTACAACAAAGCCATCACGTTGAATCCGACTGCAGTTGATCCGGTTTACAGGATGCATGCATCACGCATGAAGTTACTTTATACTCAAGGGAAACATAATCTTGATGCTATAAAGGTTTGTTGAGATGGCATCAATAAATTTTTAAAGAGTTTCCTTTTTTTTTAAAAAAAAATGATATGTTGCAGTTGAGCCTCCTCATTGAATAGTTTAAGTATACTCCTGCCTAAAATATGCTTTTCCGTTCCCGTAAAAAAATGCTTATGCGTATTGACTGACTGGTGTGAAATGGCTTGAGTTGTTCCACTCCATCAGCAAAGTTATGTTCACATTGATAATCAAATGGGCTGAGTTATCCATATCAATTCAAAACTTCTATCTGTTTCTTCTGATGGATTCTCTGGGAGCACTTGAGTGAATTGGCATCCAGTGGTAACTGTGTCCTAGACAATAATATTTGGCATCCTGATAGCAATCAGGTGGTTGCATTTGGTTACTGGCCATAACCGACCTGGCCTGGCTTTTGGAAAATTTGCCTGGCTACCAATAGCTCAAATTAAAATTTTAATTTTGAATTGTTCTTTTGTTTACTTTCTTGAACCTCTTATCATTCTGAATTTCCAATCATAAGTTCATTCTTGTTGGTAATTACGGTATCTATTGTGACAGACTAGTTTTGTAATAGATAATTAGAATATATATTAACTTTGTTGATTGATTGTTTTCTAGGTGGTTGCCGATTACACACACAAGCAGTCCACAAAGGAAAATGTCTTGAGCATGCTTGGGTCCATAACTAATGTTCAGCATTCATCCTCTGACCAGAACGATAAAGCTCCAGATAGTACAAAAGAAAATAAGTTTGTTGAGCCTGATTTACTTGATAAAGTGTGGCACATCCTTTATGATGATTGTCTGTATGCCCTTGGTACTTGTATGGAAGGGGAGCTGAAGCATTTCCACAAGGTGAGATACAAGCTTGCGCAAGGATTGTATAGAAGGGGTGAAACAGGGGACCTGGAGCGGGCTAAGGAAGAGCTCTCATTTTGTTTCAAATCTACTCGGTCTTCCTTTACAGTGAACATGTGGGAAATTGATGGTACTGTTAGAAAAGGAAGGTAAAATTTCTTTTCTTTATGTGTGTAATGCTGTTACACATTGATGCAACCGACTGCTGCAACTTATAAGATTAATAGCTCCCCCGAAAAAGTCTCATTGTTCGTTCCCTTTTCCAGGAGGAAAAATCCAAATATTGGTGGATCCAGAAAGAATCTGGAGGTCAGTTTATCAGAAAGTTCACGAAAATTCATCACATGCATCAGGAAGTATGTGATACTCTACTTGAACCTGTTGGAGAAGAACAGGGATTTGTGGACTCTTGAGAGGGCATACACGTATCTGCGAACCGATAAGAGGGTACCTCCTAACTATCAGAATAATGACGTTAAGCTATATTTTTTCTGGATATATTATAAATATTTATTCTCTTCTGTAGTTTGCTCTATGTTTGGGTGATATGGTTCCTGTTGGTCTTGGGAAGTACCTTCAAGTTCTAACAGCAGCAATTCGTAATCCTGAGATTCATCGAGTTTCTGGTGATGCTTCTGTTGAACAACTACTTGAGAAAATGTTTGGTGTATTCATGGACCATGCAAACTTGTGGGCTGATATAAGCACTATACCAGAGGTTAACAGTCCAGAGTTGTCAGAGAGCAATCTTTACAGGTAATTACTTGATCAGAGTGCAATACATTATTCTTAAGCTAGATGGTTTTCATATAATGCTTCCTTGTGGCAGTTATATCCACCAATATATCCATTTGCTCGAGAGTGATATTCGACTAGATATTCTTGAAGCACTAAATGAGAAGATAAGAAAGCGTTTCAAGACACCAAAATTGTCAAATAGCAACTTCGCTAAGATATGCAAGCATGCTTCTCTGGCATGGTGCCGGTGTATTCTCATCAAACTGGCCTCAATCACTCCACTGCCTGAATCCATGGACACAACCGATCAACCTGCTCCATTATCCAGCGGCCTTCTACTTTATGTTGATTTGCAACCTGATGAACTCCTCATCTCATCGCCCGATGGGCCCGCTCAATTCAAAGGCCTTGATATGAATTGGTTTGAGACACTTAACAGAATTAAAAACATCCCGATCAAGCAAACATCCGAAGATAACATGGAGACTGCTGTTACTGTAATGAAGAGCACGTACAACTTTTATCGGGAGAGCTCTTGTGGAACATTTCCCTCAGGTATTAATCTATATACAGTAACCCCAGCACAAGCACCCATTGAAGGCCTACAACAAGCCCCTGACGTGATTGATACCCTCGACCTAAGCATTCCAAGGAAGCTCCTTCTGTGGGTATATACCTTGGTCCATGGTCGATACTCCAACATATCCGCTGTTGTAAAGTACTGTGACGAGATGAAGGTACGGCCTACAGTGCTCCTGACGAAAGTATTTGCCATTGTACCTTTTCCCGTTATCCTTGACATCATGTCGCTCTGGTTGCAGGCAAGAAATAAAAGAGGAACCCCAACAGCGACACCTTCGTCACAAGTCGCGCAGCTAGCACCACGCAGCACAGTTTCTTCTCAAGGTTTTCCACACGACTTCCGACATCCGAACACGCTTAACCATAGCGATCTTCCGTGTTCTTTACCTTGATATGTGTTGTTTGATGCCCGCAGTTGGCTCTAAAGAGAAGAGCGCCCACATCGAGTCCAGTGAAGCTCACGAAGCGAATCCTTCGGCTCCAGCATTGGTCAGCGCTCCTCCTGACCAAGAAGAAGGTGGCGCAAGCGCCTCGCAGGTCGGCACAGACGCCCAGAAAGCCACCACTGCAGCTTCCCAGCTCACCCGCATCAGCGCACCGAGGGCGATGGAAAATCCTCAGGACGGCACAACTTGACTTCGGAAAATGCTAGCCTGTGCATTGTATGTGTCGATGTGCGTATGTGACCCCTCCGGGTGGTTCTCAACTCTGATTGCACTGAGGCCTCCTCCCACCGCCCAGCTGAGAATATGCTGTATAATCGTAACTAATCTTCTTACAAATGGTGACATGGAGCATGGTCTGATGTCTATCCTGGTGCGTGACTGTGTAAGTCTTTACCAAGAAGGAGAGAGGGGAAGTGTGAAGACGTTCACATCAAAGTCCCATTTGAAACACGAAAAAATTTCACGATGCCTGGGCTTTTGGACCGAAACTAGCAGCTTTTGATTTTTGCTACAGTATTTAATTTTTAAATAAGGTATTTTCTTAAAATGGGATCTACAAGTTAATTATAGTATATATTAAAATTTAACATCTGTATTAATTAAAATCACAAGTGGGTATCTATCTTTTTGTAATTTTTATCATAAATAGTTAAAATTTAAAAATTTTAACTAAAATTTTATGAGCCACAGCTAAATCAAACAAACAGGCTATAAACTTTTGTTGTGAAATTTTCATCTGAAATTCTTGCGCTAAAACTAACAACGTGACGTGGCTCAGCATTGCATTGGTGCAAAAGAAAGAGAGAAGAAACCCAACAGAGTCCCGCTACACAGAGGGTGGCCAATTATTGGGCTTGTTTGGTAACACCTACGATTTATGATTTTTAATTAAAATTTTTGAAATTTTAGCTGTTTATGGTATAGATTACGGAGAGAGATATTTATTTGTGATTTTTTATGGTACAAATGTTAGGTTTTTAATATGTACATCGTTTAACTTATAGACTTTATTTTGAGAAAATATTTCGTTTAAAAGTTAGATATTGTAGTAAAAATCAAAAGTCGCTAGCTCGTGGCCGGGCCGGCATTTGCACCAAGCCTCCACCGCCCCCACCCACATTGAGTCGCCTCGACCGAGGAAGAAGAGATCCCCTACACAGATCGAGAGCGGAGAGAAGCGAGGGAGCAGGGAGCAGCAGCAGCAGTCGGCGGCGATGGGTTTCATCATGGAGTTCGCGGAGAACCTGATCCTGCGGCTCATGGAGGACCCGGAGAAGCGGGACGAGGCGCAGCGGGAGCACGTGTACCGGATGAAGGAGCGGTGCGAGCGCACCAAGGCGGCGTGGAGCCTCCCGCTGCGCCCCTACGGCTTCTGGACCTTCGACCGCTTCAACTCCCAGCTCTCCTGGGACCCCCAGATCAGCCAGGCCCCCGGCCGCCGCGACCCCTACGACGACCTCCTCCACCGCCACGAAAACCCAACCCCACCGCCGCCTCCCCCCTCCTCGTCCTGAGCCAAATCCGGTACGTGCCCCTCTGCCAGATCTTGCCTGCTGCTCTGCTCATGCTGTTTCTGTTGCTATTTCGGTAATTTTCTCTCTAGGAATTTGGTCGAACAGGCGGTGGGGTTGGGAGGTTTGGCTGCGGATCGCTGGTTGGATTCCTGGAGCATTTGATGATTTGCGACCGTAGGTTGGATTGAAATAGTTAACTGCTGCTTGATTCCCGTTATGGGAGTTCCCACCGAACAAATTATGCGCTGGTTGCTGTACTCGCTCTAGCTAGGGTTTATTTAACTTGCACGCTGGTTGAGACTTGAGAGCTCGCAGTTTGTCACTTCAGAGGTTAGCTTGCCAAATTTGGGTTTGCTTTGAATGACGAGCAGTTGGCTCAACATCATTAGTTAATTTGCGATATTATTATAGTGAATTAGCCTCTTATGATATATTATGGTGTCTCTTTGGCCTGAGATGCGAGTAGATACTTTTATTTTGGTCCACTGATGGGTAGCTTCTAGGGGATTTAGTTTAAAGTTCTGGGACACTCCGTTCAGATGATGGTGGTGGTATTTTTCGGTTGTGGACTCTGAATCTTTTTGATGCGGTGAGAAGGCCGCTCTGCTCTCATTTGTGCTTTTGGTACTTATAAATTTGTGCTTTGTTCCATACCATGTACATTGTTTAGCTTTCTTGGTGAACATTAGAGCGCATTGTCTTTTGATAGTTTGTATTTTTCATTAGTGTCCTAGTTTGTTGGATTCATTAGGCTTAATTTTTGCCGGAAACTCAGTTGGCTGCTGATCTGATGGATCAATTCTACCTTGCTTGTGTGTGGCTCAAATTTTAGGTGCTATTAGTCAACTGAATTACAATCTGAATGCACTAGGGCACGGTTGACTAATCATGCGACTAGACTCTACAAATGTTACTGGCGTTGTTCTGAAGACTCAAGGACATAGAAATAATGCTTGCTTCAAACTTGTAGGTTCAATTGATATCCTATCAAATGGGCATTTGGTTCATATTTCACAGATTCATGGCATAACTTTAGGTTTTCTTTCAAACATGACATTGAGCGACAAATAAGTATGTCAAGTGTTTCTTTTGGTGTAGCATTAAAAAGATCATATTGGTGCATTTGCATTTAGCAACGTGTTGGTAATCCTCAAGTTCATATGTGATCCATGAGGCTTTGTTGACGTTGGCATTATAGGTTCTGAATGGCGAGGCCGAGACTTCAATGTTGTTCTAACATGTTTGTTTCACAAGCACATATATGTGCTTATAGTTGGCCAGTGTCATTATGTTTATTGTTTAATAATTAGTTACTCTGGTGCTTTTAACTTGTAGAGTCATATTTGTCCTTGATTTATACAATCAAGTGGACCAAGAAAAGGTAATTTCAGTGATTGGGAGAATGTCTGTTGGGATTTGTGTGATTGAATTATGTACTCTTGATTCCTGAGTGCCTCTCTTTAGTTTACTGCAGAGATTATTCCATGGAAGAGTACCTGATTAGTGATAATAATGGCTCAGCTGTACTGAAGTTGGCATTCTATATCTGATAACCATAAGAAGTTGGCATGATAATAGGTTGTCTGGGGTATGGATGGTGTGAAAAAATTATAGTTTGGGCACTGAAGTGCACTAGCATATAGGAGCACTTGTCAATTAATTACCTACCTATCTCTTGTCTATCGTTCTTTTCCTCTAATATGAAATGCTGGATTAGGTAAGTAGATCGTATTCATAATAATGTTGGATGGGGAAGTAGGTAGGTGCACTGTTCTTTTCCTCTATTACGAAATAATGGATTAGGATATAAATAGATTGTAAATCCATATTAATGTTGTTTGGGAAGGTAGGGCACAACATGGGTACTTTTCCTTGCGCCCTTAGCTCAAGTATGTTTGCTATATGATCAAGCACATAACGTTGCACCCTTGCAAAAGAACTAACAAGACACTAACTTTTACACATTTCCATGTAAATATTGGAAGATTGTGAGTCCCTTTGTATGTTCATTTCCTGCTCGATCTAACTCATTTTGACAAACATGACAATAGCTTCATAGATGGAACCATGCAAGTACTCTGCTCATGGAACTAAGCCATCAACTCAGCTATTGAATTGTTGTCATTTCTATTATGGAAGGTTCTGTTCTGGTGTGCAGGATCGCTGGTTATGCTGCCTGATAAATTGGATACTGCTTATAACCTGATGTGCACTTGTGTTCTTCAAGTAGCTTCAGATGGTTTGATGATTATTTGTTTCCCTGCAGATATCCTTGGTGAGGAAGTGTGGTCGCATCGGATATACTTGGGTAACCATTATCTTCTGTTTCAGTACTTTTGTCCTTGAACTACCCTACATCCGCTGAATGGTTAGTTCAAAAAAACTCAGTTCGGCAAGATATCAGAAGTTATTCTGTATTTTCTGTTGATTATATCTGTCTTGTACCATGACAGGTTCTAATAATCTCACTGTGCACACATTTGGCTTTTTGCTAAATTTGAAAACCATTCTGATGATAAACATGCTTGAGTTCTTAGGTCGTCATGTTGGATGGTGGGTTTATCAAAATTTAACGATTTGATATATAGTTCTACAAGCATGGAGGTCCATGATTTAGCCAGCCTTGAGATCATGGTTTGATCAGATAGTGGTCCAGGTTCCTCTGGGCTAAAGTTACTCGGCAGATTCAACTTGGCTTGTCACTTTTTTAGCAGCCACCTGTCAGTTCCCAGCGTCTCACACCACAACGGAGGTCATCTGGTCATGGGCAGTTTTTGCGTGGGATAACCCTAGTTACACCCATAAAAAAGATTACAAATTAAATTGGTACGAAGAGTAGTGAAAATGGGGAAAAAATCGATGATGAAGGGCCTAAACCGGAGAACTGCTTCTGGAGAGATGCAGGGCCACAAACGTACCTCTTCACTGGCTAGGTTTCACCAGCAATCCTCCTGCACACAAGGTTTTTATTTCCCACCTTTTAAAATTAAAATCAAAGTGCCATCATCTTTTCGGTTGCCTCTGCATGTGACTTTTGGCCTTAACGTAAATGCTTATGTGAACGAACCGAATACCGATAAGCCGTCTCTAAAATGCTATCTCAATAAGCAGTTTCCAAACTACGGTGGAGAAATCAGTCTGATCTCTTTATTCAAGAGAAGTCATAAGACCTATGGGCTGAAAAAATAGGCTCTATCCTTCATTTCTTCTTTCTCCTGTACTCTTCGGCCACCACCGGCACTGGCACCATTCAGTTGGATCAAATAGCCCGAGCCATCAAATTTGAAAACGAAACCACATATACAAAATGCCAAGATCTACCACCCTCATTCCCCCTCACTCCGTTTGGCCAGATCAAATAGCCTGAGACATCCAATTGGAAAGTGAAACATCATTTCCCCCTCACCTTTTACCCAGATGAAATAGGGTCTGTTTTTGGTCATGCTTATGGCTTTTGGTGAATTTTTGAATTTTGGTGCATTACTGATGCAGATTATGGAGAGATCGATACTCATTTGTTATTTTGGTTGTTACATATGTTAAGATTTTAACGTGTACTACGTTTAACTTGTAGGCTCCATCTTGAAAAAATACTCTGTTTAAAAGTTAAGTACTGTAATGGCTGCTAAAAGCCGATCGGCTTATGGCCTGAAAAACAGGCCCATAGCCCAAGCCATCCATTTGAAAATGAAACGACAAATTACAAAAGCAACACTCGCAAGGCCCATAGCCCAAGCCATCCATTTGAAAATGAAACGACAAATTACAAAAGCAACACTCGCAAATTCCTCGACCATCTTTCTCACGGTTCACACCGAGCATTGATTTCTGATTGGAAGGTTAAGGACCCAGGAAGGCCGTGCCATGGCTGGAATGCGCACGAGGCCAAATCGACTGGCCCTGGCTCAGCGGTGCGAGTACCATAGTGTGTAGCAGGCACACCAGACCTCACGTCAGAGAGTATATATATGTTCCCTTCCTTTTAGCTTACTAGTTAGAGACTCGTACGTTGCAACAAAATCATAAAAATGGTGAGATGAATCTTACTGTTTGGCCAATTTCACACATCAAACATTGAAGAGCAGACGACAGAGAGAGAAGGGTGGTCAGAATGCGCGAGAGGAGATGGAGAAAGTGGAGAGGGTGGATGGTTGTATCCTGAAAGAGAGGAGAGAGACGAATGGTCCAAATCAAATCAGATGATTGTAGAGAGAGAAGAAAAGAACGCACCGACGACCGCTAACTCTTCTTTATATAATAGTAGAGATGCATTTTCCTAAACAAGCAAACATGTCAACTTTTTCGTTATCTTTTTGAAGCGGTCTATTAGGACAGTTTTTTTTTAAAACAGCTTATCAGCATTCGGTTCATTCGCACAAGCGCTCGCGTTAGGGCAAAAGTCATCATCCGCAACTAGAAAAACCCACCTCTATATATATATATATATATATATATATATATATATATGAGTGTTGACTGAGGAGGAGGGCCGTGGAAACTACCAAGTCGGAGTACGGTGAGGGGCGGAGGAATTTCCGGTGGAGCGATGAAATACATTGAGATCGGAAGAACACCAACGCGAAAGCACTCTGTGGGCCGACACGACACCGAGAGGCAAAGCTAGGGGAGCAAATTGGATTAGAGACCCCAGTAGTCCTAGCCGTAAATGATGTATACTAGGTGCTGTGCGACTCGACCCTGCAATGCTGTAGCTAACGCGTTAAGTATCCCGTCTAGGGAGTACGTTCGCAAGAATGAAACTCAAAGGAATTGACAGGGGCCCGCACAAGCGGTGGAGCATGTGGTTTAATTCGATGCAAAGTGAAGAACCTTACCAAGGCTTGATATGCCACGAATCCTCTTGAAAGAGAGGGGCTGGACAGAGTGGCAGATTGCTACCGGTGCCGGTGGTCTCGTTGTTTCTTCTGATTTTTTCTCTTGCCTAGGGTTAACAATTTCGGTTGGATTTTGCTCATTTTTTGGTAATTTGAATTTTGATGAAACTTCAAAAATTTTGAGAAAAATGTTATCAAAGATGGTAGAGATGAACTAGATATTAGATATAGATGATATAGACATGAAAATACAGATAAAACTTGCTTCCATATTTGAAGTTCATCTCAAAATTTAAATTTAAACTTAAATTTTGGTCTTACAAGCTAATTTAGAAGGAAGCCGAAATATCCGAAATTCCAATGAAATTTCGCCGAAATCCTTAACCATGCTCTCCTCGTCATTCTCCCTCCCGCCCTCGCGGAGCAGCAGGGAAATGTGATCACGATGCCCCCCTTCCTCCTCTCCGTCGTCCTCCCAGCGCCGGCCCTAACCCTAGCCCCGCTTCCTCCTCCTCCTCCTCCCCTCCGCTCCTTCCCGCCCCGCTCGCCGCCACCCCGCCCCGCTCGCCGCCACCTCCAAGCCCACGCTGCGACGCCCCTACCGCCGCCGTCCCGCCCCGGCCCCGGCACCGCAGCAGCGACCCCGGTATGCGGCCCCGCGGCCCTCGTTCCGGGCCCGCAGCGAGGAGGAGCTCGAGGCGGCGATCTACGACTTCATGCGCCGCTCCGACAAGCCCGGGGCGTTCCCCACCCGCGCCGAGCTCCTCGCCGCGGGCCGCGGAGACCTCGCCGCCGCGGTGGAGTCCAGCGGAGGGTGGCTCTCCCTCGGCTGGTCCTCCGGCCCCGACGCGGGGGTGGCCGTGACGGCGCCGGCCTCATCGGGCGGCGTCGTGCACCCTGACTACCCGCCCGAGGCGGGCCCCTCTGACCTAGCACCGGCCGCTGGGGCTTGCGGGAGGTGGGTAACCGAGTTGCTCTTTGCTGCGTCTGTCTATAAGTCTATTGATTGCTCCGTTGCGCCCTTTCCATCTAACGTCTTGCTGAATTTGACGCGTTGCAGGGAGGCGGGAGCGTCGCCGTCTGGGAGGCAGCCGGAGACGGAGGAGACGGCGTGGGTTTCTGCTAAATCTGTTGCTGTATTTATTCTCTGGGGTGTTTCCTTGCTCCCTGATAGCTTTTGTGCGTTTCGCGGTGATTGGTTGCAGCGAGGCAGGATTTGGGACAGGCCTGGAGGGGATGCTCACCAGGCTGCAGAGGGAGCGGGAGCAGGCGCGGGCGCTGCCACGGAGCAGTAACCAAACGGAAGGGCAAGGTGACAACGGTGGTACGTGGGGTTTCGATTCTCAGCATTCTGCAGGAACATAAGCTGTTTTCAATTGTGCAGTGATAGTACTTTCTTTGCTAATGGTTATATATGTATAGGGAAACGCTAATCTATTTCTTTGCTAATGGTTATATATGTATAGGGAAACACTAATCTATGTATGAGATTCGTAGTTGCAACCGTTCAAGCTTTCTGTATCAAAGAGATCATTGCCCTGTAGTGTTTAGTTACTCTGTATCAAAGAAATCATTGCCCCGTAGTGTTTAGTTACAGGCTGTGGTTGGCTTCTATATAGTGCTGCCTCTTGCTGGATAAAAATTCAATAGTATGCTCATACCCGGGGGCGGGAAGGAAAGCCCCAGGATTTCAAGAGGGTGCACTCGGAAGGGTTCATCCAAGCTGTCTATTTTCATAGATTGGACAGTTCTGTCCAGGATCTTCCTATCCTCCCCTTTAGTAGGAAGCTTCGTAAATGGTTACTGCCTTTACATGGGTAACTAGTAGTGCAATAGTTTACCACGCATCCATTTAAGCGTTGCACAGGGTAAGGGTACCATTTTTGTCTGCTATGAGGCTTTCTGACAGTAAAGTATGATCATACTTTCTTGTCTCATGATCCAACATATTTTTCGTGTTCAAGACTTCAAGTTAGTGTCCAGCGTTCACACTTTGACACGATTGCAATTTTGAGCAATAGGGAAACACCGGAGTTATTTTGTTTCTGCCATTTTTAATCATTGGAATATGGTACTTTGAAGTGGCATACAGCTGATTTAACTTTGCTGTTACTCTGCCCATCTGCTAGTGTCTTCATCTGTGGTCATTACTATTAAGTTGCATGCACCAACCAGTTCACCCAAAAGTTTAAGCTGATGAGGAAAGGTAGGCAATTCACTTATACTTCAACACTCCCCTTCACGTGTAGGCTCCCTTAGGCCTAATACGTGGAATAGAAGTGGACTGCAATTAATTTTTTTAATTGCGTCAGCCAGGTCTTGAACTCGAGACCTCTTGGCTCTGATACCATATTAAGTTGCATGCACCAACCAGTTCACCCAAAAGCTTAAGCTGATGAGGAAAGGTGGGCAATTCACTTATACTTCAACAATTACAGCATTGGGGCTTTGCAGCCAATGCTCCTTTGGATTGAATCTCTGAGAATACCTGGATAAAGAATTTTCCACTGTACCATATCCACTCCAATTATGGTCCTTTTTACATCATAGTGCCCTAACACCTCAAGGAATTCAAGAGGCCATACTCCATTCGAGCTATACATGTATGATTGAAATTTAGTATACTATGCAATTTGTAAATGTTATTCCTAAATTCTAATTAGTGGCCGCTTTATGATTGGCCATGTTTTAGGTATTTTACTGATTTAGTATACATGTATGATTGTCTCAGTGCACTATTAGTATCAACAATTATGGCATGCATTGCAAACTTTTTAATGGAGAGTAAGATGAATACAAACTTCCACCTTTTACAGTGTTATTACAAAACAGCTTTGGTTTGCTATTGATGGACAACTTGTGCATAATCATGTCTGTAAATGTTCATTTTGGATGTACCATCTACTTCCTTTTCTAGTTCTTCTTTTGTATATATAACTGAAATCATCCTACTTCTCTGTTGCATATATGCAGCTTTAATGAGCCATAATGGAGCTCCTAGTCGCGCTGTGACTGGTGGCAGGTATACTCTAAGGATACCTGAGAATGAAAATATACATAGCTCTCATTCTCAAAATGGAACACTAGAGGACAACAAAGCCTTAAGGAGTTCGACCAATGATGCATGGCGAACATGGACCCTTGACAAGGGTGGGTTTTCTGATTTCCAAGTTTATATCACAACTTAAGTTTCTTTTGTAGTGCATCATATTTGATAGATAATTACTTGTTGACATGTTTAATATACTCGCAGCCGCTGATGTCCATCCTTCTGACAACAAAGAAATCTTTAAACATGATGACCTAGACACTGTGTTTGTTCAAGATGTTGTTCACAGACCATCTAATGGTGTTGCTGTAAATGATTATTCTAGTGATTGTGTAAACTCTGAAAGAGATGAGATACATTCACGTCTTCAAAATTTGGAATTGGATCTTACTGCTGCTCTTAAGACAATAAGATCAAGATTTGACAACGTTTTATCAGATATGGTGTGTATCTGTTGCTTCACATTATTGTCTTTACTTCTCTTTTGTTGTGAATTACTAGTGGGGCTATGGCATCTTGACTCTTGAGCTTTAAATGTTGTTTTGCATTCAGTTTTCTTCACTTGTTTTGCATTTGTAAAGTTGTTTGTAGTAGACATAGTCCTGCTGTTCCTAAAAAAACACGGAAGAAGACATGGTTCCGTTGCTTTAATTTTCCTTTTACACACCTAACACCCTGCCTGCATCATACTCTCTCCAACCACAAAAAAGGGACATCGTGAGGAAGCGTGTGATCAAATATTCTGAATTTAGACTAAAAATATCCTCATTAATATGTAGATTGGCAACATGAAAATAGTATGAATTGATTTTCCATCGAAAGTGCTTTCATAAATCATAATATTATATCTGTAACTTTTCACAGTTATATTTTTAGCATCATTTCCATCTAGCCCCTATTTTTCTTGCCATGTACTTTCAGAGTGCATACAAATAATTATAGTTGAGGATACTCCCTTGCAGTGTTGGATGTATTTCTGATAGTTGCTTCTGTGAGGAGGTAGCTGCAACAATTTAGTTGATTTATTATTATACCTTCTGGGGTTTTCTGAAACATCTTATTATTAGTAATTGGCATAGGAAGACTTTCAGCATGAATCAAGGGTAGTCGTTAATCTGTTGTAAGTGCTATTTGAAATCAGCAGACCTTGATATGATATATGAATTAAAGGAATAGTAGTGCAAGATCTTGTGCCATATGATATCTCTCATCTTGACCTTTCTAGAAGCATTATGCTTGTCGTTCTAAGCTTCCAGCTTTGTTGTTTCCTTTTCCAGTCAAATGGTGACAGAGCAAATGTGCTGAATCGGCTCTCTGATGACTTGGAATTTGAAGAGACAAAGGTAATGCAAGCTCAGGAAGATCTACGGTCAATCCGTGCCAAAATAGCAGTATTAAAAGGCAAGATGGCACTTGAAATAATGTATGCCCGCCTCACTATTGATCATCTATGCTTTGTATTTCATATCATTCCCTTTTAGTAATTCTGTATAATTATATATCATGACATCAGTGAAAGGAACAAAATCATTGAAGAGAGACAAAGGAGGCTTGATGAAGTTGAGAAGGCCTTGAGTGAGCTCCGCACTGTTTATATTGAGTGGCCTAATCCTGCTTCAGAAGTTTTATTGACTGGGTCTTTTGACGGCTGGACAAAACAAGTCAGTACATGTTCCAATTCTCTCTAGTCTTTCGTAAATATTTGAACTTTACTAAATAGCCACAAGACAGGTGGCAGTTCAAGGTGTTAGGAGTATATGTACCTTGTATATGGCCCCGCTCCAAACAGTTTCAGCTTTGGGTTTTTTGGCTTTTGGTTTATTTAAGCCAGAAGTCACTTGGAATGTATCGGCTTCTAATTTCGGCTTACTTTGCCTTTTTTTCTTTTTTCCCTTATTCCTTTGCATTGCCTGTGACGATATAGCATTTTTTCCCTAATTTTTTCCTCATTTTTTCTTAGAAAAATCTAACAGCCGCTGCAGTGCAATTTCAGTTAAAAGCCACAGCTATAAGCTTAAGCCAAAAGCTAGTTGGAGCACCATCTATATTACATCTCTATATAGGGTGTTTTCTGCTTATTGCCATGCCTTGTACATGACCATATCTTGGTTACATGGCCCATGGAATAGAATCAAGTGTTCATTCCAACATAGCATTAGAGCACATGGCTCTCTCTCCCACCAACCCTAACTCTAGCCACTGTTCACAGCCGACGCCATCCAGAGCCACCCATCTCCCCAAGGTCCCACCAACCCGTTTTGGCTGTTGCCTGTGCCTCTCGGGCTGACGCTGGCCTGTTGCTCATATGAGTAGTGTTCGCATTCTTGTCGCCGTTGCCTCTATTCGCAGGTGGACTATCTCTCAGCGTGATGTTAAGAATGTCTTTTTTAATGGCGAATTATGTGAGGTCTATATACAACCACCTTTTGGGTATTTTGTTCCCGACGGTAATGTTTATCGCCTCCATCGTTCATTGTATGGGCTCAAGAAAGCCCCTCGTGCTTGGTTTGAGCGTTTCACTTCTGTTGTCACTGTTGCCAGCTTCTTCGCCAATGACCATGACCCTACTCCCTTTGTTCACACTTCCTCTCGTGGTCGGACGTTCTTCTTCTCTATGTGGATGACATGCTCATCACTGGAGATGACCCTTAGTATATTGACTTTGTGAAGAGGTGTCTCAGTGAGCAGTTTCAGATGTCTTATTTGGGTTCCCTTATTTACTTCCTTGGGATTGAGGTCACCTTCGCTCCTGATGGCTACTTCCTCTCCCAGTCGAAGGACATCCAAGATCTCCTTGATCGTGCTTGTCTCACTGACCAACGCCTGGTGGACACTCCTTTGGAGTTCCACATTTAGCTTCGGTCCACTGACAATACTCCTCTTAAGGATACCATTCGATATCGCCATCTTGTTGAGAGTTTGGTTTATCTTGTCACTACTCGATCTGACATCTCTCATGTTGTTCACATTCTGAATCAGTTCATTTCTGCTCCCACTCAGATCCACTACAGTCACCTTCTTCGGGTTCTGTGATATCTACGTGGAACCATCACTCGACGCATGTTCTTCTCTCGCTGCAGCTCCTTGCACCTTCGGGCGTATTCTGATGTGACCTGAGCTAGTGATCCTTCTGATCGTCGGTCTCTTTCTATCTTCCTTGATTGCCTGAAAGACTAAGAAGTAGATTGTCATTTCTCATTCAAGTGCTGAGGCTAAGTTGAGGGCTCTTACATTTGTGATAGCTGAGGTCACCTGGCTATAATGGCTTCTTAAGGACCTTGGTGTTTTAATGCCCGCACCTACTCCTTTACTATCTGACAGCACTGGTGCGATCATCATTGCTCGAGATCCGGTGAAATATGAGCTCATCAAGTATATTGGTGTTGATGCTTCTTACATGCGGTCATAGGTGTACCAGCAGATTGTTACACTTCAGTATGTGCCTTTCGAGCTTCAGCTAGCCGACTTCTTCACGAATGTTCAGACTAGGGCGCAACATAGTTTCCATCTCTCCAAACTCAGTGTTGTTGACCCACTCTGAGTTTGCGGGGGTGTTAGGAGTGTATGTACTTTGTATATATTAGATCTCTGTATAGGGTGTTTCGTGCTTATTTGCTATGCCTTGCACATGACCAATCTTGACCACTTGCCCCATGGAATAGAATCAAGTGTTCATTCCAACACACATATATATGGTGACTTCGTTTTAGCAATCTCATGTGTCATTTGGAAGTTAGAAACGTTATTTGTGATGAAATATTGAAAAGGCACACGAAATCTTCATTTTTTTGTAAGATTAATTTATATCATGTGGAAAATTGAAGCAGCCGCAATGGTGCGAGAGCTTCAATAAGTAATATAAGTAACAAGCATAAAGCTTTATCCAGAGGTGGAAGGAGGGGAGCTGGCAAGGGCCAGAGCTCCCCATATGATCCAAAATTTGCCGCTATATTCCTTTGTGATGCATGAAATTTTATCTATATTCCTGCTATTTGACCTCATAGAATGCAATTTCACTACATAGCTTGTTCGGCTCCCCGCATCTCTAATTCTTGGCTCTGCTCCTATCTTTATCCACTATCTTTATCAGAGATTTAATCTGGTTCTAGTAGGATAGTGGTTAGTGACAACATTAACATATCCAAAATTTTTAAATAAAGATATTCTTCAATTTAATCACATATAAGAGGATTACCAGATATAGAGGCCTAGAGGGCATGGTTATTAAGGCGTCGAGATATCGGCGATATCTCGTCGCCATATCGCCGTGGCGGATCGGAGGTCCATGTCGTCCGGACGGCATAGAGGTACGCCGTATCCGTCGTCGCCGTAGCCGGATCAGCCGTCGCCGCAGCCGGATCCGCCTTCGCCGCCGCCGGATCCACTGCCTCCGGATCTGGGCAACGAGTCTTCTCCGCCGCCTTCTCCGCGGCTGCCGTTTGGGGATGGTGGAGAGTGGCGGCGGGAAGAGAGAGCGGCCATCGGCGAGCTGGCTCAGCCTCACCATCGCCAGAGGTGGAGATGGGGGAAGGAGAGAGGCAGGGGCGAAGGAATGCCGAGCTTAACGGGCGACGGCTCAGCAGGCGGCGGCTGCTTATGAGGGGGATTTCGACATTTCGCAATTTAGCCCTCTCATTTTCTGAAATTACAATAAAGTCCTATCTTTATATTTCTTTTGTTTAGTCCCTCCGGAAGTTCGATATTGTTACGGCTACTTGTGTGTATGACGTCGCCATGTCGTACACCATAAGTAATATTGTTGTGTGAAGGTGGTGAGTCGCCGCGCCTCGCCGCACCGCTTTAATAACCATGCTAGAGGGTAAGCTTTCTGTTAATACGGATCTGAGTTTGATATGTATGGGATGATGTTTTTTTAAATGTTTTCTACTTGATATTTTCCTTTACAATTAGCTCATAACACAATTCAAATGAATCGGTAGAAGAATCCTAATACAAATCACATTTGGCATAGGAGTAGCCTAATATGAATTTGGCTAAGTTCAATGAGAAGTGGGATTCGTCAATCCAGCTTGTCCTGTTCTTGGCCGGCCCATAGTAGATTTGGATCCAAAGGGCATAACTGCACCAGACCTGATTGGTTCTGATTTTGAATCAGTATAGGGTCGATTGACACGAGGACTTGCATTTCATATAGTGTTAATGATGGAAGTCTCCTTGTATTATTGCATGCTTGATCACATCATGTTCCTTGTTATGCTTATTGTATCTTTAGAATGCAAATATAATTGTCATTTATAGATTTTTCACCATTATCATCTCATTTTGGGGGATAATCTGATTCTAAACATTGCTTGGATTGCTGCAGAGAAGGATGGAAAGGTCAGAAAGCGGCGTTTTTTCCTTAAACTTGAGGTTGTATCCGGGTAGATATGAGGTAATGATCTGCCATTTTGCCTCCCGTCATCACTACTTATACATCATCTGATGATAGTTTCCTCCCGTGCTTCAGATTAAATTTATTGTTGATGGTGTTTGGATGACTGATCCGTTGCGTCCCACACTGAACAACCACGGGCATGAAAACAACCTTCTGGTTGTCACCTGACTTGCAGCTGCATTCTGGAAGTATTTTTGTAGATTATTGCCTAGATCATCGTCAACATGATTGGTGCCAACTGATTAGATCGGTTCTTCCTTGTAACTACTCAGCTTTGCCTTCAGTTATTTCTTAAATTTTTTAGATAGCCGTGTACAGCTTAAAAACAGTGTAGGGTGTTGTCGAAATGCATCACCCCGTTCAGATAGGAGAATAATGTAGCTGTGTATTCTTTTCTTCCCCATCTCTCTCTCTCCCCCTGGTGGTAGTTCACCTTCGTTGTGTGCAAAGATGTACATATCCCGTGATTGTCTTGGTCAGCTTGCAGTAGTTAGATTTGTCAAGGTGGTGACTTGTCAGTATGCATATAAGTTTCTTATTAAAATCCTCTCACCCGACCAAACTGAGTTTGACATTGTTGTGCTGTGCATTGCTTCGCTTTGCATGCAGAGGGAATCTTGGGGCTACCTACCTCGAGAGCCACGGCAGTCGACAGCATAGTTGAAGGGCATGCTTGAAACCACTAGTATACTGAACTAAGCTTGAGACATCCATTTATGTTTCAATTTAACCATTCACTTACAAGAAACCAGACCTTTTGTTTCTTTCTTCTTCTCTTCCCCCGCCCACTTAATCCTATAGATTCAATTCAAAACACCATAGACAAAAAAAAAACAAGGGGAGAAAAAAAAGGAAAAAGGAAAATAGCTAATACGGTATCCAAGACACACCAATTAATTATCTGACCTTAATCCTACTACCCCCTTCCCTTCTCTTTCCCACAACATAATTAACCAACCGGATTCCATAATCAGTTCATCGCAATCGCAAAGCTTATGCATGCGCATCTCCTCAGTTGCTGGTCCCCTTGAACCTGTACCACCTGGCGCAGATGACAAAGTAGATGAGGTTGAAGACGCCGATGCCGGCGATCATCCAGTAGAAGAGGTCCAGCCTTCCCTTGTTGAGGTCCTGCGCCAGCCAGTTCTGCCCACCGCCGGTGGTCCGGTGCACGATGGTGACCAAGAACCCGCTGAGGTAGTTGCCGAGCGCGAGGTTGCAGAAGGCGAGCGCGCCGGCGACGCTCCTCATGTGCTCCGGGATCTCCTTGTAGTAGAACTCGATCTGGCTGATGAGGTTGAACGCCTCGGAGAGGCCCAGGATCATGAGCTGCGGCACCATCCACATGCTCGACATGGCGGAGATGCCGCCGCCGGTCATGGTCGTGCCGATCGTCGGCTGGCTCAGCGCGATGCCGCGGCGCCGGTCCTCGACGATGGCCGAGATGACCATGGCCACCGTGGAGAGCGCGATGCCGATGCCCTGGCGCTGCAGCAAGGTGAGCCCTTCGTCTTTGCCCGTGAACTTCCGGAGGCGCTGCACGAGGAGGCGGTCGTAGATGGGGATCCAGATGGTCTGCGCGAGCATGGCGAAGACAGTGAAGGAGGCCGCTGGGATCTGGAAGCTGCGGCCGAGGTGGCGGTCGGACTGCAGCGCGGAGAGCACCACGTAGGTGGACTGCTGCACCACGGCGACGTAGTAGATGATCCCCGTCGACCAGACGGGCACGATGCGGATGAGGCACTTCACCTCCTCTACCTGCTGCACGCTGCACAGCCTCCACGGGTTAGCCGGCGACGCGCCCCCGGGCCGCACCTCCTCCGGCGACGCCACGATGGCCGCCTTGTCCAGGCATCGGAACTGGTCCGTGTGCGCCAGCTTGGAGACGACGGCGCTGGTGTGCGGCGGGTCGAAGAGGTCCTGCTTGGGGTCCTTGGGCTGCTTCAGCGCCCGCTTCCTCGCCGCGGCGGCGATCACCTGCACGATGCTGGTGAAGGGGCTCCCCTCGGGTGTCACCCTGACATAGAGCCTGGTGCCCATGAAGAAGAGCACGCAGGCGAGGAACATGAGCGCC
This sequence comes from Bonia amplexicaulis, assembly GCA_036346245.1. NCBI lineage: Eukaryota > Viridiplantae > Streptophyta > Magnoliopsida > Poales > Poaceae > Bonia > Bonia amplexicaulis. The sequence goes on along the minus strand of CM070743.1, from coordinate 5,877,528 downwards.
GTCGGGATGCCGAGGCCGATGGACCAGCTCACGTTGCTCTGCACGTAGATGATGACGGTGGCGGAGACGAGCATGGCGGAGGTGAAGGTGAAGTAGTACCAGCTGAAGAAGCTGTTGATCCCGCGCTTGCCGGACTCCGTGTGCGGGTCGAACTGGTCCGCCCCGAACGGCATGCTGCAGGGGCGGATCCCCGCCGAACCGATCACCAGGAAGGCGAAGGAGATGAACAGTACGGCGAACTGGGAGGAGGTCGCCTTCTCGCAGGTCTCGCCCACGCCGCACTCCGGCGGGTGCAGGCTGTCCGCGCCGGCCGTCAGCGTCAGGAAGAACATTCCCTGGATTGGAATTAATGATTACTTAAGCACGCGTTGTTGGAGGGAAATCGACACGACCTTTGATTTTGGTGATGCATCGTCTACGGCTACTTCGTTGGCAGTGCTAACATTGTAAGCCATCTGAAGTGAGCGTCTTAACTATCACAACGCAAGCACCTTGCACCGTCTCCCCCGATCGATCTGATTAGATGATTAGCTGCACTCTTTTTTTACTTTATTAATAAAATGACACGCAAGGCAATACAGGCAACGATTTTTTTTTCCTTTTGATTTAGGCCCTGTTTGTTTCCACTTAAGATTATTATAATCTAGCTTATAGGTGTAGATTATATAAGCTAGCTTATAATAAGTTGGTGGGAAATAATCTGTCAGGTGTTTGGCAATCTGGATCTATAAGCTGAAATAAAGACTACAATGCCCTTGACCTTTTATGGATGAATGGCAAAGGTGGATAATTTTTCTAAAGTTTTATGGTCATTAAGATAAAAGGTGGATCTATAAGCTGAAATAAGCTCCTTTTTTGAGCTTATTAGATTACAATAATCTGGCTACTAGATTATAATAAGTTACCTTATAATTTAGACTGTTTGTTTCCGCTTATAGTTTATAAGCTAGATTATAATAATCTTAAGTGGAAACAAACAGGGCCTTAAACGGATGTTGATCTTAGGGCATCCACAGTGTGCAAAAACAGGAGGTCTTAAGCCACCTTAAGGTCGACCTTATACATTACAGGGGTGACCTTAGCGCCATAAGCAAAAACCTTAAGACCAGCCTCAAGCTAAAGACATGGCCATAAGCATTAAAATACATTTTTTCTTTATCTGACAAGTGGGACCATCTTAAGGCCTAGTGGGTTATATACATTACAGCATTGACCTTAAGGTTTAGATGGGACCCACCTTAAGACCTCTTGGGTCATATACACTATGGATACCCTTATGAACTGGTTTTTTGCCATGTTAACATGCAAAAGAGAAGCTGAAACGAGACGATGATAACGGGAACAAAATAGCCAAAAAGAGTGAATAGGCGTGGTTGGTGGCCAACTTACGTGAACCATCGGCCGAAACGGTATTGGTTTAGGGTCACCACGCGACGACATGACATTCACACTAACGAGGCAAGGACATCGCACGGGCACAGTCAGGTCATCACGTTTTCCACCGCACGAGGTTAGCCGCCGCCGCCTACAAACCGACACCAATCCTTCCCTCTCCCGGCCGTGCACGCTTCCTTTCCCAGCCAAACACCACCCGCCGCCAGGCGCGCGCGTCGCTTGTTCGCAAACCAACGAGTTCTCCGTTTCCGCATGCCGGCAAACACGGCGCGGGATACAAACTTCGCCGAATCCACTGGCACGAATGCCATGGATCGTCATCCAGCTACCTTTTCTATCCCCCACACCCGCGCGCTTGGCTTTCGTTGTCAATCAGGCCAAGATCTAGACAGAAAACAATATCAGAAATCCTGCGCAAAGCAGCTAGACGTGTGAGGTAAGTCATGCTCATTTCGGTCTGAGCTTCTGACTTCTAGCTTATTTTTAATTATTCCTAAATTTCGTTTTTTTTCAAAATTTTCGGTTTTTTAAGTTTTTTTGCCGGTTCTTTTTTTCTGCCAAATAAGCTGTCATCAACTGCAGTGTAATTTCAGCCAGCTACAGTGCAATTTCAGCCATAAAGCAACTTATTGCAGTCTAATCGAACAACACCTTAATTGTGCTTATGATTAGGGGGTGGTCGTTTGATCTCCGACCGCATGACTCAAATGAACAGTAGTCGTACGGTCAGGGACCGCACGATTTCGGTGTCGTGCGGTTCTCGACCGCACGATTACCACACGTCGACGCCAGAAAATCGTACGGTGGAGAGGGGGTTAGAAACGAAATTACACTGGTTTGAAGGCTATATCTGATATTTTTAGAAATAACAGTGGCATTTGTGTCCAAAACTCGCTTGTCCTGATCTGCTGCAGGTAGCCATCAATGTTGAGTGTTGACGGCCGCCTCCCTACTCCCACTTGCGACTTTGCTGTTAGTTGGCGGTCACTTCCTGACAGATGTCCGGAGAAGCAGCTAAGGTGGCCGGATCATCGCATTGGTTTACACAGGAGAAAGTACTTTTCGAAGGCCGGCGAACGAGTGAATGAGTATGGTCGTGTTCGAATGTTCGTGTTGTGGTGCGTAGCTGCTCAGCCAGTGAATTATACAACAATATTTTTGTTGTACAATAGGCATCACTAGCGTCAAGAGGGACAAGAAGCCTACTTGGCATTCAGTACAAAGGGTGTTTTTTTCAGCTTTCAAAAACGATTTTTGGCTTTTGCTATAGTGAGGTACGTGAAAAGGTGATCCACCAACCCATTTTTTTTTTAAAAAAAAAAACTCCCTTGCGTCTACGTAAGATCCGTATCATACGGACCCTGCTCGTATGCACAAACTGATGGAAGACCAGTGTACGATTAATTATACGTTCACGTCGTGACACGCATGGCCTTTTTTTTTCCTTTCCTTCGAAAAAATCCACCCATTGCTAACACGTACGTGCGCTCAACTACTACTAGGCAGTGGCTAGCTCAATCAGGTTCAGATGTGCCGTGCATGACTCCGCTTGCAAAGGAAAACAATCATTAACCCCAACTGGCGACCCGGAACGTTACTGTCAGGCAATGTACAAGGCGATTAGGGCGTTACAATACGGATTAGTGGGGCGCTAATCATGAGCCGCACCGCTGCTCTGCTATGAAGTGTGCTTTGTGAAAGGAGACATGGTAATGCAGGACACGAGGCTTGTAGTATAATGAATTGCAGGACGCCTCTTTGGGAAAGCGTCATTGTGGATATGGTGGGGGTAGTATTTGGATCAGGCCTACGCGTGTTGTTTGGTTGGCAGATTAATAACCTTACTTAAGATGTCGCTTATTTAGACTGAAAAAATTACTTATGGCTGAAATTTTATTGTATCCGACTGAAAGTACACTGTAAGTTAATCGTAGTTTATTTAGCGTAATTAAAATTAAAAAATTAAAAAATAGAAAAATAGATTAGCTCATCACGGATAATGCAAACGAATACAAGTAAAATAGCCCGACAAAAAAGCTCAAAAAAACCAAAAAACTAGAAAATGACAAAATTTAAAAATAATAAAAAATAAATTAAAAATCAGAAGCTGAAGTCGAAATGAGCAGAACCTTATTTTTGCCGATCTATGCATATCCATATTAATTCAATCAATCAGGACGGGGTTAGTTCCGTCCAATTCAGCAAGGAGATGCAGCATGTATCATGTATGGGATCTACCCTTTTCTAGCTTTTTTTTATTTGTTTTATTAGCATGTATGGAAGGCGTAAGCTGAATTCGTCAAGAACGAAAGAGAACAGAGCGTCTAATGAATATCAATTCAACCACCTATAAAATGTCAGAGCGTCTAATGAAGATCAATTCAACCACCTATCTGACCCATTAAAATGTTAAATGTTGATCAGCTGCTGCCTACAACTTTCTAGGTCATATTTTTTTCCACTAAAGTTCAACTTTTTTTAAGGCAATTTAAGGTTGGTGAGGTTTAGGTAGAGCTGCTCCAGAAAATAGTGATAATTCCTGTGAAATTCCACTCTTAAATCCAAAAAAGACTCCAACTAAGCCTAGAGAATACGATCTGGCACCAGCTGGATCGGTCGTGCCGGTCCGGACTATCAAGTCAACAAATAAATGGCCTGAATCTTCAGCTAAGCTCGTAACATTAGTGTGTCACCGGTGCTAATCCACATTTGCGATAAAAGAAACAAAAATAATCACGAGCTGGTGTCGTACCATGTGCCGCCCATCATCTCCAACGCAAAAGAAAAGAGAAAGGGGGAAAAAAAAAGGAGGGAAAGAATTGAGGCCAGGCCACCAACTCCCATCGACCTACGGTCCCAAGAAAGCTGAATCTGAATCCGAGAAAGGAAATTACTACCTCGAATTCCCCCAAATCAAGCTAGCACCCAACATCCGCCTCAAATTCCAAACCGATTTCAATGCGTGCGTGCTCGTAATCATCACAGCAAGAAGTGGACAATTATATTCACAAGTTGATGTACAGGACTACTCACGATGAGGGATGCGATGGAGGCGATGGCGAGCGCCAGGTAGCGGCCGAGGTAGGCGTCGGAGAGGAAGGCGCCGATGATGGGGGCGAGGCTGGTGGTGCCGTTGAGCCCGTTGAGCAGCGTCGCCGCGTCCACGCTCCGCATGTGGAACACCTGCGTCAGGTACACCAGCAGGTTCGCCGACGTCCCCAGCGTCCCCAGCTTCTCGAACGTCTCGTTCCCTGCAGCAGCAACTCGCGCGCGCACAGTCGATCACCGCGTGTTCTCGCGCCGCATGCGTGCGATCAATCCGAGCAGATCGCGCCGGCAACGAAACGAGCGTGTGTTACCTATGATGAAGGGCATGGCCTTCCAGCCGTGGTACTTGACGGCGGGCCGCGGCGGGTGCGGGCTGTCGCCGTTCTCCAGCTTGTCGACCTCCATGCTCTTCAGCTTCTGCCCGGCCTCCTCGTCCTCCTCCCGCCGGCCGCGCATTCTCGTTCTGCTGCTGCTGCTGCTGCTTCTCTTCCCGGGTTGGTGTGTGCGTCTCTTTCTGGTACCAGCAATGAGACAATTTATAAAAAGGGCGGAGCAGAGCAGAGCAGTCGTCACGGGGTCAGGATTTTTTTCATCTCCACTTCCCAACTTTATCTTTTATTAAATGCAGGTCCGTGCCTAGTTGCTAATGGTTGGGTGCTTTCAGGTTTATATTTGACTTTCTACGGTAATTAGTTTTTAAGCGGATTATTTTTTAAAAATAGAGTTTATAAGTTAAAAAATTTTAAATTAAAAGTTATAAATCACAGTCTAAAAAAAGGATTTTATGGTATATTATAATGGTATTAGAAAGGTGGTAAGTAGAAATAAAATATGACGGTTGATTTGTGAAGGTATTATAGATTTTTGTTTTTCAAATCGGACAAGCTCCTGGAGCAGATGCGCCTTCACCTCGCCACCGACGCCGGCAAGGAGCTCGTCGAGAAGATCGGCTTCTTCTACGAGCTCAACATATCCCCCAAGGTAATTCATCCCGTCAAAAATAGCATCCGTCGGTTTCTTTCCTAGACTGTGTGTGCAATCTCCCCGGCCCAGAGATTAATTGTGTTCAGTGTTGCCCTTACGATTCTCTCAGAAGGTCGATGTCAACGAGGAGGTCTTCGTCGGCGACCTCAAGAAAGGCGACGTCTTCAAACGTCTAGTTTCCTTGTCGATTCGTTTCCTTCGCTTCTTAATCCATTTGGTTTCTTGGTTCATCGTCCTGAAGACATTTCTTCTCTTTTGGTTTTATCGGTCAGGGCCATGCGAGAAGAAGCCAGATGCGACCTTCTCCTTCGCGGACGACGACTTTCTTGCGATCTCCAGCGGCAGGCTCAACCCTCAGATGACGTTTATACAGTGAGATGACAAGAACTAGAAACTTCTCCGTAATTCAGAGTTTTTTAAGAGATTCTGATGATAACATGACATCGAGAGTATGTGTGTTCACAGGGGTAAATTGAGGATCAAGGGGGAGCCGATGGAAGGAAGGACTGGCCCAAACCAAAGACGTCAGGTGCTGGTGGTCTTGGGGTGGTTGTTGATTGTTTTCAGACGGTGGCGGGCGAGTAGTTAGCACGGCAGCGTCTGGTGAGCCAGTGCGAGCTCATTATTGAGGTTCATTGGCAACATGGATGGATACACGCAAAGTGATGCCATTTCTTTTTCCTTGGCTCTCTCTCTCTCTCTCTCTCTCCTGAAAGAATCCATTCTTGCCTAACTAGGATAGCCCGGCCCCAATAAAAATATCATTGCACACCTTTTCCTTTTGCTATGAAAGGGAAGCAGAGCAGTAACAGACTGGTAATTAATTCACACCAATCGCTCCACAATTTACTCTCTCTTCTTGCTGGATTGGCAGTTTGCCAATTTGGCAGCAAATCGAAGCTAGCATCAATCACCCTGGATCACAAAGAACACAATATGGAGTTGACCTATTTGAATGCCGTTAGCGCCCACCAACAGCCGTTGGCTTTTGCAAAATGGTGTTTTCTTTTATGCATATATATACGCATGAATCGAACGAAATGCGTGAACCATTTGTTTAGTTGATCCCTTCAGAAGCTCTCAAGATTCGTCAAATTTATGGGTCTTCCAATTCTGAAAAGTGCCACAAACATGCTGTCACTTAGCATAGATCGATCGATCACATGTGGTTGTTCACTGGCTTGTAATAATTCCGAGGTGTCTTCACATGAAGCTTCAGGGATTAATTTTAGGTAGCATGCATGCTGCATTTGTTTATCGGTGCTTCAGTCGTTATGAATCGACCTAACAAAGAAACATCTTTTTTTTTTGTAAAGGAAATAAGAATGGATATGCTGTCTCCTGGATCTAGGGTGTGAAGGAGGATGAAGCGACGTTGACTCTCTACATAGAATCGTATCGATATCAAGCACTGTAAGAACAGTGCTTCGAAAACGGTGCAATGTAAGAGTTGACAAAGCTAGTTTCTGACATGGACTTAATCGGGTAGGACATCAGGACCCAATCAGGCTTTGGGTAGAAGAATCTCATGGGTTAAGTTACTGATAGTTGACTGACACATATCCTACTGGACTGGAGTAATTCGTAGCATGTGAGTCAGTGAATCCATAATAGCCAATGGCTGCTAGTTATATATGGGGGCTGTTCTTAGCCACCTTGATGACAGATCAATCCAAGATCACAGAGCTCTCCATTTCAGTTTGCATGGAAGAATCGGTTCGAGAAGGCATCCAATGGCTCACTCATCTTCAGAACAGCCCATATCTGCTACGCGATCCAGTTCCAATATCCAACCAAAACGATCAATGCTACACATACGAACTGAGGCTGAAACCTGGGCCCACGAAAGCGTGATCCGGTCGGGCCCACATGTCGGTGTCAGCTTGTACACGGTTTATGTGACATTTTCAGGCCATGAGTAGCTACAAACAATGTTGGACGCTTGGAGCCTGGGTCCCGGAATTAGGCCATGAGTAACTACAAACAACGTTGGACGCGTAGCAGGTACAAAAGTTGGCAGCTAAAGTTCACGTACCTTGATCTTCCCGGTCTCATATACTCGTATTATTCCTACACATGCTCACTCTGCCTTGACTGTGCCATCAGGCTGGGATCCAGAAATCAGGCTCACGAATGCGATTCGATAACCTTTTTCTTTTTGGGTTGTGGTGTGTGGGCGCCTAGGTAAAAATTTCGAGCCACTTGCTAGCGTCGGTTGAGAGCATTGCTTTCTGATTGAATGGAAGGAAAGCATTCGCTGTTAGAGGGCCGTTTTTTTCGGCTTTTGAAATCGGTTTTTGGTTTTTGCTACAGTATTGAACTTTCAAACGGAGTATTTTTTTAAGACGGGATCTACAAGTTAATTGTAGCACATGTTAAAAGCCTAATATATGTACTATCTAAAATCGCAAGTGAGTATCTCTCTCCGTAATCTCTGTCGCAAATAGTTAAAATTTAAAATTTTCAGCCAAAAAAAACCACAGCTATAAAGAACAGGCTCACAAGAGTTAGGAGGCCGATGACCATGCCTTGCAATTGTTGAATGTTGACCATATTGAAGTCCGTTGAGAGTTACAATTAGGGCAATGATTGTACAAGACTACAGGTATACCCTATTGAAATAGGGTGTTACTAGCGTCCCGACGTGCGGACGTTAGAATCATACGTTCAGGTGTAACATTTGACGACAATACTTACAACATTATCATATAACATATGTAACTAAATGTTCACAAAAAATCTCAATGTTATACTGGTTGTTACTAATTGTTTCACATATAAAATCAAAATATTACAACCAAAAAACAACATCTACCTTCTATGACAGCGACGGCGACTAGCGGCAGGAAGTGACATGCGCGGCGTGGATCCGACGCTGAAAAGAGAAGACCACTCGTATCCTCGTGGCGTACGGACGGACCAGGGTGACTGTGTCTCCGCCAGACGTCGAGGTCCTCGGCACTACCTCCCATGGCATGCGCCGCTGAGCCTCACCCATCTGGGCTTGGTCCATAAGTAGCATATACTCGTTGGGAATTGAAGGCTAGCTCAATGACAAGGAAAAATTGCAACATACAGAATAGCCATAGAGGGTACAAGCTCCACGACGAAACATCCGGAGAAAAAAATGGGGGGATTGGGCGTCGTAAGGGCATATCTTTTTTAATTTATGGTTTATAATTTATACTTTTTTAAATAAATAAATAATATAACTTCTTTATTATCATTTTGAGCAACTATCGAAATAAACTTTTCAAAGTAGTTTATCGGCTTATCGGCATTCGTTCGTTCGCATAACCTCTCGTACTAGGATCATAAGGCATCAGACACAGTCAAAAGAAAAACCGAGCTAAGTTCTTACTTTGGAGGCTTGTCAGGATCTTTGTCGGGCGTATAAGTGTTGTAGCTGAGCTGATTTCTAAGGTTGTGAAGGCATCTGCTGCCTGGTCATGGGCGCAGCAAAAACAAAAAAAACCTAGCAGCGTGATATAGTAGTCAGACAGTCGGAGAGTACGAGCTGGAGGTGCGTTCCAAACTCGGAAACCAATTACCGAAACGGAAGGGCCGTACCGTAAGGGTTTGTTTGCTAAGCCTACGAAAATCAAACGACAATAAGTCTGTTCTTTTTTATTTTAGTTTATGATTTTTAACTATGACTTATAACTTTAGCCTGTTCATAAGAAAATATAGAAAATAATAGAAGCTCATGTGCAATTTTAACCGATATAAATAAAGTCACTACACCCATCTTGAAAAGACCCTTCATTAAAATCTAGTTACCGTAGGAAAAAAAAACAAAAAACAGCTTTTATAAAGTAAAAAGAAGAGACTAATTAATAACAAGTTTTAATCAACTGTCCTAACAGTATTATGTCAAAAGCCTTGATCGACTTCCATGATGGGTGTCAAAAGTCAATTGGTAGTGGAACCTAGAACAAAAGCCACTTTTGATCATATTTAACGCGTTATTTATAAAAATAGCTTCATCTCAGTCTCAATGGCAAAAATGGCCAACAAAATAGTGAAGGGTAATTCTATTGAAAAACAAAACAATTTTTAAGATTCGATAAGTTGTACCTAGGCTTGGCCAAATAGGCCATCAAGCACAGCACGGGTCTAGATAGGACACGGTTCGATTAGAATCAACACGGCTAACTCGAATAAGTTACCGTGTCATGCCGCGTCAGTCCACGTGTTTGTCCTCCGACCAAAGCACAACACAGAGGGATCAGGCCGTGCCAAGCCTTAAGAAAACAACTGCTGCAGAGAATGATAAAATGACCATTAGGCTACACACTTGTCAAACTTCATTTTAAACTGATACTATGGTCAACTGCAATCAAGCTCGAGCATGGGGATAGCTTATAAGCAAACATTGGGCAAACAATTGCAAGCAGGTCAATTCCATAATAAATACAAGGAGGGCAAACAAAAAACATAAAACCTTCTAATGGAAAACTACTATTATATATACGTAAGGCATTATTTTGAGGTATACAAGCATCGAGAGAGATGCGGCACATAGCATCTCCCCATATATCGCACCAAATTCTACAAACATGCAGGTTAGTGGTAACTACCACTGATAGCCCCATTCGGTTTCCTGAACTTTTGAGGGAGGAAACTGTTTGTATCAGCATTCCTCTTCTTGCCAAAATTGCCAGGCGCGACAGCGATTGATGAGATTGAAGAAGTGGTGGTGTTTATCCGAAACATACCCATGTTCCAATATGAGAAAGGTTCATCTTCATCATGTGGGCTGCTAGAACTGGGAGCGCGCCTTCCAAAATTTTGTGGAATCATGCTATGCTGTCTGTCATGGAGATCCTGCAAGAAACAGAGCGTTAACTTTTTGTAACGGAAATCAATGTCATGTTAACAGTTAGTGAGCTCAGCCATGCGCTCTTTATTAGCTACTCATTCTCAGCAGTACAGTTAGTGATTATTGAAATCCCACAGTTCTTGCTCCTGATAAAATCTCTCTAAATTTCTAAGTAACTAATCACGATGCATGAAATCATGTGACCGAGGAGGAGGGCAGAGTTGGTGACCAGATCATGCAATCATTATTTAATCATTGGCAGTTAGCTCGGCTTATCATTCCACCAGCTAGAAACAAAAATGTACAGTAGATACCACAAGCACTAGTCCCACGAAGCTCCAAGGTTATCTGCACACTAAGATGGTTCGTTTGACATAGCATATGGACCATCAACAATAGTTGCTTTGGTAAGTGGAAAGTTACGTACTGTTGCCAGCGAATTTCTACTTACCCTACACGACAAGCATCTAGAAGATATGGCATCTTAGCAGTTGATCGCTAGTCAGGAATAAGCTAGATCCAATTGAAAAAATGGGAGGGGGCCAGAGACTGATAAGTCAGGAAACTTAGCGTTTACCAGAATAACTGAAGTTTAAAAACAAACATTCTTCATCTTTTGGCACCACGTCAACAACTGGAACCACTTTTTGTTCTATGTAGTATGTACACAGATTTTCATCTACCACATGAACCATATTGAAATGAACATCATCACATATAGATCTTGTGTAGCTTCTTTTTATTTCTACCTTGATGTAACTCTTCCAAGATAACATGAGACTCGCGCATCTCTTCACGAGCACTGAAGAAATCAAGGTTACATAGGTTGTGCAATACCCCAGCTTTACAGGTATTCATATTAACTTGCTCTCAGGAACAAGCTTAATGTAGGTACTAACTCGTAGCTGTGCTTTGCTAGAAATAACTCATGAGTTCAACGAAATGTAAGCTTAATTATAAAAACTTAAATGAACAGAAATGATAGCTGCTACATTTATGTTGCTGAAGTCTCTCAAATAACTACTGATGCTCAGTGCAATATAACCAATCAACGTATGATTAGCTTGATCAATATGAGTTCATCCTGAATGTTTTCTTCCTAGGGTATAAGATCTGAGATGCCCCCAGGCAAAAAGTGGAGTACACCGTAAGCAACATGTACGATGACTTGATGTTGATAAAAAGTCTTAACAACTATTATCAAGATAAGTGCATCTTACTAATTTCAACAGATGCATATATCCAAATATGATGCTTCTCAATGCCCTTGCAATCCAAGTGCAACTATTTTCTATCCATAGATTGTTTTCATTGTGTGGTACATTCAACGAAATTTTGGACATTCACTTAAATGTTTCCCCCAAGGTATCATTCCATTTTTGTAAAAACTAATTTCCCGTCTTATTCTGTAAATTCAGTTTCAAAATAATAACTTAATTTCTCCTTGTAGGAGTATCTTCTGTTATGATAATGCCTCTAAAAAACTGCAGAATAACCAATCCTTCTTGCCCATAAATATACATGTCACCATGTAATGAGAGAAATGAAGCTGAAAACCTTACATGAAGAGTTCTTATGGGAACCATGTCCACAGCTTGACTAGGATAAGCGGCACCTACACAAGGAGAAATCATCACAGTTTAATTAAGATCCAGTCGGAAACCACCAGTATGTGTGGTGGAAAACAACTGGATGACAGCGGTGAAACAGTAATGGATGCATGTAATGGGAAGGGACAAAGTGCAAGAAATCCCAAGGACGACAAGGAGAAAAAAGAAATGGGTGCATGTAATGCATACAGTATTCACACCCTGCTAACGATTTAAAAAATCAAATCGATCACTCTGTTGTACGAACACTTGCTTCTGTAGCACTTTCAAGCATACATTAATTTACATCACAAATTTTTCGTAAATGCCAAATTTTTATGGAAAATTCTGACGCCATGAGGGGATAAGGAAGTTGGGGAGCGGGGACTGAAGGGAAAATGGACCGGTGGCTGAAACTTTGCTAATGAGGTTTTACACGTATCCTTATTTCCCCATTGGCGTATCCAAATATCCAATCCATACTTTGCTTAAAAAAAGAGTACGTGAATCCTAATTTCCCAAATAGGGGCATATGAGAGCAGATGCAGGAATCCAATCCATACCTCCCAGAGTCTGTCAGATTATTTTAGTCATCACGGGCTCATGGCACAACCCTGTACAATAGGTGTATGTAGTTGCTCGCTAGTTTCACGCAAAGCTAAAATATTATTTGGCCAATTCTATGTTGCTTGTGAGTTTATCAAGGTTACATTGCTGGCTGCAATGCTTTGTAGGCGAAGTAGTTGCGAAGTGGTTTAATGAGCTTGAATCTAGGGAACTGCACACATGGAGGAGACGTGCGCAAGGAAAAGCGCGAATCGATTCGATACCTGGAGCACTGGTCGCGAGCGAGGCGGCGTGGGGGTCGCCGCCGACTATCATCCGCGACGACAGTCCGGGGAACCCGCCGCTGCCGCTGCCGAGCCCGATCATAGGCCTGAAGGGCGCGAACTCCCCGATATGCGCGACCTCCGGCGGCGGCGCCGGGAGGCGGAAGAACGGCGACAGCATCGGCGGGCCGCAGCCGCAGCCGGAGGCGGCGGCGTCCCACGCGCCGACCGGCGCGCCCGCAGCGGGCGCGGGCTCCAGCGGAAGGGTCCGAACCCAGCGCTACGCGGCGGGGCGGGGCGGCGTGCGGGACTCGTCAGTGGAGACGGCGTCCTGCAGCGGCGGGGCTGGGGCGCGCGGCGGGGGTGGCGAGGGCCGCGGTGGCGGCGGCTGGTTGGGGGTGAGGTGGAGGCGGCGGATCCAGACGGAGGTGAGCGGGTCGGGGTTGCCGTGCGCGTGCGTTTGCGGGCGGCGGTGGTGGTTGTTGGAGGGGAGCGCGGAGCTCCGGAGCGCGACGTGCTCCGACATGGCGGCGGCGAAAGAGACGGCGAAGGAGGAGACGAGGGTCGAAGAGTAGTAGCTTCCTCCCCCGTGAGCGAGAAGCAAAGCGGAGGGCGCCGTGGCGTGGTGAAACGGTGAAAGCGCGCAGCGGGGGGCACCCGGACACGATCACCTGCCGTTGGTACCGCAACGGACGTCGAAAAGACCGCGCGTTGCTGTACTCGCTGTGGCTGCATGGGAATTGAGTTTTGAAAACATCACTCCCACCCTTTTTTTTTATTTAGCCTCAAAATGCTGTTTTTGTAAATCTAATACTATCTTACAAACCTATCACACCATGGGCATGAGGGTAGTTGAGCAAGGACGGTTGCTAGCGTGGTGGGTCTGCTACACGGCACCATTCGGATCCACTCAACTCAAGGATGCCTTCACCACTTCCTCTCTCTCTCTTCAAACCACGACTTCGCACTTATTAGATTCAAACCAAGGAACTTTTGCACTTAGCAATTACACGTCTGAACTCGCCAGTTTTGTGAATAGACGAATAAGATAAATACGCTCATGCTATAGCTAGTGACAACACGATAAAGAAGGCCTATTATATATGAACTTGAAAGATATATCTTACTGGAAGAATGTGTTTCATGCGTCCTTTTATGCAAAAGGATGTATACTATTCACCATTTACTCGTACAAAGATTTTATGTGCCCTATCTAGTGTTTGTATGAATCTAATGGTTTGGAAGTAGGTAGCGGCCGACTGGCGCAACACAGGTGGTGCCAGAACGACAGCGACGATTCAGATAGAGATATGTCGATGCCTCGGTGGCAACACAGAAAATAGTAGAATGACGAAGGAAATGCAACACAGGATGTGTAGCAAAGGCCGACGCCAGGTGACTGGTCGGCTAATGGCAAAGACATATCACAATTGAATCTTGATGCAATTGCTACAAGAAGAGAGCTCCTCTATAAATTTAGTGGGCTAGTGCATACATAGAACTCATGCATGTGCCATTGGGAGTGACAGCACGTGGAGATGGAGGAGAGGGGTTGGAGCTTCAGGGGGATGAAAGATGGAGGGCGAAAGATTAAAAGGGACAGTGAAATGGAGGGATACATATAAGAAGGTGTAGGGATTTTTTTTCTTAAAGATAAGGCAAGAGCTATGCTGATGCATTAAAAGAGGATAAGAGATCAGGTAAGCTACACAAGCCGGGAGGGGGACTCAAAAGAGAAACTACAGGCCGGAGTTTAGGAACTCAACTTAAAAGGGAAGGGGAAAATTGCAGGCCAAAGTAAAGGCTTGTTCGTATTAACTTCTAAAAGTCTTTTTATATAAATAGTTTTTAAATAGAGTGTCTTTTCAAGACGAGATTTACTAGTCGATTGTAGATATTATAATGACTTCATTTATATCGGTCGAAATCACACGCGAGTCTCTCTCTATGAGCTTCTCTACAAACCGTTAATATTCATTAACCAAAGTCAAGAGTTATCCGTAAATCTAATATGAATGCCCCTTAGTATCTCAGTTGTCGGGGAAGGCGTTTCTCCGTTGCTCTATGTCAGCATTGGCTCTATCGGCCACTTCTTGTATTGTAAGCATCTGTTTTTGGAAGGTCCTCATGTTACATATGTGTGTGTGACACTGAAATGGGATACCATGGTACCTGGGCACCATGATTTCAAATGCATGAATTTAACCCAAAATTAGGTATATTTCTTAAAAAATATTAGTTTTAGGGTATATACCATCTATAACAATTCAAATGAAATATATACCTTTTAAAAATATACTTGAATTTAAAGTTTTAAACGAATTTAGATTATATGCTTTGCTGATTCACAATTTTTCGCACACGATACATAGGGTAAATACCTATTTTAAGTCATGGTACCCAAGCACCATGGTGTCCATTATATATATATATATATATATATATATATATATATATATATATATATATATATATATATATATATATATATATATATATATATATATATATATATATATATATATATATATATATATATATAAAAATTCTATACCCTAGGAGTATGTAATCATATTTCTCATATCTTGCTTAAATGATGTTTTAAGTGAGTTCCATGAAAATTTAATTAAAATCACTTTTATAGTATAATTTGTTAATATACTCCTTTTATAAATAGAAAATATTATATAGCAAAAATAAAAGGTTTCGATAAAAAATTTTCAACTATGTTGCGTTTGAATATATTAGAATTAGTATTTAAGTACACTAAAAATGATAAAAAGGTATAACAGTATAACACGATTGTTTAAGTGATATATATAAAGGTGAGCGCGCGTGTAGGTGTATTTTGGTCTCTCCTGACCTATAGCTTCTCGTGTAATTGTACTGAGATGACTATTCTAACAAGCATATATAGAAGCCATAGCTAAAAGAATTGTTCATAATGGATCTGAACTTGGATGATACCTTGTTTAGAGATGTAACAAGGCAGACAAACAAACAACTCACACCCCATTCACATACATGCATGTGTATCCCTACCACACGCTCTTACTAAACACGCCTATATGTACTCTATTCTAATTATTTGAGGTGTGACGTGTAGGTGCGATCCTAGAGGAACAAACCCGGACTGGTTGGGCTCGCACCTAATCAACCAAGCTACAGGGGGTGTTCTTTTTTTCTATGGTTTCGGATTTTGGCTGAAATTTTGAATTTTAATTGCATACTTACATGATTATGGAGATCGATACTCACTTACGATTTTGGCTGGTACAGATATTAGGCTTTTAACGTGTATTACGTTTAACTTGTAAACCCCGTCTTGAAAAAATACTCCGTTTGAAAGTTAGATACTGTAGCAAAAGTCAAAAGTCGTCCGGCTTCTCACCAGCCGAACAGGCCCATAGCTCGGTCCGAACTTGATACTTGGATAATACTTGATGTCTCGGCCTTTTGATGTGTCCAAGCTGATCCAAATCCATAAGGGTTGGGGTACACCCTGAAGATAACTGGTTGAGTGGTTCACTTTCAAGAAGAAAAGATCTTGTGAGCTTTCCAAAAGAAAAGAAAAAGAAATAGAAAGAAGAAAGTTTGTGAACTTTCCAAAAAAAAGCAAAGAAAAGAAATAGAAAGAAGAAAGTTTGTGAACTTTCCAAAAAAAAAACAAAGAAATAGAAAGAAGAAAGCTTGTGCTCTCGGCCTGCTACTGTATTTATCAGGCACGACTTTGCCATTTATTCCAACCTTTAATTGGACCCAATTTTCTTTTGGGATTAGCTATAGAGCACCTAGGTGCTCTTTAGTATTATAGAGCACTCACTTTTTTATAGAATAATTTTAGAAAAATTTGGTTTTCTATTTATGACATTTACCACTAAATTATGTCATCTAACTCAAAAATTCAAAATACAACTAAAATAAAAGTCATTATCTGTATTTTTAATAAATTACCAGATGAAAGTTACATAAATTACCATCAGTTAGACCCTAAATTATCATTGATAGTTTAATTGCACCAAAAGTTACCATTGTCAGCTTTAACAAATTATCACCCTAATTTCAAGAATTTGTCTACACTCCTTTGCACCTTCAATTATCATTGTAAGCTTTAATAAATTACCATATTAATTTACAATTTACCATCACTTTGTGAGTATGTGTAAAAATGTTTCGAATTTACCATGATTAGTGCCATAAATTATAATATGCAGATTTAACAATTTACCACCCTAGTTTAATAATTTGCCATCATTTTTGCAAGTGTGCAAAAATAGTTCAAAAGTTATTATTTTTGCATCCTAAGTTATCATTTACAACTTGAACAAATTACCATGTTAAGTTAAGAATTTACCACCCTAAGTCACCATCTATATTTTAAACATATTACCACCCCACAAGTAACACTTCTAACTACCTTTTAACATATCCGATATTAGTCTTATTTTGTTGGTCTCGTCGTGCAGATTACAAAAAAAACACATACATTATAAGTTGAAAGTACGGTTTGAAAGGTATAACTATATAAATCTCTTTAGTTAGTTGAGAAAAGAAAGAATTTTCTATAGATTAATAGAAAGTTTAAGAGGTCTTTACGCAAAAAGTAGGGATTTCCATCTCTTATGCATCATTCTCCAAGCAAGGAATATGGGTGTGGGGCCCGTACGTGGATGCATCCTGTGAGACGAGCCATTGCTATTGGATGAATAAAAAACAACGCAAGCTAAGGCAATAACGCTGGTAGGTTTCTCCGGGATTCCATAGTGGAGTTAAAGTTTGTACAATGAGATACCAGTTCTATATAGAGTCTAAATCTTCTCTTATAGTAATTATCTTGGCCAAATAATAATAAGATCTACATTTCAAGTAAGGCTCTTAGCCAAATAATAATGAGATACGGGAAACCAGTTGGGCAGATAGTTTTTTCCTTGATGTAAGGCTCAATTAACTGTAAGAAACATAAAAGGTTCATTTTCAAACATTCATTACACAGTCACAGTAACCACGGATTCTTTCCACTCCATACTCCATGCCCATGTACACAGTACACGCCAGCAAAAAGAAAAGATAATACTGAAATAGTTCACAAATTATACTGCTAAGCTCGTAGAAAATTCAGTTAATCACACACGTCTCACGGTCTCAGTGGATATCAAGACAGAGTGCTAAACGTAAGGCAAAGATGTTGATATTTTCAGAACTGTTACAGTAGTTTGGGTATACTGTATATTATGGTAGCTATGCCCAAAAAACATGAAACATGTCATACCTATGAGACCATATGCATCAAGAACTCGCAATAGAGAACATCAGTACAGATTTTTTGTTGGCTGCTGTTTGGTATTTGTAAGCGGTAAAAAGACTTGGGTTTGATCTTTAAATAGTTTAAGAACACAGATGACCTGCTTTTTTTTGTCACAACTCACAACATGCATCTACACTTCAAAGAAAACAGAAAGATATGTCTGCTGCATGGAAGCAGAAGATTAGACAATGCACATGGCAATTAATTCCCATTGTTGGGCTGACATATCGATCGACCGAACGAGTAAGCACATACTATTACTTCTTGACCATTTTTTTATGCAAGATGGCAAGATATGTCATCCATCCATTTGCTGAGCTCGTGGCCTATGAACTGCTGTTTCTCAACCCCAATGATCACCTGCGCCTTGACTGGAACTGCTTCCATCATCGCATTTGAAATATACGTGATCTACATTGACTTCATGAACAACATGGGCCACTGCAACTTCGAGTTGGTGCCCAGCTGGCTCTTCAAATGGTTCCCCCACCCAAGCACCTCATGTATACATGATCGTAAGTGTTTCATTTATTTCTTCGCACAAATCAATTCTCATTTTCGTAATATCCTTCTCTAACCAACGCAAATCAACAAGGTTAAGCTAATCTAGATATCACTATAAAATTTAAGTTTTTTTTCATGATTCTGTCTATTGTTCTTAGCGTGTAATCTGAACTTTTGCAATTTAATTAGGTTGGGAATGACTTTGGCAATGGCAGCGGAAGGCAAGGAGGGTGGAGCTGGTCGGGAGAGAGATCACGACAGAGAGGGAAAGGCGGCTGTGAGTGGGAGAGGCATCTAGACCCTTGGATCGTCGACGGACAGATGGATTTGATGAGGCGGCTACGAGGGGGAGGAGGCTGCGAGTGGGGAAGGCGTCTAGACCCTTAGATTAGCGATGGACAGTTGGATTTGACGGGTTTAGAGGCCAGATAAACCTCAACATCACCATCAACTCTTTCTTTTAAGTAGTAGATATATGCAATATATATGTATATATATATATATATATATATATATATATATATATATATATATATATATATAATTTTCTAACCACTTTGCCAGCACACAGGTCTTATGCACTTTGAGTGGTATAGACAGTGTACCCGTTACCAGCATAGGTGAGATTACCGTAACCTTACTAAAAAAAGTGCCAAGGGGGTCCAAGCAGCGCCCAGTAAGCGGTAACCCGCAACCAGCCGCAACAAAGAGGACCAGTGCTTTGCGATGCGTGCAGGGACATCCGGCGCGCCCGATCATCCGATTGCCCTACCCTCTCGTCTCCTTCCTCGGCCCATAAATTCGACTCTGCCACGCCCCCACCCCTCGCCTTCCCCCTCATCGCTCCGACTCCCAAGCCCAAATCCCCAAATCGCCTCTAAAACCCTAGCCACCCGCCATGGCCGGCTCCCCCACCGCCTCCGCGGCCGCCGCCGCCGCGGCGGCCGAGGCCACCGACGGGCCGGTGCTCAGCGTGGTGTCGAAGCGCCTGCGCGCGCTGCGGAAGAAGTACAACCGCATCCTGCAGATGGAGGAGTCGCTCGCTGCCGGCAAGACGCTCAACCGCGAGCAGGAGGAGGTGCTCCGCTCCAAGCCCGTCGTCTCCGCGCTCATCGACGAGCTCGAGCGCCTCCGCGCGCCCCTCTCCTCCGCCCTCGCCGAGGAGCTCTCCTCCCGCCCCGCCACCCCTGCCCGCGCCGCCTCCTCCTCGTCCTCGGACTCTGATTCGTCCATCCAGGACCTCCTCGCGCTCGTCTACTTCGGCTCCCTCTTCGATGTCAAGCCGCAGAGCGAGTTCGTCGCCACGATGGTCGCGCGCACGCACGAGCGGAGCTGCTGCATCACCTACGACTACGTCACGGATGACGCGGCGGACCTGCTCGTGGAGACCGACCTCGACGCGGTGTCTGCTCTGGCGTCCCTCGCCGCGGCCCGCCCTGCTGCCGCAGCGGGCGTCTCCCACAGCGACGCTCTCCAGGCCTGTGCCCACCACGCCCTCCTCTGGCTCCGCCGCGCAGATGAGCCCATCCACCCTGACTCCGGCATTACATGTGAGGATGGATACATGGTTTCTACTGTGGTCTGATTTGAGGTGATAGGTGATTGACATGTGTGTTATCTGTGTGGCTTGTTGGCTGTAGATTCTGGGCTAAGGGCTAAGCTGGACAGGATCATGGCATCAGACTACTACACAGCGCAGCCAGAGATGAGGGCGACAGTGGATGTGGCAGCTGCGGTGGGGAACTATGGAGCTGGAGATGTGCAGGCTCAGGAGAACATGGTTGTGTCGCCAGAGGCATCGGCACTGGAGGAGAGCCTACCTGCTGAAGGACATAAGGTGAAATGATTTTTGTTCTTTTGTTGTCATTTAACTTTTGCTTGGCGTGGACAAATGACTGTTGTCCTGTTCATCACAACGATGTGCGGTAGTACAATACTGCTATTATTTTTGCTGCTTGTATTATTATATGTTACTGGTCTGATTGTGCTGCTTTAGTATTAATGATCAATTGTGGAGAATAGCTTCATTTGGATTAAATATTACAAGGTAGCTCTGTTTGGGGCTTATATTACCTAAAGCTTATAGGGTTAGATAACTTCACATGCTGTGTCGTTTGAATCTTGTGAAATATTGCACAGATAGAAGCATACTAAAATGACAATTAGTGCATGTGCATCGATGTTTTAGGGGGGTGGGGGACTTGCCTGAAAATGGTTTATGAGCTCTTTTAAATTATTGTCATTTATTTGTGTTATACTATGATTGTTGCACCATTCTGGCCTTCTGGGTATAGTGCCACGACTATTAAGAGTAGGATAAGAGTATATGAAGTTTGTCTATATTGGCGCCAAAGGTTTTTGTACCTTGTATATTGCTGCTATTGGATGTGACTGACTGACTTCGCAATAGGGAAATTGATTTTCCATAGTAAAGATGAATATGATGATGTGTTCCATCTTGCCTGTTGCTATTATTTTAATAGCACGATACCTAATGTGTTGGAATTCAGAATTATAGTTGTGCACTTACCTGTGTGTGTTTACGATTGTTTGATATGATCCTCAAATGGTTTATTATATTTTCTGTTCATGTTCTTGTTTCTTTGAACTCAGTAAGTATTATGGATGCATTTCGTATAAAAAAATCTGGTCTTTTACTAATTTGTGGAACTTACAGTTGATATGCTTTTTGGATTTGTTGTTTTATAGGATGGAATATGGATATTTCAGAAGCCAGCAATGCACTATAGTTACTTTTAAGTTAGGGAATAAGATCTATACTTTCTGATTTCACATCCTGACATCTACTTTATGGTTACAAATATACTCATTTTAGAATATAATACTGAGTACTGAACTGTAACATTCTTTGATGATGTGTCGTGCTAATGTATAGCAGCCTAGGCATTTACTTGGATATTGTTGTGGGATTTCCTTTCTTAGGTGGATATTCTCTATCATATAATTGAGGAAATCACTACATGCCACTGAATAACTACATGATTCCTTATATGCCACTCATTGTGAGGCTAACATGTGGACCCCAGACCTGGATGTCTGTGAGACATCAGTGGCATATAGTGAACATACAAAGTTGTTTAGTGGCATATAAGGAATTGTCTCCATATAATTGTAACTCCTTAAATAGTGAATGTTATTTATGCCATTTTTGCCTCCCAGGAAAGAAGGCTTTTCTAGTTGTTTTTGGCAAGGAACAATTATGAGATACTCATTATTTTTTTTGCTGCAAACACCTAGCTTGTACGGTTTTGAGAATTTTGTTATCCAAAATACTTGTAAAAATCTTCACAAGATCAATATTTGATAATGTCAGAGTAAAAGAAATACAAGATGTGCAGGCTCTAGCCTCTAGATCACATCAGAAAAACAATCTTTGTAATTTAAATGTGTACAAGTTGAGGTTACAGCTGTTTTCATCCGGGCTTACCAATCTAGTTGACACCTGTATGAGCATATTGTTCTCCCCTTGTGGGAAATGGGAATACACCATCACGTGTCTATGCCATGTGAATTGTGGGAGCATACTCAAGGCAATGTAATTTCCCTAAATTGCACGAGGGAACTGCTGACCTTCATGTGCATGTCTACAGTTCTCCACGCTTAACAAACTAAATTAGGATGTGTTCAGTATCAGTTGGTGCTGGCATCACCTCTGCATGTTGCTTCAGACATCAACTTACATTCCCATGTGTCATATGACTAGATGCCTTGTTTCAGAGTGAAGTTTATCATTCGTAAATGAAGACTAGAATTGCACTTGACAAACTTCTGTTATAGCCATTTTTTTAGTGTGCTCAAGTACTGTGCTTTCAAAAGGATTATTTTTTCTTATTTATTATTAATTATTAGAAACTAACCCATTCCATCTATCCTCTGCCTATTTTTGTAATAGCACTATAAGATTGGTGCATATAATATTACTTCCCACTTTTATACTGCAGTAGTATTCAGCTTAGTCTTTAGTGGAGAAAGTTGACTGATAGAGAGTACCGTAGGCCATTTGTTGAAACTCCTGTGTTGGTGGAGCATATACGGGAGATTGAGCCCTTAGAGAGGCTTCTATATATTTTTATTCTGGTTTTTGCCTCACCAATCCACTACCTCAAACCTGACAAGGTCATGCTTCGGTTCTGGTTTTATCCAATTGAACTGGCAGTTTGGTCAGGTATTAATAACCATGGTTTATCTTCAGCTAGAGCTTATAGTGCTTATAAGCTGAAGCTAGAAGTAAATGGTGGCTTAAGCTTGTGCTTATTCAGTATGTTGATGCCGTGCTTCCACTATATCTGCAATGAGGTTGACGCTGGTTGGGAGCGGCTTGTGGGATTATAAGCTGAAGCTGGATATAAACTGGCTTATAAGCCTCAGCTAGGCCAAATGGAGACCTTGCAATGGGAAAATGTTGATAGAACTGTACTTATTTATAGTCTGTAATACTAATACCTATTTCGTCCATGTTGTATGTGCATAATTTTTTCCTGTGAAGTAATGTGACGACTCTTAGTGAATTTTGTGTGTTTTAGAATCAAGAAATGTGCTTTAGTTTCCATGAGGAAAAATAAGAACAAATGGATATGTAAAGGTTTAACATTATTCTGACTCCTAAAGATTTATGATATGCACTTTAGCAAAATTGTAAGGTAGATAACAAGCTCATCTGAGGCAACAAATTAAAAGACACTGTTGTCTTGGATTTTTTTTTTGGGTATTGTTATCATAGCTATTTTTTTGGTTAATGTTGTCAGTTGTTTAATGCAAGAATTGGTGTATTGTAGCTTGTGTAGATGATGGTAAATAGTAATTGCCAATGTTAGAAATTTTGAGTATTTGCTCATGTTATTAAAGCTTTCGAGTTGGAATATTTTTCGATAGGACTGAAGTGGTGTCTTTAATTGTGCACCTAACCCAATACTATTTATGACTGGCCATATTAGGGGAGAACTTTTTTTTCTGTTGGCTGTGTGTAGTCTATGAATGATTGAAACTGTTAGGATCTTTTGTTTCTGCTTATGAGGTGGAATTTATATCCTTTGCTAAAAGGAATATTTTTGTTGTTTGTTTAGCAGTGTCTTTGGCATGTTGATTCATTTTTATGATGTTTGTAACATCTAGAAGTGCATTGTAGAACTTGGAATCTTTTGGTTTCTGTTTGGATAGAGTGAGCAAAAAGATGTGGAATTTGGAATGGTGAAGAGGTTGGGTGGTGTACAACTGTACATTGTTGGAGTTGGTAACTTGGTATAGATCATGGGTGGGATTAAGTGTTGGAAGTTATCAAAGGCTGAGATCAGTTTTTGTATTCAGTTAGTACACAATTTTTAGTATGTGAGGTATGCTCGTAGTAGAATGGAGGTGTGCTGTTTTCAGCATAGAGAAGGAGATAGTTTCCTTAACCTCTTTGCCTCAGAAACAGGAAGGTAGAGGCAATTGATTTGTAAACAAAATGATGTGATTAATGTTTTTCTGTATCATTACATAGCATAGAAGTGATTTGATGATTTTGTCTAATTAGTCCTTTGCCTCGCATCTTTATCGTTTTTGCTGATTTGTTTATTCATTGACAGGATGAGGAGGACGATTTGCAGGCTACAGAAGCCTACACTGATCATCAGCCCAATGTCATTGATGCTCAAAATGTGGTACGGTACCAATGGCCTTGTGAATACTTCTGTATGTAAGATTTTTCCAACTTATACTAAATGATTTCAGGATGATGAAGCCTTGGTGAACCATCCTGAAGAACTCCCCTCGGCTGAGGCAGAGCAGGAGAAATTCGACGAATATGTGGAGGAGCAAGATCAGAGGAATGCAGAGCCAAAAGGTCAACAGTTCATGCATCGACGATTTTCTTACCAGAACCAGCGTGGTGGCGGTCGTGGTGGTGGCAGCAGGAGGGCCTATTCTACTGGCCATGGTGGTCGTGGAGGCCGGGGTATGGGCGGTGGAGGCGGCCGGGGTATGGGTGGTGGTGGATACCAGAATGGCCGGGGAGGTGGTAATGGATACCAGAATGGGCGAGGTGGCGGTGGGTACTACTATGATTCTGGATACTACCAGCAGAGGAACTACAACAACAATAGAGGCAGTGGTGGTCGCTCTGGTGGCAATTCTTTCTACAACCACCATGGAGGAGGCTCGCAGGGAGGAGGCCATCCTGGGAGGGTTGAGCTGGGCGCAAACGCTTAGCTTCCTAACTAATTTGCTCCGAGTGTTATGTGAGGAAAGGACATATCGAGACTGGGAGCCATTTTGTTATGATAGAACTAACCTAGCCTGTTATTATGTCACATTCGCCCCAATCTGTGAGTTATTTTGTCTCCAAATGACCGCACATGGTTGGTCGATAATTGTGGAATACTGTGGGAAGGCAGCTTCAGGTCATATTCGTTCTTCTAAATTACGCCTTAATGTGTTCTCTGCGTTTTGTCAGCTGATTTTGTTGTTACGGTAGATGGCAATGTCTGCCTTGCGTTGTCTCTGGTGATTTCACGTGTTTGTCTACATCTACAGGGTGGTTCTCGGAACGCTGACCCAACCTGTGCCTCGTAAGTTGGATGGCTCCAATTCCAGTGGTGCCCCGTTGTCGCTTTTCCAATGTCTCCACTGTCCTCTACTGATGTGCCGATATCTGCATTCTTCCCTTCGTCATCTACAGTCCTGGTGAGTTCTTCTATGACGATTATGCACAGCTCAGGTGTTGATGTGTCACCGTACCCGAGTATGATCACGAGTCCGCGACACGAAGCAATTTTTTTTTTGTTTACGTGTCCTGCCTTGTTTGTTTAGTGCGAGGACTTGTTTGGTAGGGCTTGTGCCCGGTTTGTTTAGGTTTTTTCTTTGGTTTAAAAGCTAAAAAAGCCAAAGTCTAAATAAGTAGATGGTTTTTTACTGAGCTTTTAAGAAGTCTTAAGCCATCATATAACTAAAAGCCAAAATCTAGTTTTGATGTGTTTTTTTGGCTTTTACGGAATGAAAATAGTCCATTACCACTAAACTTCGCTAAAATTACCTGCTCCCACCACATATAAATAGTTCTTCAGAACCACCCGGCTCCCAAACTGCTCCCGCACACCTCGTTTAACGCCACCTCCCACAATCCTCGTTTGCTGTCGTCATCCCCCTGATGGCGCTGCGTCATCGTCTTCACTGTCGCGGCCCCTCGTCACCTCTTTCTCCCCGACATCGCCGCCCCGGTCGCCTCTTTCTCCCCGACTTGCCTCAATTGTTTGTTTGTTGTTCATCAACAAATACACTAGTTAATTCACTCGTTTCTTGTTCATGACAAATACGCTGGTTAATTCACTCGGTTGTTATCCATGAACAAATACAGTTTGTATTCAATTTTGATGAGTAGTAAGGAACAGAGTGATATGGATAAAAATGCAACACAATTGAAAAGTTCGAAATAGATGATAATAACTTTATCGGTGAATGAAAAAGTGGTAACTTGTGTCAAGGGTATTACAGACTATTCAATTTTAAGCTATAGCTTAGGAGGTTAGAAAAGTTACGTTACTAAACACACTGACTTAACTTAAAAGCATAATGCTTATAAGTTGTTTAAGCTAAAAAGCCAACTTTAAGCTAAAAACCAAAAGATCTAAGTCTAAACAAACGGAACCTTGATCAGACGGCTGACCTGGATAACCAATCCGATCTCTTGTTTTTCTGACAAGGCGTACCAGGTTTTGCTGAGCTCTTAGACACGGACGGTGGTGCTGAGGCATTACAGCTCTCATCTGACCATGTCTTATCTTGCCCGTGGTAACACATTGACTTCACCAAAGTGTCTCGGTAAACTAGGTCATCGGTACTTGATCATTTCACCGCGATAAGGTGAAAGAGGCACAAGAGAACGCAGTGATTTGTCGGGTTCTTGCCTTTTCGGATGGAGCAAAATCATGCATGGATCGCAGAATCCATCATTTTGCGAGCTGCAGGCCGTAATCATGGCGCTGCCAACCTTTGACCGCCGCTCTCCCCGTTGTTTAGTCCTCACAAAACCGCGATTACCCTTTTCCTTAAGCCCCAGAGCGCAAAAGGTCAAAGAGGAAACACAGTGCCTCCGTCCTTCCGTTGCGATATTATTAGTCCAGCATGCACCCCATGTCGCGGTCCTCGAAGATGGCATTTTGCTTACTCATCAACTGCCGCACTTAATTACTCCTATCGATTTTCCTTGCTCTGTTCTTGCAATCTCGATTTTGTCAGCTTATACACGCATTGGATTTTATTTGGGTAATGAGTGACGACCGAGATGTAAGTTGGAGCTATGCCATATTGCCACGTCATCTGGGTTGATTACAAAGAACAACGACCTAGCTACGATATGCTTGTCAGCCTGTCCACGTTTCTTGTCTTGATTGTAACACTGACATGCGTGCGTGTCCTCGCGTCCATCCATGGCTCTGAGCATGTTGCCCAACACTACTACGTATCAAGACAACGATAAACGAAGGCATCGGAAGCATGTCATAGATGTAAGCTTCTTTATTTTGCTCCAGCTCAGAAGAAGAAGAAGAAAAAATCACAGCTTCGTATATAACCCTAATTGCAAATCTTTCGCCGTTAATTTCCCGGCAGCATCCTTCACTCACACCTTAATGCCGGGTCATTTTCTAACCTTCTTCTGCTGGAATCCGCACGGCAGGTAGCTGATATTTTCAGCTGCACGACACGAGATCGACCGAGGGCCTCGAACAGCTTAGCTAACGAGGCAGGCTGCATCCCCAGACGACCAACTCATTGGATCAATGCAACAAGCTGTAATGGTGTACATGCACGGCACAGCAGCTGAATAGTTCAAAAAAAAGAGGAGGGAGTGAGACAGCAATTGAAAAACGGTTTTGCTATTGCCAAGACGACTAAAATTTTTTTGTCTCTCAGTCGCTTGAAAGTTGCACTCTCAATCAACTAAAATTGCAGCCCTCTCCAGAAAAAAACAGCCCCCTCCAAAAGTTGCACTCTCAAAACAACTGCAATTTTAGTTGATTGAGAGTGCAACTTCAAGTGACTGAGAGACAAAAAAATTTCAGTCGCCTTGGCAATAGTCACTCCCATTGAAAAAAATATTGCAGCCTTGGGAAATTGTCGTACGTACGTGCGTGCTCCCTCCATCCCCAGACCCAGATCATAAGCATAAGCAAAACTCCCTTTCTCTTTCTCGATCACTCCTAACGAAAGACAACTGAGAGAGGTAAATATTGCCATCCAAAATTTTTTCTAGATATTTTTGATCCTTTACTCAGATAACTACAGCGTTACTGAAACTAAATCCCAAATTAAATCACTCAACAAATAATTGCCAAACCCTAGCAGTCTGATCGGCTTCGTTGCGGTTTGACCATGAACAACAGTTTGACTGCAATTTCAACCCAAGGTGATCCAAATTTTAGTTCAACTCTAAAAATACAAGTCCAAATTATATAAAATTTTACAGATACCTTACTTAAGGTCTCAGAAATCTACTCCAATCAAGGATCACAAAAATTCATATCAAAGCTTAGACCTTTTCTAAGATTAAGCAAGATTGCATCGAAACCAGCCTAAAATCAAAAACGGAGAATATGACTTGCTCGTGGGTAGAAGATAGCCAAGATGACTCTAGATATATTTTTACATGTCACAGCAAGCAAGAGCACAAAAAAATCAAGGCAAAAATATTTGGATCAAGAAATCACTCGGAGAGACCAAATCCAATAAAAAACCGACCAACTTCATGAACTTGCAACCTGATACTTAGATAGATGATGATTGATCTCCAAGAGTAATCTCCATCACTTATATGTCCTTGTTATAACAAAATCAACAAGAAAAGAGGGAAGAAAAACCAACCAAATCAAGAGCAAATCAATCAATACAAGAGAATTCATGGGAGATGAACAAAGGTTGATGTTGCACACCACCTGAAAAACAAGAGAGCACACTACAATATTCAGCTTTTCTGAAACACTAACCTTAGAACACTTGATCTCAACAGCAAGAGAGGAGGATTGGATGGTTAAGTAGCAAATCTTCATCCTAATCTGTTAAATAGATAGGTAACCAGCACATATCTAACCTTAGTGGATACTATCCACTTAGTACAAATAGAGAAAATCCGATAACCCCACACAAAATAGGTTTTACTTACACACTACACTTATATATGCTTTTTAAAACGTATAAGCCCGAATCTACCAAGTCCTTAGCATTTATCCATTTTAATATTCTTAGCTTCTCCTTGATTTAAACTGCTCTCCTAAGTGCTGTTCAAGCCTTGCGGTTTTGATCCAAGATAGTTTTCAGTATGTTAATCAATTTACCAAAATACCATCTCTTGACCCGGTCTTCTCCTTCTATTACAAGCAATCACTATGCATGCTACATATAGGTGCACCATCGGCTTGCCACACGTCAGCAAGTCTCTCTCGTTCTGTTTTCACCGGACCACGTCTCACTTGGATCGATCAATCCACATGGTGCAACCCGCCGCTCAAACTTCTCTTTAACATATCTTGTCTTTCTCGTGCCATGCTTAAATTTAGCCATCTTACCCGATATTCTCGATCATTCTGAGCCTTGGTTCTCCATGAGCGTAACCCCGATCCTTACCGTTAAGCGTAACCCCGATCTTTACCGTTGACAATGGTTGACTCCAAACGTCCCTACACATTCAAAGATAAATAAATCATTTTTGGACACAAATTCTTTACAACTTGACCCACGTTAGCTGTAATGTGTCTCATGCAACGTATAAGCACTGGCCTAGATCACTCAAACTCACAGCGAGACTCAAATTCCCAAAAGTGAAAACTCAGCCAAGACTGCATAAGACAGCCGGTTTGAGCAAACTCCCATGCCGGTCAGACCGGTTTGATCGCCGGGAGTATCCGATCTAACCATCCCCTTTGGCCAGTCAGACCGACTTGACTGTCGATATTTTGAAAATTCTGGTAATTTACAAAATTAATTTTTGAATCTTTTTAAATTACAGTGGTTCTTCACAATATAATTGTGGATGTTCTCACATGTTACTTCAACTCCGATTTGTTTATCGAGTGGAGTTCAACAGTTTTTGGAGTTGAGAACTGCATGTGAACATGATTCCTCCCTCCCTCTTCTCATCCCTTTCGCTGCGTGCGTACGTACGTACTCTGGAGCTGGAGTGTTGGACCCCTTCAATTCTCTCTTCCCAGGCGCGACCATTTCTTGTCCCGGCGTCCCTTGTCTCTACTTCAACTCTTCCAACAACCAAATCTTATCATTCGACGTATGGTTTTCTTCTTTATACTTCCATCCTAACTAGAGAGGGAAAGAAACGACTAGCCCAACGCACTAGCTAGAGAGAGTACGTACAAACTTGTGTTTTCTTGATCAAAAGAGCTAGACTGCAGAGAGAGCTGCAGCAATATACTCCTACGGTGCTACGTAGCTAGAGGAGGAGGAGCAAGAAGCCAGAGAGGGAGGTGCAGAAGCATCCAGAAGATTCTAGAAGGTCCCATGGGCAACTCGTGCGTCTGCTGCACCACCTCGACCACCCCCACGTCGCCTCAGCCGCAGCCCAAAACGGAGGCGCCGCCACAGGCCAAGAAGAAGCCAGCGCCGACGCATCCGAGCTCCCAAAGCCACAGCCAAGAACCAAGCACAAGGGGTAACCCCAAGCCCAGGCCCAGGCCCAACCCCAACCCGTACGACTGGACGCCGTCGCCGCCCGCGGCGGCGCAGACGTCCCGCCGCGCGGTGCGCGTGCTGGAGGGCGTGGTGCCGCACCACCCGCGGCTGCATGTGACGGACAAGTACCACCTGGGCCGCGAGCTCGGGCGCGGCGAGTTCGGCGTGACGCACCTCGCCACGGACCGCGCCACGCGGGAGCGGCTGGCGTGCAAGTCCATCCCGAAACGCCGCCTGCGCACGGCCGTCGACGTCGCCGACGTGCGCAGGGAGGTGGCCATCATGGCGTCGCTGCCGGACCACCCGGCGCTGGTGCGCCTGCGGGCCGCGTACGAGGACGCCGAGGCGGTGCACCTGGTGATGGAGCTGTGCGACGGCGGGGAGCTGTTCGACCGGATCGTGGCGCGCGGGAGGTACACGGAGCGCGCGGCGGCGGCGGCGGCGAGGACCGTGGCGGAGGTCGTGCGCGCGTGCCACGCGCACGGCGTGATGCACCGGGACCTCAAGCCGGAGAACTTCCTGTACGCCGGCAAAAGCGAGGACGCGCAGCTCAAGGTCATCGACTTCGGTCTCTCCGTCTTCTTCCGACCAGGTCAGCTTGCTAGCCCTGCGTGCTCCATGCTTGTATAATTCATTCTCTTACTCCTTCCGCGTTAATTAATTTGCTCAACATCTTCTGTTTCAGAAAAAAAAAAGAGAGTAGTCATTATTATTAAGCGCTAAATGTTGTCAAATATCGAACTTTAGGAAAATCGAGAGCAATAGTTTTGAGCTTCTAGATGACACTGAGAGTGTTGCCCCTATGGAATCTTTACTTTTAAGGGTATCTTTGAATTATAGCACGAAAAAGCTTGCTGTTACGACTTTAAAATGATGCGATTAAGTAGTTATTACATCCAGTGTAGTAAAATACCATCCCTTGTGAATTAGCTATTGCAATGCCAAACGAGGCTAATTGTTTTAGGCTTACACCTTTGGAAGTGTTGTTCTGTAATATGATACGCTATTTAAGAAGATGCTTTTTGAAAGTGTATATCATTTTTACCAAAATATTATTTTTTATGTTGCCAAACGATAAAAAATATGGGGAAAACATGATCATGAAAGGTGCTTAAAACTGTTCCAAAGGCAAAGCAATGCCAAAGAAACCTTAGAACCCCCAAAAGTAGAGGAGTGTGGTGGTGAGACCCTATCTAAGTACATGCTCTACCTGCTCATCAAGCAGTCGGACTGTCGCGACAGGGGGTTTCGGGCTGCAACGCTACCAGGACACCTACGTGGAGGCGTGGCGGTTCTTTGGGTTGGCGGCCATGTGTGACCCGAACCATGCTGAAGCTCAGAGGATGCTGTTGAGCGTCAACGCCTCCAAGAAGCCATCGGAGGTGAAAGGTGACCGGATCAAGTCGATGTTGTTCAACGCCTGCATCCTGGACAAGGTGCTCAGAGTGCGGTGAGGAGGAGGAGGAGGGAAAGGAGCGTGAGGAGTGTGGTAGCGAGCAGGAGTAGTGGCGGCAACAGCGATGCATGAGGAATTAGCATTGGGCGCAGGGGATTACACTGCCACTGGTGGCGATGGACATTGGGGGTATTCTTTATTTGGGCTCCATTGGAGTTTATGCAATTGAGTTGTGATCTGAATCAAGACCCAATTCTTTATTTAGGTTGGATTAGTCTTAGGCTTCTCTATGTTGGATCAGACTAGATTGAATCAAAGGAAAATAATTTTAGGCTTGACCGGGCTAGTGCTAGGCCTCAACCCATTAGCACCCCTAAATGGAACAGTCTGCGTTGAAATTGCGGCTGATGCGTACGATCACCACAGTGAATCCTATATTTTCTCGGGTTCAAAAAAAGAGAGAGAAAAAGTCTATACCGTGGGAAAAATCAATACCACATATACGCGCAGTCGCATGCACTATCATGGCTATTCTTCGAGATTCACGCACTTCCTCTCCCACCGCAATTTTGCAAAAAAAAAACATTCTACATTTTCGAATTCTCCCCCACCGGATCCTCTCTCTCTCTCTCCACCGGACCCTACCGCCCTCATCTGCCATAACCCCCCTCCCCCACCTCCTCCACTGGCAGCACCTAGACCGTTTTCCCGAGGGGAGGAAGACAGTGGGGCCCGCTGGACTTGGTTGGGTACAGATCCTGCTGCTGCGGCTCTGGCGACCATGACATCGCCACCCTTCACCGTGGTCTCCCGCGCATGTCGTTGTCCACGCTGAGCCTGGATCCAACGATGGTGATATTGGATCTGATGGATCCATGACTACCCAGCTCGAATCTGGCAACGGCCGGAGAGAACGAGAGGGAAGAGAGGGGAAGGGAGAGAACGGAGGAGGGTTTTTGCAAAAATGGGTGAGTTTGAAGGCTCGTATTTTGGAGCACTTCAACGGTGGGAATTATGCATACATGGTAAAACCGCATTCGGCATAGGGCAAAATTCCCAGCTGCTTTGATGATGCTAATTTCGCCAGATACGCCTCCTTGGGGGTTACCTGGTCGTGATCAGCTTAGTCAACCTGAGCATGCCTCCGTTGCGTAATCGAGGTCGATCGGCGTCCTTAAACCGAACAAAGTCAAAAGGAAGAGATGAATAGTACTGGACACTAGTCTAGATTTGGAGACAGGGAGAGCTAGCTGAGGGAAAATACCGCAGATCATAATAAACGAGTCGCTCTGGCTTTACTTCGACGCGCCCTGTTGAATTGATCTGAATAGTCTTCTGATTTGCAATGTTCAGACCATGGCGGTATCTTGAGAGGAGGAAAGAGAAACAGAAGCTGCTCTGGTTTACGGATGGACGTACGTGAGTCCATGGAAGGCCTAGTAACTTTATGCTTCCTATGTCTGATGTTTTTTTTTCTTCATGCGGTACATGCCTATTTCGATCGGTATAGGTAGCTTTGCGAGCCACTAATGTTTAGTAGCTGAGAACTGACCCAAGAGTAGTTGAGACGGTCAGCTGGCGACGAGCGCTGGCCACGCTCGCCCGCCAGCGTTCCAGCCGTGAGCTCGGCGTCGGTTCTCTTCTCCATCCTTGTTAAGGATGGCGTACACATGCATACGTGTTCAGTAGGAAAGTACTTACTCATGTTCCGTAAAATCTTGATACCTTTATAAAAACTTTCAAACATGTGTATACGACTATGATGGTGTGTGAGTTGTGTGCACGTCTAACCTTGTACCCTCTCAAAAAGTGTTATAAAGCAGTAGTTGATCAGTGGTCGATGATAGAAATTATTCAAGTAAAACAGGTGAGCGGTTCAGGGAGATCGTGGGCAGCCCGTACTACATGGCGCCGGAGGTGCTCCGGCGGGACTACGGCCCGGAGGTGGACATCTGGAGCGCCGGCGTCATCCTCTACATCCTCCTCTGCGGCGTCCCGCCATTCTGGGCCGGTCAGTCCACTGATTCTTGCATCCAGTTCGTGGCATCAGTGGGCAACATGTCATAGACAGAGCAGCGGCGCCAACGCTGCATGTGTGCAATGCTTTGCATGCAGAGACGGAGCAGGGCGTGGCGCGGGCGATCCTCCGCGGCGCGGTGGACTTCGAGCGGGAGCCGTGGCCGCGGATATCGGACAGCGCCAAGAGCCTCCTGAAGCAGATGCTCCAGATGGACCCCAAGAAGCGACCCACCGCGCAGCAAGTGCTCCGTACGTATATCTTATCCTTGTGTCAAGCAGGGTGCGTGTCAGCTGTTTCATTCTTCCGTTTGCCATGGCGTTGCGTGCTTGGGCAGGGCACCCATGGCTGCAGAACGCCAAGAAGGCGCCGAACGTGCCGCTGGGGGACGTCGTCAGGGCGAGGCTCACGCAGTTCTCCGTCATGAACAGGTTCAAGAAGAAGGCCATGCGGGTAACTAGCCACTGATTAATCTCGTTGCAACCCTCCATCTCTCATCTCTCATCTGAATGCCGAGCTTTGTTTCGCTGTGACTGCTACGTACCCAGGTGATCGCTGAGCACCTGTCCGTGGAGGAGGTGGAGGTGATCAAGGAGATGTTCGCGCTCATGGACACCGACAACAACGGCAAGGTCACGCTCCAGGACCTCAAGGCCGGCCTCAAGAAGGTCGGCTCCAAGCTCGCCGAGCCCGAGATGGAGCTGCTCATGGAGGCCGTAAGCATTTTCGTTTCATTCCTCTTTTTAGCCATGCCATTGCCAAGAAATCAACAGAAAGTTGGACTGCATCTGCACGGCAGGCTGATGTGGATGGCAACGGGTACCTGGACTACGGCGAGTTCGTGGCGATCACCATCCACCTGCAGCGCCTCTCCAACGACGAGCACCTCCGCACGGCGTTCCTCTTCTTCGACAAGGACAGCAGCGGATACATCGAGCGCGCCGAGCTGTCCGACGCACTGACCGACGACTCCGGCCAGACCGACGACGCCGTGCTCAACCACGTCCTGCAGGAAGTCGACACGGACAAGGTACACATGCATGTTAAGTTAATCTTGTTATATGTATATTGTGTTCGTGTGTGTATGAGTACTTTGTATCTGTGGTCGATACGACTAGTCGTTCTGTTGTTGTTACGACTAGTACTAAAGCTACACCTAGTATTGTAGCTCCGAGTACTCCGCGGTCGTAACGCCGTAGTCGATAGTCGACGGTCGTGGTCGATAGTTGATGGTCAATAGTCGTGGTCGGTGGTCGATGGCAGTAGTCGAGAGTTATGGTCGGTAGTCGTCAGTGCATACTCGGAGGAGTACCGTGGTCGTTATACTCAGACGAGTATCGTGGACGTTATACTCGATTGAGTACTATGGACGTCATACTCGGAGAAGTATAGTGGACGTCATACTCGTAAGAGTACTGTAGCACTCGGAGGACTCGAAGCCTATGTGGGTAGCATGTTACGACCACGTTATGTGTGGTATAACAGGGCGCCTGTGTGAGTGGTCGGTTACGACCACATTGTGAGTGGTCGTAACGACCAACGTCTTAATGTCTGTGCGCGTGGTCGGTTATGGCCACATTGTGTGTGGTCGTAACGACTAAAGTCGTAGTCATTAGCGTGTCTGTGGTCGAAGCTCTAGTGGTCGAAGACAAGACGAGGATGAAGCTAGCGGTCATGGTCGTGCGTCGACCACTATAGCAGTTGGTAGCAGGCGTCAGCACGAGTGATCGTGGATGACGCAGGTCGTCCTCAGTCGGCTACCTACCCAGTATGGGCAAGCGGCTGGACACTGTAGCAGTCGTGAGCGGCTGAGCGAAGCAACATGGGCAGGCGGCGACCACTGTAGCAATCATAGGTGGCTGAGCGAAACAGTAGCGACTGAAGTCGTAGTGAGTGAGTGGCCAACTGTGTCTATATGTACTCTGTAAATCGTTGAGAGTTTTGAACCAGTGTGTAACAGTGAAAAACACAGTGGAAAAGGTGTGTTAGTTTTCATCGCATAATCATGCCTCCGTTCGTTGTGTTCCGTCCTATTCACTGCTCCACCTTATCGTTCCCACCTCCGGCAAGTCGTTCACGACCGTTTATCCGAGTCCACAGCCAAAGTGTGCGTTTGAGAGAGACAGAGTCAATCGCGGGTGAGCAAGTCGTAAACGAGTTACGACTGCTGACTCCGAATGGGTTACGACCACTGAGTGAAGATATCACGAGTGGTCGTATCCCCCCTTCGGGTCTGCTCTGTTCCCGGTCCGACAACAGAGCGTTTACGCGTGTTGATCCTCAGGTGATTCCCCAATATCTGGTATTAGAGCACTCAGGACGTGTGTCGATCGAGTGTTGATCCTTGGAGGGGATTAAACCCAATCCAACAATGCATACTCCATATCTGCCAACCATGAATTCTACCCCATTGTAGTACTTGTCAGTCACTGGTACAAATTGTTCTGCTTATAGCGTAGGTGCAGTCTGAATATACCTGTGGTTGCTGACAGGATGGCAGGATAAGTTTCGAGGAGTTCGTCGCGATGATGAAGGCCGGGACGGATTGGAGGAAAGCGTCGCGCCAGTACTCGAGGGAGCGCTTCAAGACTCTGAGCAACAGCCTGATGAAGGACGGGTCGCTCTCTATGGCGCGATAACGAAGGCGCACATCGGACATACGTTCGGACTTCAGAGATGGTTGATGCGATGCTTGGTTTTTAACGCATACATCACTTCGATTTCCCAAATTCCCTGGTGTTCTGTTTCTCCACTTTCTTTGTATATCTGTTAGACTATCTGAATCTTCTATAGGATTACTAGGGAAAGGTGGCGATTTCAGTCCGTTGCATTTGAACCTGTCTTGGCTCATGGCTGTAATTATGTGCGATAGAAAGGAATCTGAATACTGAAAATGTTTACTGCGGAATTTATTTGTCGTGAATTCATTGCAGAATCTGTAATTATGCGTAGTGACTGAAGGTTTTCATCTCTCTCTCTCCCGGACACGCAAAGGAACTGCGTGTCCAGTGCATCAAGATAGCGAAGAGTAGGTGCAACAAAGAACGCCAACGGGACCCCTAAAACCGGCGACAACATTCAAACTACACAAAAAACTAGTCCTTCTGTTTCTAGTGCAGATAAGCCGGCCCAGCGACCTTCCAAAAAACTACACAAAGAATGTGAAGACCCTGGGATTACGTACGCTCCATCCAGATTGTCCAGGTGATGAGCATGTTTAGATACGCCGGCCGGTGGCACCCGCAACCTCACCTCCAGCCACCAATCCTGTAGTAGCCTCTGTGGCTCGCTAACGAAGATGTACATTGGACATACGTTCAGACTTGAGAAATTATCGATCCGGTGCACGGTTCTTGATGCGTACATCACTCTTTTTTTCTCCCATGTGTTCAATCCACTCGGGAACAACGGATGGTGTCTATAGCCTTTCTTTTAGTTTATAATTTATAGTTTATGGCATATGGTTTTTTTGAACAAACAAACGGAACGGTTTTTCTGTCACCTTTTCAAAGCAGATTATCGGAACAATCTTTTCAAAACGGCTTATCGGTATTCGGTACGTTCGCACAAACGCTTGCGCTAGGACCAAAAACCATCAATTACAGCCAAAAAGAACACATCTTATTTCTTCAGTTTATCTGTATATTTGCTGTATTCTATCTCTATCTTCAATAAGGATAATACTACTTACTAGAGAAAGCTTCAAACTTGGGCTCACTCGCAACATAATTTTTTGTGAAGCGTGAGACAGTGAGACAATGTGACGGTCACGTTATGTATGTGATAAGTATTTGACTTTGGCATGTAAATTCTATCGAAGTTTGAGTTTGGTTTAAAGCTTTTTAGTTTTCAGAGTTATTGTCAGGAGTTAAACGGTCTGACTAGCCTGCCATTGATGGTCTGACTGGCGGCTATAGAGCGGTCAAATCGGTCGTGTGACCATTTCAAGAATGGATAGCAAGCATTTGTGTGGCTCTGTTTGAGGATGTCTTTTCACTTGGGGTCACTTAATTTGAAGTTCTGAGCTGAAACTAGATAGGAATTAACCGAATTTCCAGAGGTGTTTTTTGGTGATCTTAGGTGGTTTGACCGACTTGTGGTCGACAATCAGACCAGGGCAGTCTGATCGGCATTGGGCCAATGGTCAGACCAGTCCTCTATTACCGAGAGGTTTTAAAACGATTCATGGCGATCTGGCTGGCTATTGGTTGGTGATTAGATCGGCCTATGAGAAAATGAGTGAGTTGAATTAATTTCGGTTGTGTTAATTATGGTTGAAGTCCATGCATTGTGGGAATCTTGACGTGGGTGTTAAGTGATACATATTTGCATTAATTTTATTAATGAGAGTTAAATATATTTCACTTATGCTTGGGACAGTAGCATGTCAGCTGGCGAGCAAGACCATCCCCAAGAGCCAGCTCCGGACGGGGGAGAAGGTGGAGGACGTGCGGCGGGAGGTGTCCATCGTGGCCTCCCTGCCGGATAGGTTATAGAGACGTACAATCAAATATTGTTTGCAGATTATGAAGTACGGTAGTGTGATGAAATCTTTGCTAAAAGTTTTACTATACATATTAAACTTAGATAAGTGGTGCTGTGTATTAAATTTAGATAAGTGGTGTAGACAATGTTGACTTGTTGTAGATCGCATAGATGGGGCCGTATAGGGAGTCGACCACTTTTTTATATTCGACAAGCACACGTATGTAAGGCATTGCTGACAGCAGAATAGCAGGTGCATAACATACTAGAAACTTGGGGATATATTTGGTGCAAAGACACAATTGCACCGATTTGTGCTTCACTAGATGAAATCCTCCTTAGAAAACGCTTGTACTAAGTAAGTACTAACCGCATCTTAGCCTTGCCCCATACATGGCGCCGGAAGTTGTTCCGGCGAAACCACGGGCCGGAGGCGGACATCCGGAGCGCGGGCGTTGTCATCTACGAGCTGCTCTGCGGATGCCTCCCCTTCGGGCTGGTCAATAGCGTCTAGTAAACACATCGCAAGCTGAGAACATCGCAAACGAAATGAAATTATGAAATGAGACGGCGCCAAAGCTAGCAGCTACGTAACAAGCGAAAGATCGGCTGAAGCGTTTTATAATATCTGACTTTTAAATGAAGTGTCTTTTTAATATATAAGTCTACTAGTCGATTTTTAGCACCGCTATCTTGGGCTATGTGAAGAACCTTCATTACTAGATACAAGTTGCAGTACAATTTGGGGTAAATTGGAGAGAATATCAGAGAGATCGAGAAGATTACAGATAGAACTGGAAGAGTAGGAAGAGCCCGGAAGAAGAAGAAGAAACGGGAGAGAAGAAGAGGAGATGAAGAAGCCGAGTTTCAAAGCCTCGAATTGTTCAATCCTTCCAGTGGTGGCTGCTGCCTCTTGAATCCCTAGCCACCAGCGATTTGTGCAGCCTTTACATTGGGCTCGGCCCACTTTCGAGCAGCGGGCAACATGATAGTCCAAGTCACTATTGTGTTCCGAGTCACTTCCTGTTTAGCGTGTAACAGTGACACGACATGAGAAAGCAGGTAAGGAATCCATCTTTTACCTCCACATGCATGTCTGGTACTCTCGGAAAGGTGTCAGCGATGATACGAGAATCGTAAGGTCCACTGCACATAGCACATTTCGATAACTTTGGTATAATATACCAAAGCGATGATGCAGCGGAAACGCATCGAGCAGCGAGACATACTTTTTTGCAAGCTTATTATTGGTAGAT
Source organism: Bonia amplexicaulis (assembly GCA_036346245.1). Lineage (NCBI taxonomy): Eukaryota > Viridiplantae > Streptophyta > Magnoliopsida > Poales > Poaceae > Bonia > Bonia amplexicaulis. The sequence continues at coordinate 5,838,224 of CM070743.1, read as the reverse complement.
TATAAATTCTCATAAATAAATAAATATATATTTTTATTATTTTTCAAAGCGATTTATCGATACAACCTTTTAAAATAGTTTATCCACATTTGATTCGTTTACAAAAACACTCGTGTTAGAATAAAAATTATTAGCTATAGTAAAAATCAACCGACCCTTAGATATAAAACATGCAGGAATTCGCTTTTGTCACAATTAAGCGCAAATCATCCCTGTTATTACTCCAGGGGGGATTCGCGAGCGCGGAGAAAGGCCACGTCGCCCGCGCCAGCGCTCCGCGCGCCGCGTGGCCGGCGATTTTCGATGTATGTTTCAAAGCGATTCATCGATACAACTTTTTAAAATGGTTTATCCACATTCGATTCATTTACAAAAACACTCGTGTTAGGATAAAAATCATCAGCTATAGTAAAAAAAATCAACCAACCCTTAGATATAAAACATGCAGGAATTCGCTTTTGTCGCAATTAAGCGCAAATGTTCTTCTATAGTCAATCAGTGGCTGCTGTCGGGAAGATTTGTTGCAACAGCACTTTCGCAAAGTGCACGATGCTTTAGAGATTTCTCGCCACTGAACTGAGATTTAACACGATGATACGCAGTGCACATACATGGCATGAGTACGTGACACACACGTATCTTGTTTGTCGTCGGGCGCTGGGACGGATTGATGTGACGATTCCTCTTTATGGGACCGTCCTTTTTTCTTCCACGTGGATCGATCATCGCCCGTGATGCGACGACGGGTGAGCGAAGAGAGGAGAGGCATGGCAGTGACGGATGTCTCGTCATAGCGAGTGCAAGCTATCTCGTACGTCTCTACATGTTCCCGTAGTGAATCCACGGCAAGTGAATGGCAAATAGGGCGCCGTCGGCATGCTCTGTTTTGGCCGCCATCCCCTTGATTGCTCTTCTATATGACTCCCTCCAGTAAAACCGATAGAGCCGAACGGCTCACTGGCTAGACCGTGCGAGCAGTAACCTGCAGGCCCCGGGTTCGATCCCCTCATCTCGCATACTTTAGTAGATTAGTTTTTTTATTTGCTAGAGGAAAAATCAAGGAAAAACCTGAGAGTAATCCATAAAAGATACTAAAATTAACTAGAGTGTGAATGAGATTATTTAAGATTTAAATTTTGATTAGTTTATATATGATTATTTAATATGGTTGATCAATCATACAAAAGGATAATCAGTAATTCAGAGCAATCATAAAGAAATATGACTTTGGTTAAATATTTAAACTTAATAAAAGTTACTTTCAATTCTAATTAAAATATATATACATATATGACCTAACATTAACTTGTCACCACCAAACAAATCTCAAGTGGTAGATTTAATTAAACAACAATATTGACATGTAACCCTGTATAGCAATTTCGGCCATATGTAAATGAAATTTAATTAAGATTAAAACATGACAGAAGCTAAGTAAAGGAAAAGAATATAAAGGTCAGTTGATGTCCAGAATATTTTCAATTAAAAGACCATAACTAGGTATTAAAATATAATGGCTTGGAACATATGACATTGGATTAAACTGCCAACAAATAAGATGCAATATTATGACCAATAGCTGCAGAAGTAAGGACATACTAAAAACCAAACTGTTAAACATCAACTAGATAACTAAATAGCCCCGTGCTTCCATGAATTATTGCAACCGATGAATAATTAGTAGATAGAATCCCATAGGGTACCACCGCCTAGATTGTTAGGAGTACAGGCTCTAAAGACTAATTTAATAAACTAAACACATACGCTTGTCTGTAAGTCTCATGGAACTTCCTTAATAAATATAAAAAAATAATAAAAGAAGACATCAATAAAAAGATCGAATCATCGTATTCCACCCCCACTTTGCCTCAAGTCACCCATTAACTCATAACAAAGCTAAATTGATTTCGTTTGGATTTATGTGGATCTTTTGAGTTATTTGCTTTTATTCGTGTTCAGTCGTTTAGCACGTAATTAGAAATTGGAGTCCTGAAGAATCAAGAGATCAAGTGTAATCAAGAGCAAAGTGAAGGTCAAGATCAGAAGCTCCCAAGAAAGCATCGTGTGAGCTCAAGACCGCGGTAAAACCACGCCAGACGAGTCAATACTTTGATCATGTTGAATCTACGTTTTTCTGCAAATTACTTTTATTTAAATTATCAAATTGCATGCTGTTAATTTATATACAAATACATGCTTAATTCAATATTCTAGTTATATGCCCATTGTTTGCCTTGATTAATATTACACCCCCTTGTTGAATATTTGAATATATGAACCTTGTCGCCCTAGCGAAATTATGATAGTAACCTTTCGAAAATAAGTCCGTAAGTATGTGTCATGCTTAGTATTGCATAGATATTCATGGGCGTGAAAACGCCCAAGCATCATTTTTAATCATGAGAAGATTTGGTTGGGCAGTTATGGTGGTAGTGACTGGTATATGTTCGATATGATTATTTTATGTTCCCAAAACTCTACTTGCTTGAATATCTGGGCGGATGGTTCGAGGGTGTGTGAGTGGTGCGGTGGAAGCACAATGGGGTTAGTGGAAGAACAAACTCGATATCGCTAAGGACCGAATCTTGTCATGATCTCCCACGTAAAACAAGGCAACCACAAGTCCAGAAAGTACAACTTGGCTAAGTAGTTGTATCGAAACTCCTGGACTCATCTCACTGGTAGTGGATTGAAGTGGATAAGCAAGGGCAAGGAGAGGCCTAAAGGGACACCAAGGGGAAGGTGAAGTTTTCCAGCTGTTCTAAGCGTTGCGGGAAGGGGAGCCCATTGCGTTAGTAATCAGAGAGAACATCCGTGCATAGATGGGACCCACCGCAAGTGGGAGAAGCCCATAAGGTGAGATGACAAAAGGAACTAGATACTTTGAACAGTCACTGTGATGGTCTGCTCAACCACATGACAAAGGAATCGTGTGGGGCAAAGAGTTGATTGTCTCTTGTGGTGAAAGTGTACAAACTCTGCAGAGTCAAAACTATTCGAATAGCCGTGCCCACGGTAAAAGGCGGATATGGGAACTTAACCAGATATAGTTCTGTTTCAAAATGATTTGTGGGTGGGAATGGAAAAGTGAAGGGCAGTGCAAGGCCCTGGTTTGTGTTGTCATGGGTGTCGTCCCAGTGATAAGTTAAGCGGCTATAACGCTGAAGGATTAAGCATATGGTGCAGATGCCATGTAACGGTGGATGGAATCTGAATCGCTACTGTTATTGCATTCTCATATACATTATGTTTTGTTTAAACTGCTAAGTCTCAGGGGGTTTCTATGTATTATATTTCAAAAGCTAAACGATGATAAAGCTTCTTCTTTTACAAAGTAAAATGACAGGAAGAATAAATAGAGTCGTAGGAAAAGAGGATGACTGTTGTGGTAAATACATAACGATGATTGGTGGATTCATGTCGATTATAAAAAGGGAATGGCAGAAAGGAGTCTAGGAGAAATAAGTGGGTGGAGTCTAAATGAATAGATATGCTAGATAGATGATTTAAATGATTTTGGAGAATTAGAAGAGTGTAAATGTAATTGCTGGATTTAATGGGATTAGTAGGACTTGATTTAGATGGATGAATTAAATTTGAGGAAATTTGGAGATACGAAAATTGGAGTATAAACTTGATTAATGATATTCTTGTTGGAGAAATATTGATAGATTAGTTATGGATAAATAATGAAATAAAAATAAGGTTGATTATGGAAAAAGCATATTATGGTTTTGGAAGATTAGCTTAAATGATTGAATGATTAGAAAGTACTGGTACGAATGATTCCGGTGGATTAAAAAGTATCCATGTTAGAAAATCATTAGAATTCAGAGGTGAGGAGCTGGTGGATAGCGATTATAAGATTGGATCATTAAGAAATTTGGAATACAGAAAGTATTGGTGGAATCAAAATAAATATATGGAAAGTATATGATCAGTGGGTTAACTAAATGATGTCACTCGCTGTTGGGAGGCTTAGACAGCAATCAATTAGGAAATGACCAGTTCGGTGGAGCAAGTAAAGGAAGTGTGTCTTTGGGGGAGGAAGTCAATTATGGCAAACGCCGTGTGGAGTTCTAGGTAGTAGCAATAACTCTAGGATTCAATAACGATAATGTTACCCAAAAGCAAATTTCTGGCAAATAAAACAACCCGAGCCTTTCCTTGAATAAGCCTTGCATATTATTTATTTGTATTTTGTGTATTGGCTCGCGGAGCACGGTGGTTAGTGTGCTCACACTCGCTCTCATAACAAAATCCAGACTCAGGAATCGAATCACTACGCATCAGCAATACTTTGGTCTTGAAGGCAAAGAAGGTGAAGACGTCAAAGTGCTAGGTCGCGAACCTCCAGTTGGCTGCCTGTGGGCATGTCATGAGGGTTCACCCAGTGTGCTTCATTTTCCGCTGCTGCAATTTACTGATTTCGGTCTAATCGGCCCATGAGTAAGTTTACTATTTTATTTATGATTCCGCATGGTATGTATTTGATATTTATTTTACGAATCGTGAGCACCGTCTCATCGATCCGGGAATAGTGCATTAAATCACAGAGGATTCCAGATAGTAAAATCTGAGGCCTTACAATATACGCACATAAAAAGAAGTATGTCTAAAATATATATATACCACCTCTAAAAATGTACATACCACGTAAATGATTTTATACACTCATATAGTACACTTAAATATCATCCGTTGCGCGAGATACTCTTTATGTTGTGAGATATGACATAGAGTAACTACTTCCAGAGGAAAAAAAAGAGGCTTCATATTTGTGAAATATATATGTGTGTGTGCGCACGCACGTGTAATTAAATGGGACATCATGTTGTATATCTTCTATGCATCGTGTGCAAAAAATTGAATTTTTTAGATGCCGAGTTTAACTAGTTTACTAACTAGTACTAGTTCAAACAAGTTTGACTGAAATTTGAATTGTAGCTATATTTTTTTATGATAGTTTGATTATAGGTATGTGCCGATCATATATATAAATTAGCAAAGCATACGATCTAAATTCATTCGAAACTTTAAAATCGAGTATATTTTTTTTCAAAAGTATATGTTTCATTTGAATTGTTATAGTTATGGAGGATTAATTTTACTCCTCCACTAATGGGGCCCACTCTACAAAGATACCCACACACAGGTCCAAGGAATACAGTTACGCTCGCAAAAGACGATTGCACCCCTATTTGTATTCATAGGATAGCCATCCCCCGAGGGGTATTTCGGTCATTTGTGTAGACCTAAGAGGCTATAAATATCCAATGTATCTTCATTGTAACTCAAGCTCATAAGGAATACAAGAAACCCTATTCAAACTGGTGAGCCCCTAGGGGCTCCCTCTCCCAAGGTAACCCTCGTTCGGACAGGAGTAGGACGGTCCTCTCGGACCCAAACCTGTATAAATTCTCATGTCACTTTTACTCTCGTAGACGATGGCCCGTCAGAGATCGATTTCCACCCCTCACTTATGTTTGAGTTTCACACCTACAACATATAGATAGATATATATCCTAAAACTAGTATTTTTAAAAGATATATTCAAATTTAGGTTAAATTTGTACATTTAAAACCATAATATTTCGATATCACGATGCTTTATTCCAGCGCCCTATGTACACACAAGTAGGTAGGTGCTTTAATTTGCCACCTCACCATCTTATCCCACTTCTCCGATCACGGTCGATCCATCCTTTTCCTCTGGTGGTCGTCCTCCCATCGACCCGAGAAGCCACAGCCACAGTAACGTCGATATTTTCCGCTATCCCCCCCTGGATTTAACCGTAATCTAACCCGAGGGATCGATCTTGCAAATGTGGTCTCGACCTCCTCCTCGTTCGCTCGCAGCCATCGCGATCAGACTCAACACGCGGCTTGTATTACATCACCGAATTATCAGTCAGCCACTACCGACGACACACTATTTGATCTTTTGTCGCCAGGGGAACACTCTGCTGTCGTCAAAGATCAATTTGGTCTTTTCTGCTCTTTAATATTCGCTGTTTCTTTCTGCCGACTGACCATCCAATACACAAGTCCAGCTCGCCACACACTGCTAGTATTCTGCACAATCCGCACAGATACTGCTAGGTGTAGTTCTCTCAACGATAAATCTCTTTCTAAACGACAACTCGCTATCGGCAAGCAGATAAAGATCAGCATGTCAGCAGGGCCAAAATGGGGACAGGGATAGTTCTACTACTAGTTATCGGAGAAACCAAACGCCAGCACATTGGATCCAGCGCTTAATTTGCCTAAATATATTGGCTGCTTAATTTGTCACTCCGGATTTTTCAGTTAATACTAGAGCAAACCTATCTGGCTTGTGAGTTGTAAGAAGTCTCTACTGAAAAGTAGATATGGCAGCTCATGCTTTGGTCCAGGAGGAGGAATTGATTTGTTCGACTTGACAAGAACACGCCTTGACATGAATATCTGTTGCCTGACTTCGGTGTAAACTAACTTACATAGATGCAGAACACCTACATATTATTACAACTAGCTCAATCAACACGTCAACTTTAACCAGTGGCGGAGCTATAAAATATGTAACGAACTGCACACTTTACACGCACAATTTAACACGTGATGGGTCTTCTCTTGACTTGATGATCAACTCATGATTATCTTTTCTTAGATATGCATCAACTTATGACGCATCATCTTCTTGATGGCATTTAATTCATGAAGCCATTTTTCATCCCGCATCTTGACTTGATGATCTTCAACACACGAAGTTATCCCAAGCCGTCATCATTTGTGCAACCTAACATATTCATCAACTCATGAAAAATGTTAGTCCATAAATCAATTATCATTAATTACCAAGACTTTACCATTAATTCATAATAGAGGGACTAGATTTCACAATTTTTCTTTTTTGGTAATTCATGACAATCTCAACAAATAATGAGATAAAAGATTGATTTACGAGTATACAACATATACACAATAATTGTATAATTTAGAATAAGCTTTCAAAACAATTAACTCATTTGAATGTAAGTGTTTATCTTTGAGATTAATTACTAGCAAAGTTTACACATTCGGTTGTCATTAATCATTCAACTATTAACACATAATAGAGGAACTAAATGACAACCTGATATAAATTGATTTATTTTAAATCATTCATGAGTATATATAAACTACACAAGCTATATATACTCAAGAGATATGTTTCAAAGTAAAGATCCTTAATATGTGGAAAAAAGAACATGTATCAATAGTTATAAAACCTCAAAATATAGAGTGAACTCATCCTAAATGTTTACATACAAGAATGTATAATTAAAATATATGCATATATTTAAGTTTGACTATTTATAGAGTCCATTCTATATTTTGGATCCGAGGAATGCACTAAGTTATAAGAATATGATCTTGAATACATACATCTGTGATTTTTATCTTTTCATTTAAATGAGACTAAGGAATATCATAAGCAATAAACATGTTAGTCTCACAATTGCATATGTCATTTATCACATCAAAATGGGACTAGGAAATATTATGGTTAATAAACAAATCAGTCTCGCAATTACATTTGTCATTATCACTAAAACCAACTTAATAGAGATTGAACTTGCACCTGCATCACCAATGTGGTGCATGGAAGCCCCACTCGTCCACCTGATCCAGAAAGGGAGACTCGACGCATTGCCGATGGATATGGGGCCTCACGTAGCAACGCGAGATAGGAATGAAAGGGAGGCCAGGACGAGCGAAGGTGGGCCTGTTGTGGCTGCTGGGGGTGAGGGCGGCCGCACCTACGAGGTGTGCAAACGAGGAGTTAGAGTAGGGAGGAACCGACGTGGAGGAGTACGAGTGGGGAGATGGCCCGAAGGAGTGCGAGTTGGGATGTAGCACAGATTAGGAGTGCGAGTCAGGAGATTACGGCAGAGGAGAGGGTCGCCATTCGTGCCACTATGGGGTTGGGAGCGGGCGCGTCGGCACCTTAGCCCAGCTGGAAGGGGGGAGGCGGCGGGTTGCGCCGTCGCATATTCGGGAGCGGGCAGGCGGATTGGGAGTGGGGGCGGGGCGGAAGTAGGTTAGGATGCGCGGAGGAGACGCAGACGAGGTGACGCAAAGAGGAGGAGACGCAGACGAGGCGATGACTTTAGGGGTGTGGTATGTTATGAGCCTGACGCTTTAGTTAATGTTAGTTTAATTATACGTCCCTAAATCAAAACAAAGGCAGGAATAGTCAAACTAACTCTCGTGCGACTGACTAGCTTAGCTAGTTTTTTCAGACCCACCACTAGCTTAGCTAGTTAACAAGAAGTCAGTAATTTTATAGGGCATGACTACAAAATATTTATAGAGCATGAATGCACGTTTTTCAATTAAACACATACGATATACATAGTTTTAATAAAAAAATGAGACACATATGTGTCCAATCTTAGGAATCCAACCTGGTTCAGAGGAGTGTATGTCTACGGGCTTATTTGGCAACGGTTACGGTTTATGGCTGTTGGTTGAAATTTTTGAATTTTGGCTGTTTACGGTACAGATTACGGAGAGAGAGATACTCACTTGCGATTTTGAATGGTATAGATGTTGGGTTTTTAACGTGTATATCGTTTAACTTGTAGACCCCGTCTTGAGAAAATACTCTGTTTGAAAGTTAGGTACTGTAGCAAAAGTTAAAAGCCGTCAGCTTTAGAGGAAAAGAACATGCCTTACATCTCTTGCCAACCGAGCTGTGCCCGGTCCTCCGGCAATTCGTTGGTTAGTTATGCATGTGGTATGTACGGTTCTGTTTTTTTGTTGTGAGGCTTTGGCAATGGTCAATGGTTTTTTACTATATTTTTCGAGACGGTAGTAGACAATAGAGATGTTGACGTAAACAGTGCACATGCCGATAGGCTTGGGAAACTGTTTGAAGAAGCAGTTTTTTGAAGCCGCTTAGAGAAACCGTTTCATTTATTTTGGCTTCTCTGGAACAGGCCTGCTTCATTTGCATCAGCACACTGGTTTAACGGCATAGTACAGCTAAGTACTCCATGTGGCTACAAATATACTTCTATTTTGAATAGTTAAAACACTATGACTTCAACTCCTAATCGGTAAGATTTCCATTAATACTTACTAGTAAATTGCCCATGAGTTGCAATAAGGTTCAAAGAGAGTGTGATACACATCATCACACATGATCACAAACCAAGCAATGAAAATCAGGTTGCCACATTTAGTAGTAGACGTTGTTTCTTGTCCAACATGAATACAAACAAAACATTTTTAACTAGTGCATAAGACACCTAGGACATAATAACATCTTTGTAGACGATATTCATAGCAAATGTGCTAGTAGATTTAAAGCTACTATTATTCCATATTGTAGTAAGTATTCTGATATCATTCCTAGCAGTAATTATGAAAGCGCAATATATAGTTGTCTATGGGACAAAAACTAGATCAGGGAGGTAGACACCTATATTTGGGTAACTTTGCACCTATGCTTTATTGATGGTCATAGCAAAAATAAGCCTGTCTGAAAAATGCTTTATCTAGTTGAACGCCCACACTATCATATGCATGTATAATCACCTATTCTATTGAATCATGTGAAGGCATACATTTGTCGCCAAACAAACTTTCTTTTCTTTTTTCTTTTGGTTAACACACCTACCATCCATCAGAATTTTTCCTGACCTGTTTTAAGACTTAGATTTCCCTTACTAAGCGTCACACTAAGCTAAAAGTTCTCCAATTTCCTTCTAATTAATATTATTCCGATGCCCATCAACACTATGAATCCAGATTGATCACAAAAGAATAAAAGAATTCAGTACATGCAGAGTATTAATATAGACGTCGCAAGATCTTCGAAAATTGATAAGGTGTACAGTCGTGATGCATTTGTACTGATGTAAATGGAATATTTAATCCTATGTCACTCTTATGAGTAGAGTGGCAAAGGATTTGCCACCCTGGCCCACTGTCAGTAACTCAGGTGACCCCACATGTAAGTGACAGCGAGAATTGGCTATTCTTAAGAGTGGCAAAAAATTGAAAGCCCCGATGTAAATGCACCAACTGATATTAGACTCCATCTATGCATCCTAGAACCTCTATTGATAAAAAGTGATGACAATAGCTTAACTGTAAGTCTAAGTTAAAAAAAAGTAACTATAAGGCAAGTTGTTTGATCATCTAAGAAACTGATATTCGGTGGCCACTATACTTACGGGATTTCAGCATATTTTCTGTAGAATCGTACAGAACAATCAGAGAGGGTGAATAATTGTCTCTGCTTTTTCACCTGAAATCAAAACCTAACACAGAAACAAAGGAGGAGTAATCTGGATTACCGAACGGAAGTACCGATCGCAGCTGCTTGCTCGTACGTGGTCGTAAGCCTCTATCGCTTGACTGCTAGTTACGACCATTGTTTACGACCGCTCATCCCGAATGCTCGCTCCCGCTCGCTTACGACCGCTTGCTTACGAGTGCTCGGATCGATCGCCCAGTCGTTCCGATCGCTCGGCATGATCTCGGATCGACCGCCTGCTCGTCCCGATCGCTCGGCACAATCTCAGATCGATCGCCTGCTCGTTTTGATCGCTCGGCATGACCACGACGCACGTAGTCGTGACCTTCTTCCGCTGACGTTTCTAGCCGTTCGACCACCACCTGAACGAGTACAAGCCGAAGATAAAACAGAGCATGTAAAGCGGAGAGAAAAACAAGTCCCCGAGAACCTTTTTCTGGAAATGATCTGATCTACTATTTCTTCATCAAGTTCTTGGCTACAAAGTACCTCACGGCACCCCTAAAAACATTCTCTTTGAAATCCATCTCCTCCTCCTTAGCTCTTCTCTACTCTGGTTTCACCTTGGCTTTTTCGAAGTTCGCAGGCTCCTCCTCACCAAGTAAGCAGAACTCTAAGTATTCAGGCTCTATCGGAGATGTGGCATCATAGAGATTTTTGATGTCACGCTCCCGTCGTGGTCCTTCAAATGAGCTCTCGTCAAGCTCCAACCTTCACGAAGCTCCAGGTGAGACCGGCGCTCCCATTGTTACTGTAGGAGTACACGGTGTAGTCAAGTCGGGCATCCCCGTTCCTGCGCTCGTACTTGTTGTGGTCGTGCCTGGAGTTTCTGCAATGTGGTCGTGTCCTTCAACTTCGTTCTCCATGGTCATAGTGTTGGTAGCTACTACGTGGTTGTTAGGATCTACGACCATGATATGGTTGGATCCTCCAACTACGCCCACCGTGGTCGGCGTTTCGGGTACATGGTCGTTAAGACATACATCTGTGTTAGGAGGATAATGTACCTTGAAGATGTCTTTCATATGTCGTACCTCTGCTGAGGGATCTCTACTCCACTCCCACTTCCTCTCCTCAAACACTGCATCACGAGTCACCACAACTCGTCGTGTCGTCGGATCAAACATCCGATAGCCTTTCGTTTTTGAATCATACCTAATGAACACCATTGGCTTGCTTCGATCTGCTAGTTTAAAGAGGTGTGGCGTGGTCGTCTTCACGTGTGCAACGCACCTGAAAGTTCGGAGGTGACCCACACCTGGCTTGCGGTCGTAATAGGCTTCGTAAGGAGTTTTGCCGATGATGCTTCTCGTTGGCGCTCGATTTAGGAGATAAACGGCAGTCGAGCCACTTCCCCCCAAAATTCTTTTGGGACACCCATGCTCTTGAACAGACTCCTCGCCATATAGACCACCGTCTGGTTCCTCCTTTCGACCATACCGTTCTATTGGGGAGAATAAGGCGCTGTCAGATAGCGCCTAATACCCCTAGAGCTCACAGTAGTCTTCGAACTCATTCGAGGTAAACTCGCCACCACGGTCGGTGCGTAGAGCTTTCAGCTTCATACTCTTATCCATCTCGGTTGCAGTCCGAATCTTCGTGAATGCCTCGAACGCTTCATCTTTTCTTTGGAGTAACGCCAACCACATACCTCGTACAATCATCTACCAACAATAGGAATACCTCATACAGTCATCTACCAACAGTAGGAAATAATGAGTTCCTCCATATGTGGTCCGAGTGATTGGCCCACATAAGTCATCGTGTCATAACTCGTGAGGCACGACTGCTCGGTATAGAGACGTGGTCGGAAACAAGTTCCGATGTTGCTTGCCGATCAGACAACCATCGCAGATGCGATCCACGTGCTCGATCATGGGCATGTATTGCACCATCTTCTTGTGAGCCAGATCCTTTAGAGCATGAAAGTTAACATGCCCGTACCTAGCGTGCCATCTCCACGCTTCTTCTGTGCTTCGCGTAGAAGACACTCTGGGAGAGCTGGATTGATGTTTAACACATACATCCAGTTTATTGAGCTGCTCACTTTGGCCAACAATCTTTAAGTTCTGTCTAGAATCAATATTACTCCACCTTCGACCACAATCTTGCAGCCGTTTCGTCCAGCTACTTCTTAGCCTCCCGATGTAGTAAACATTCGTGATAATACATGTTCACCCGTAGAACACTCCAACAGTACCGAGCCCCTTCCCTGTATATCCACAGTCGAACCATCTCCAAATTTGACTGAACCTTTTATCTTCGTGTCAATCTCAGCAAATTTCTCCATTCATCTGGTCATGTGGTTACTTGCGTTGGTATCTAAATACCAAGCCTTGTTTTGGGTGCCGCTAAGCTTCGGCGTCACCTTTTCTTCATGCAGGAATACATTTTCTTTAGATGTTGGGACCAGTGGCGGAGACAAGGGGGGGCTGGGAGGGGCCTGGCACCCCCCAATATTCTACGAATCCTTCTTTATGTAGTTAATTAAATGTGTTTAATTAGTGATTTGGCCCTTTCAAAAAAATACAAAGTACATTTCACCTAATGATCCTGCTAATTTCTTAAGTCAAGAATATTATCCTCCTAAAGTGAAGTGGAAAAATATTATCCTACTGATTTCTCAAGTCAAGAAAGAACTCAATTGAAGTGTCAATTGCCATATTTTCAACTTGATGTATGCAATCATCCAGACCTAAGTGTATTACCATCACTTGCTAATCTAACAAGTGAACCAGTTAAGACTAGTAAAGATTCATTTTATCCTATGGTGGACAAGTTATTAAGATTAGTCTTAACTTTTCCGGTTTCAACTGTAACCACCGAGAGATGTTTTTCAGCTATAAAACTTGCGAAGAAGCTACTTCGAAGTACAATGGGAGATGGATTTCTATGAGATTGTTTGGTAATTTATATTGAAAAGGAATTGGCCGCAAAGATTAGTCATGATAATATTATTAAGGCCTATGATCTTGTTGGTAGTCGTAGAGCTAAGTTTAAGTTAATAGAGATGTAATTTTCTTTGTATTGTAATTTACGAAACATATTATTGTGATATGTGACTATTGGATCGGTAAATCCGGCATGGTTCATTGGTTCTACTCTACTTGCTGTCCATGTTGCCCCTCCCATATCCAATTCCTGGCTCCGCCCCTGGTTGGGACTGTATGGATGAGTTAACACACTTCGATCATCAGCAGCTGAGGGTCATCATCGTTCTGCTTCGCTACGAGATTCGCCCTCGCTCTTCGATTTGGCTTTGGTCACTCTTTCATAAAGTGCATGTACTCGTTGCAGTTGAAGCACTTGACCTTGTACTTGTCGAAGTCTTGCAGCAATTGTTCATCGACAACGTGATTGCCATCTCCTCAGCCACCGCCTTGTTCACGGCCGCATCCCCGATCTCTTCCGTTACGACCTCCTCTCTGAGAGCTACTCGAGCCCTTGTTCTTCTTGGTCTTTGAGCTCCTCTCTTCCTACTTGTTTTGGGTAAAGTGCAGCTTCTCTCCTCCGTCCTTCGAGTTCTGTCGACCCTTGAGTCCTTCCTCAAATTTTCTAAGGTGACCGATCACCTCCGATATCGATATTGCTACGATATCACCGAACTATTCTATCGTTTCGATAATATGGAGAAATTGATCTAGAACTGAGCTGAACAGCTTTTCTACAACGTCGATCTCTTCTAGCTTCACGCCAAGCGAGCGGATCTTAGCCACCAGAGTGGTGAGTTTCATGGAGAACTCGGTGATCGTCTCCGAGTCTCCCATTTATTAGTTGCCGTTTGAGCACTTGAGCGCGTGCCTTCTTGTCGCGATCTTCGCCTACCCGTATCTCCCTGAGTGCGATCTAGGCTTCTTTCGCTGTCTCTTTCTCAGCGATCGATATCATCACATTGTCTGGCACCACTCGCGATATGGCCACCATTGCGCCTTGGTCCTTGTCACTGTCGTTGTCTACACCTTTGATCGCCGACCAAAACCCTAGCGAACACAAGATTAACTTCATCTTGATGGCACATATGCCGTAATTCATTTCGCTGAATATTGGGTATTGAATCGGAATCGTGGCACTTCTTGTCATTGGCTTGACGAACATGCCTGACTTCGATGGATCGAGCTCTCACTCGTAACCTTAACGAGCGATCCTGATTTCTTCAGGTCAATAGGGTTGCTGGCCATCGCTTCGTCCCCTTAGGCTCTGATACCAATTGTTAGGAAATTTTTCTAGGGCCTAGACGAATCGATGAACTTAGACTTCGAGATCACACATGTGAACACAAATTGATTTCTTTCTTTCTTCTTTTTGCGACGCGCTGCAATGAGATGTGTCTGCGTCCTTTTCCTCTTTCTTATATAGAGAAGTGACATACAAGACTTTGGAACCAACGCGGCATACCACACTGAGAATCCGACTCGAAAACATCTCGATTTTTTTTACGACCACTCTGAATCTTAAATGGACTCTAACTCCTAACCCCTTACAACTACAACTGCTACAGTGTTCTTACGACTTACGACTGCTACAATACTTTTACGACTATGCCCGCTACAATATTTTATGATTTACGACTGATACAGTGCTCGAACGTAGTCGTAGACTTCCGTGGTCGTAGTCTGCTGCGATTGTAGAATTGAAGACAATAGATTAACTCTATCAGGGCGCACTGCACGTGAGGAGATGGACGCGATACGCTGCAATGGGGCTCTCCACATCGATGGAGTGGAAGAGGAGAAGGGGGATGAGCGGTTTTTGTATTTCGTAGCGGGAGTGATCAGATGGTGTGTGACTGAAAATGTGGTGGATGAATAAACTCTTCTTTTATATTAATAGAGATACTCAACAAAAGTAGCAATGTACACTCAAAAGATACGATTTGAATTGGCACACAAATTCCAGCGGCTCAATGATGGTCCCAGGGTAGAGATTAAGGACCAGCCTAGTAAAAGCCTGAGATTGTTGGTACTTTATACTCCTTCCACTCACAAAACATAACGCCGAGTTTCGAGATACATGATATCAAATTTTCAAAATTTTAACTATTGATATCTTTTAAGAAATTTATATTGAGTATATAAAAATCATATATATATATTTATCACAAAAAATATTTTTATAATATCATAATTTTATTGAATTTTATAAATATATTATGATAGAAATTAGTGATCAAACTTGTTCGCAATTTTATTTAGTTCTATAAATATATTACAATAAAAATTTATTATCAAAGTTGTTTTTAAGAATCGTGTTGATGTTTAAAATGACATGTTTTTTTTTGACTGAAACCAGCATCGTTAGCGTGTGAGGTATTTTCATAGTTTATTTTTTTTCTAAGAATCGTAACATATTTCTACAAATTTCACTTTTTTTCCTTCAATCTTCCGGTCCTCGTGTGTTGGTGCGTGGGCACGAACGGCGTGACCACATCATCACAACTTGGGCGAGGCAAGGCCAACCACATTGTGCAAGCGATAAGAGCGCCACCCCTCCAGCTCCAAGCCGCCCGCCACCTGCTAGTCTGCGGCTGCGCACGCGGTACGGCGAAGAGAAGAAAAAAGTTGTGTGAAATGCGCTCACCTCACCTCTTCCTCCCTGAACGCTCCGAGGAAAGAAAGAGAGGATTGTAATCTCGCGGAGACGCGTCTCCTCTTTTGCTCCCGGCCTCAAATCTCGCGGAATCTTCCAGATTCGCGTGCACGCTTCGTGGACAGATCGGGAAGGAGGAGGGTGAGGCAATGGTGGTGGAGAATAATGGGCGCTCCGACACGATCACCATTGGCGTCTGCGTCATGGAGAAGAAGGTCGGGATCTTGCCTCTGGTTTCTTGGTTATTTTTGTGGTTCGTGCGATTCGCGAGCACACGGATGGTTCTTGGTTTTCTCTCCTTCGATCTTCTCTCTTCTTTTCCTCTGCTGTTTCAACCTGTCCTGTCCGGTTCTTGATTGATTCGTATTCTTGCTGCTCCAACGCGTGGTTTCTTTGATTGGTCGGTTCTTGTTTCTGGATTTCTCAAATAATGCGGAGGTTGCGTCGCTAGTTCTGGTTTTCTGTTCTGATCGATCTCTTGATTTCTCTTCAGGTGTGCTCCTCTCCAATGGAGCAGATTCTCGAGAGGCTCCGCGCATTTGGAGAATTCGAGGTACGCGATATTTTTTTTCACGCTGCATTTCTCTTTCCCCGTTCTATCAATTTGCAAAAGTGGAAACGAGTGTGCGATTGAAGCTTGCGGCGGGGATGAGTGGATGGGTGGGTGGCGTAGAATTGCATGTGATATTTTTTGGGAAAAGCTTTTGGAAAAATTTTCATTGCGAGACATCCGTGAATCTTTGTGGATACCAATTTATTCTGCATCTTTTTGAATAATACGTGAGGTCCCCGTCATTTGGTTGCTTTTGCTGTTTGACTCCAAATGTTTCGGCTCATGGCAGATAGGTCCCTGAATATGTACTGGATATAAATGATCACCGCAGATTCTCGGTAAATATATTTTTTTTGGGGAACTTAAGTTGGAGTACTTGCTTTTCCAATAGTTTAAGGCAGCACTATGTCAATAAAATTGAAGGTTCACACTAGTGCGCCATATTCTCATAATTTGTATGCACCATATGTTGACTCCTAAGTACAAGCTATGGAGTGATTGAATATGGACCAAGATTATAATAACAACAATAAAGTCTTTTGTCCCAAACAAGTTGAATTAGGCTAGGAATAAAATATATTCAAGGCCAAAGAAACGAAAGCCTTATAATAAAACCTATAAACCTAAAATCCTAGGCCCTATATCCTGCTGAATCGAGAGCTTAAAATATTGTCCTTAAACTTTCTTTTTATATTATGATTCCAGCACGTGGATCGCTAACTTTCATGCGCTTCTATTCAAAGCCAACTCCTTAAACACATTCCAATTTCTCAAGTCTCTTTTAATACCTATCCTATTTTTAATCAACTAGCACTACATCATCAGCGATAAGCATGCACCAAGAGATATCTCCTTGTATGTCCCGTGTGACCTCGAATACCGACTAAGATTCCTTATCAATAAATAATGTGTAGAGTGCAATGAAAATTTCAACTTTTCGAAAAAGATATAGCGTCAGATTTGGTCTACGACATGTATATATTAAACCATTTGACATATTGTTGGCTCCTTTACTTTTGAGGAGGGACCACTGACCACCTAGTTTAATCCTTTCACCAAGGGTTGCCTAGTAGGAATAATTTGTCCTTTTTATGCTTGTTTACTATAATTGGAGCTGCAGCACATGGTTCACTCTTTCATCCTTGCTTCCATTCATCCATCGTGATACAACTCATGTCTATCTAGGAAAGGTGCAAACTTATTAGTACACCAGTAACATATTTCCAGATTCACTTCATAAATTTTTGTATCAAACTTGTTGACAAATTCAGTGTATTTGTTTTGTTCTTCTAATATCATCTAGATTTATCTCAGGATCAGTGTAATTTTTAACCTAAATACTCTTAATAAACTTTATTTTATTTATTTATCTTTTTGTGACATGCAAATTTCTGGGTATAGTTGAGGGATAAGCTTACTTGTTATTTAAGCCTTTCAGGTCAGTTTTCATTCTGCATTATTTTTAATTCTCTTGCAGATCATAATATTTGGAGATAAGGTTATTCTCGACGATCCTATTGAGATGTATGTAATGAGAACTCAGGTTATTGATAACTTAATCAATAAATCTTTTTGATTATAGGTTTCTCCACATTCCTTCTGTAACTTCTTTTGACTGACTGTAAGTTTAGGAGGAACATCTCACTTATCCACAATTTTATTTCAGTTGGCCAAAGTGTGATTGCTTGATTGCCTTCTATTCGTCTGGTTTTCCTCTTCAAAAAGCTGAGGCTTATGCTTCTTTACGAAGGTATGGCTGGCCAGTTCTTTCTATGCTTGTTATTCTAGGCACACTTTCTGTTATCAGACAAACCTTTGTTCCAAATGATAACTGCACTGAAAACTATGTCCCATTTTATATAATTTGTCTTAATATTGTTCTTGTGAATGTTTATGCTAGTTTGAATATCTATCACGAGGAACAAAAAGAAGAAATCATACTAACACTATTTGCTCATTTCTCAGTTACCTTAAAACCTACTGGTTTTTCTACTTAATGCTTATACATGTTTACATGCTTAAGTGCAGGAGTTACTTTTAAAGTTTTGCTCATTCTTCTTCAATAATCTTGTGGCATCTTAAGTCTTATTAAAGTTTTATTCGCATCTAGATATTTTTGGTCAAAATCCACACGAAACATTGCTATTATTAGTCCCTACAATATACCACATTACCAGTCATTACAACTCTCGGTGAATATGAGTTGATCAAGAAAAAGCACTGAGAAAGTGGGACCTTCACTGATTCGCATAACTACTGGAATCTTTTTGCTACTAATTTATCTAAATAGACCTTGAAATTAAATACTACCTCACCTTGTCAAAGGTGGAACCTTTTTTTCTAAAATGAATAGAGGTTATCTTCTCTGTTAAGTTCTTGAGGTTAGTTTGTTCATATTTTCCGGTTAGCTTGTATTTATTAACATGAATTCTTTCCTGTATGAATGTCAGGCCCTTTTTAGTGAATGAATTGGAGCCACAACACCTCCTTCATGACCGCAGGAAGGTATATGAGGTATTGTCACGGAATTCATTCAATGCCTTCTCTTGCGTTCTGTAAAACACACGGTCTTTTATTCTCTCAAATACACTCCCAGGGTAACTTATGTTTTTTATCTGTGCATCATCCCGGTGTGCAAAGCGATCTGCTTCTGCATGTTATCAAGTTGTTGCTTCATTATAGTTTGGGAAATAATTCTCATCTTGTTTTTTCAACTTAGGACTGTGCCCCTTTTAGGACCTAAACATTTTGAAAATCCCCAAAACCTTCAACTTTGCACAATGTTCCATAAAAAGCCTTCTCTGTCATTGAAAGTAGATACGGTAAAGACTCAACTTTCTGGAGCAGTTCGAGTAGTATTGGCCCTATTCAGAATTCCAGATTTTCATTGTTGCCAACAATAGTAAGTGCCTTTCTCTTAAAGAGGATTTTGCCAGAATACTAGCACTAGGTAGTCTTGGAGTCAAATTTCTGTTTTCAATAAATGAAGCTGAGAAGGTTCCCCTTCTATCTCAAAAAAATTAATCTTGGAGAACAAATATAAAATTTAAAATAATCCTTCAGAAACATTTGTGTTCCCTCTGTGCATGATGTGGTTACTGTTTAGAAGCCAGTGAGCCATCTGACATTTTCGGAAGATATATATCTAAAAGCAAGTTATGTACTGTGCTATAGTTTCAAAGATGTTCATATGTACATTTGGAGCACATTTTTATACATGTGCTGAAGTGTGAAGACTAAACATTGTTTCCGTTTAGTATTGATATAAAATTGTTTCAGCTTGGCTGTGTACTAGTTTCTTACTTCTGATGGCCATTTTCTGTACCAATTAACATTCTAAATATCAATTATCTGTATACACTTATCACATCTGTTTATCAGACACCATGTCACCCTTTCTTCAGTCACAGTAATTTTCTATAATTTACTGGATGTGTTTCCATGTTTTCTTATTTACACTTCTGTGTTTATCACTTTCGTGCTTAAGCATCTCGAGAAGTATGGAATTCCTGTACCCAATTACGCTCTTGTCAATAGAGAAGATCCATACCAAGAGCTGGACTACTTCATTGAGCAAGAGGATTTTGTTGAGGTTCATGGAAAGAGATTTTTGAAGCCCTTTGTGGAGAAACCTGTTAATGGTAATGTGCCAATATTTACCTAATTAATTTCATTCTATTACACTGCTATATGCCTTTGCCCTAGCGATGACGAGGTCATACGGGACATACAAGGAGATATCCCTTGGTGTATGCTTTTCGCTGATGTTGTGGTGTTGGTTGATGAGAGTAGGATATGTGTTGATGGGAAGCTCGAGTTGTGGAGAAAGACCTTAGAATTGAAGGGTTTTAGACTTAGTAGGACTAAAACTGAGTATATGAGGTGTGATTTGAGTGGTGTTAGGACAGATGATGGAGATATTAGATTGGACGGATAAGTAGTGCCTAAGAAGAACACGTTTCGTTATTTGGGATCGATGCTACAGTGGGACGGTAAGATTGATAAAGACGTGAGCCACAGGATAAGAGCGGGGTGGGTGAAATGACGCCAAGCATCTAGTGTCCTGTGTGACAAAAAGTCCCTTAAAAGTTAAAGGGTAAGTTCTATAGGACAACGATCAGACCTGCGATGCTATATGGAGCAGAATGTTGGGCGACTAAAAGACAACATATACAGAAAATGAGTGTAGCGGAGATGAGAATACTGCGGTGGATCTATGGTCACACAAGACGGGATCGCATCCGCAATGATGATATACGTGATAGGGTGGGGGTAGCACCAATTGAAGAGAAGCTTGTCCAACATCGCTTGAGATGGTTTGGACATCTCCAACGATAGCCTCTTGAGGCATGGTACGTAGTGGAATTTTAAGGCGTACTGAAAACGTAAGAAGCAGGTCGACCAAGACTGACGTGGGAGGAAGTAGTTAAAAGAGACTTACGAAACTGGAATGTATCTAAAGAATTAGCTTTAGATATAAGCGCATGGAAATTAGCGATCCACGTATCGGAACTATAAGAAAGTTAGGGGCAGTGTTTTAGGCTCTCGGCTCAGATAGCAGGATGTACGGCTTAGGGTTTTAGCATTGTAGGTTTTTTTCAAGGCTTTCATTTCTTTGATCAAGAGAAGGTTTCGTTCCTAATCTACCCAACTTGTTTAGGACAAAAGGCTTTGTTGTTGTTGTTATACACTGCTATATGCCTTCTTGCACCTGAATATTGTTCTTGTTGGTACTGGTATGGTTGATTTTGTTGTATGTGAGAAACAACTAGCCATTTTTGTATGGGAGAGGTTTGAGAGTGGGCGAAGAACTTTCTATTTAGCCTCTTTATTTTAGTTCATATTATTAGTTTATGTTTCACTTATAATGATCAATTACATGCCACTTGGTTCCTTAGTTTTATGTTTTTATTCCAGGGGATGATCATAGAATAATGATATATTATCCTAGTTCTGCTGGTGGTGGAATGAAGGAATTATTCCGAAAGGTAAAAGTTTGATTCAATATGTCATTTAAATGTAGCTTGCTATTAACCAGCTTTAATTCTGTATCTGTTTTACTACAATGACCTGTTTCCCAGGGTTTTTTAAAACCTATCAATTACTTAGATGCTTTGGCCTATGGAAAAGGACAAAAAAAGATAATATAAGAAGATAATTCTCTGGAGTTTAACTTGAAGTTGAGCTGTTGAGGGTTTGTGCTTTGATTTTCTGTTATTTGGGACAAAATGGGCCCTTGATTTACCTAATTTATCTTTACGTTGGGGACATGTCAAAATTGAGCTCCTGCATCCTTCAGTGTTTTTAGAAACTATCTATTTGGACATCAGACATTGTTTGCCTGTTGTCTGTCAGACTACCATCCGAAACTACTGCAATTTTTGGAAAAGTATGTAGAAACTTGAAGTATTTGGTGAGTTAAGAAGGCCTCAAAGAGCGTTTGTTAGAAATTACTTGACACTGGCCTTGATGGAAATATTTCTTTATGCCCTAAACAACACTGGGATTATTTGTAGTTTTAGGAGGCTAGATCCCTTGCAATTGCCCTGTGCAGAATTTTTTTTATATGCTACTAAACAGAAAGGGAAACTGAGAAAATTTCTTAGTCCTCACTTATTTTTTATATTTCTTGTATTTGGATGAAAATATAAACTTTTTTGTATTGCTGAATAAATGTAGGTAGGTAACCGTTCTAGTGAATTTCATCCCGATGTCAGGAGAGTGAGGCGTGAAGGATCTTACATTTACGAGGAGTTCATGCCTACTGGTGGGACAGATGTGAAAGTAAGATGCCTTTCTCAAGTTTCTTGTGTCCACTGATGCATACTTTAATGACATGTAGCAGCTAAGTTCTTCTTTAATGCTTCTTGTGATTCTCTAAAAAGGTTCCATGAATCTTTCTTATGTTCCTTTTTTTATTTTGGAGAGGTCTATCTCCTTTCTGTCAGATATATATGTATGGATGATAAGCTTCTCACTAAACATGGAAAATATGTCATGTTCAAAAAAGAAAAGACTTTTGGCCTTTTCTCTACAATATAAAAGATCAAGCCACAATGTGCTCAGCTCCTTATGTTGGATGCCTTGCCTATTTTGATTCGGCGCATTCAACAGTTCTAAGGGATTTTTGCATCAAGTAAATCATGTCATGCAACATCTATTCTACAGGTTGTTGCTTATCTAGCTAAACATTTGGCAATACGCTTTTCAGGTTTACACAGTTGGCCCAGGATATGCACATGCTGAGGCACGCAAATCACCAGTTGTTGATGGTGTTGTTATGAGGAACCCTTCTGGGAAAGAAGTAAGAGCTTACTCTCTTTCATGTTCTTTGTTAAATCCAGATTCAAATACTCATTAGCTTATACCGTGGAATTTGTTTCAATTATACCGTGGAATTTGTTTCTTGCAAATAGGAATAGTGCTCTAAAATTCTATTTTAACTATTATAATTACAAGTTGGTATGAAAACTTACACAGTTATGTTCATGTGTTTGCCACTTAGCCTAGTGAATGGTTATGACATACAAGTAAAGTTCAAACTTAAATAGGTCTCTTTGCTGGGATGTTCATCTTTTAGATCAACATGGTACATTGGTACCATTCTCCACAGTGGGCTTCTGATTGTTATCATAATAAGCTAGTTAATGTCTTGTGAGTCATTCTGCATCCAAAAAATAAAGGTGGACTAATTTTGTGTTGTTTAATTGAATGTAAAACGATTGTATCTCAGTGGAATGAGGCAAAAGTGATCGTTGCGACTTGCAATATATTGTGTATTAGCTTTTTTACTGTATTATTTGCTTTTTATCGTATTATTTAAACGAAATACTAGGACCTGTTTTTTGGGCCTGAAGTGGCAAAGTTTTTAATTTTAATTTTTTGCACATTGCGCTAAGCTGCAAAGAGCTACACCTAAGGAAGTACGTAAACAAACCAAGATCAGTCATCAGAAACTGCTCACTGAGATGCTTCTTCACATGTGTGATGAATGAGGAATCATCACCAGTAATAAGCATATCATCCACATATAGAAGAAGTGTCCTACCTCGATGTGAGACATAGACAAAAAGAGCAGGATCGTGGGCAGGTGAAACGCGCAAACCAGGCACGAGGGGCCTGTTTGAGGCCATAAAGAGCACGACGAAGACGACAAACATGGCCATCTGGAACAGAATACCTAGGTGGTGGCTGCATTTAACCTCATGCAAACATCATTAAGAAAGGCATTATTAACATCCAACTGAGAGACAGACCACCGGCGAACAGAAGCAACCGCAACAAGAGTGCGAACAGTGGTCATATGGGCAACAGGGGCAAACGTCTCATCGTAATCACGACCATACTCCTGCTGGAAGACATGAGCCACAAGACGAGTCTTGTAGCGCTCAATAGTACCATCAGACCTGGTCTTAATCTTGTACACTCACTTGCACGTAATAGGACGAGCATGTACAGGTGTCGGTACAATATCCCAAGTCTCCGTTCGTTTGAGAGCATTAAGCTCCTCTGCCATAGCGAGTTGCCACTTAGAATGAGAAGCACCCTCACAATAAGAGCTAGGCTCAATGACAGAGAGAGCATGAGCGATCGAAGTAAAATCAAGACGATCAGGAGGTCGAAGGGATGTCCGGTCACGAAGGGCATAACGAGGGGCATCATCAGAGGAATCAGACGTCGGTGCCAGCAAAATACCAGAAGATGAGTCTGGTGAAGGACGAGGACGTCTGGAGGCGGTGCTGTAGAAGGCAAAACAGGAGGTTAAGGTACAGAAGGAACCACTGGAGACAGACTAGAGGAAGGTTGTGAAAAAGGAGAAATGGGTGAAGAGTCAGGGAGAGATAACCAGGAGATCGTCTCGATGGTAGAAGCAGGACGAGGAGCTGAATCTCGATAGAAGAAAGGTCGAGATTCATCAAAGACGTCTCGTGAGATCCTAATCTGTCGACCAGAAGGATCATAGCAGCCAGAAGGATCATAGCAGCGATAACCCTTATGCTCAGAACTGTACCCAAGGAACACACACTCAATCGACGGGGCGACGGTTTGAATGCGCTCACGAGGTCAGCAAGACAAAGCAGTGCGACCAAAAACACGAAGGTGACTGTACTGAGGGGCTTTAGAGTAGAGACGCTCTATAGGACTAACATCCTTAAGAGCAGTGGAAGGCTGCATATTGATGAGATATGCAGCTGTAGAAACAACCTCCGCCCAGAACTGTGGTGGAACATGAGAAGAAAGAAGAAGAGTGCGAGCAGTCTCAAGTAGATGACGATGCTTGCGTTCAGTAACTCCATTCTAAAAAAGAGTGCCCTGCTAAAAAGTGCCCTGCTAAAAAAGAAATTGTCTAAAAGAACTAAGAACAGTACTCCAGCAGAATCACAGCGAAAAGTATGGATAGAGGATTCAAACTAAGTACGAACCATCGTGGCAAAACTACGATAGATCGCAAGAAACTGATCATGATTAGGCATAGGGAAAAGCCAAGTGAAACGGGAATAATCATCAATAAAAATTACATAGAATTTATGCCCGCCTTTTGAGATAATAGGCACAGGTCCCCATACATCTGAATGAATTAAATCAAAATGACGAGAAGACATGTACTCACTAGAATGATAAGGAAATTGTAGCTGCTTGCCCAGCTTACAACCCTGATAAAACATTAACGTGTCAACAGTAACACGTCCAAGAACACCCTGACGAACTAATGAAGAAAGACGGGACCCACATAGATGTCCTAAACGATGATGCCATTGCACAAAAACTCCAGAGGTGGTGGCAGCAGTGGCGGTGAAAGCGAGCGTGGCGGGGCGGTGAAGTGGACCGAAGGTGGAGGCTGTCAAGAATGTAGAGACCCTGACGATCCCTACGCCGTCCGGTCCCAGTACCATTCACGTGCATCGATCACGGACGAAGCAGTGTGAGTCAAAAACAACCCTACAACCAAGATCAGTGAGCTGTCCCACCGAAAGAAGCTGTATGGTAAGCTGGAGAACATGAGAAGCAATTGGAGCAGAAAAGTCGATGGACAAAGAATACCTGACGGTGACGGACAAGGAAGTACCGTCGGTATCGGCGAGAGATAGGAAAATTAGGAGGTCCTACTGAAGTGAGAGATGTGGAGTCCGGTGTCATATGAAAGGAGGCACCAGAATCTACAACCCAAGAGGTACCTGGAGATGTCTGAGTTAGACTGGCAGAACCTGCTGAGTTGTGAGAGAGCTGGCAAGTATAACTGGCGAGCTGGAGCAGTCACCTTTCGGCGGCCGATGAGCCGGTCTGTCCTCCTGTGAAGGAAGTGCCTCCCTACCCCCCTTTGGTCGCCCACCCCCACATGCCTTGTTCCGCTTTTTTCGCACTGCACAACTCTGGTAGTCATGCTTGAAGTTCTTGCAGTAGTTGCACTGAACTCCAGTTAGTGCGAGAACAGGAGCGGAGACAGGCACCTGGGGAGAGGCTGTAGTCAAAGAAGGGGCAACAAGCACAGTCGGAGTAAAGTGTGCTGCTAACCCGAGACGAATCTCTTCAGCCTGAAGCATTGAAAGGGCCTCTATAACGGTTGGCCATGGAGAGTGGCTCAGCAGTTGAGTTCTGACAGGCTCAAACTCTGGGCGAAGACGGCAGACGAAGTCATAAAGGCGAAGGCGATCATGATCCACCTTCTGCACTTTGTGACACTCCTGACAAAGTGGACAGGCCATCTTATCTAGCTGGCGCGAGAGACTTGACAGGGCCCAAAAGAAGTCGTCAACGGAAGAATCTCCCTGGCGAAGCGTCTCGAACTCACGCTGAAGCGAAAAGAACTGAGCATCACTGCTTTGCTGGTATCGCTCACGCAAGTATTCCCAGATCTGTCGAGTAGACCGTAGACCAACAATGTCTGGCTGGATTGAGTCGCCGACACTGACTACCAGGATGGCACGAACACGGGCCTCATCAGTACACCAGCATCCCAAAGCGTCAATGGCATACTGAAAGGCCTCATCAGTAGCGTCAGCAGCAGCCTTTGCCTCCTTGGCAGCCTCATCTGCTGCAGGAGGTGCAAAAGTAGGCTGCTTAGGAGGAGGCTGAACTGGCGACGGTGGAGAAGGGCGTGCACCGGTGCCATATCCCCAAAGACGGAGACCATCAAAAGTGATCTCCATGGGAGAAGACCATAACCTGTACATTCTATGGTGCTTTGTTCCTGAGAATGGATCGCAGCAGATGGAATGGAAGCCATCGGTAGGCGGCGCTGGACAGCGCGGCGACCAAGGCAACGAAGTCTAACAGGCGGCGCTAGACGGCACAGTGGTTAGATCAACGTTATATATATTTTTCTCTCTTTCTCTTTTTCCTTTTTTCTTTCTTTTTTTAGAAAACTACCAAAAACGCCAAAGTCGGCTCAATTCGATCGATAACGCACTCGAGGCCGGGAGCGGACGTGTGGCCGAATCTTCGGGCGGCGCGCGGAGTGGGCTTCCGGCGGAGCAGCGGCCGATGAAGCGGCGGCGGCTAAGTGACCGGCCGATCGGCGGCGGCGGACGGGCGGCGGCCGGCGGCGATCGAAACACGATTGCGGATCGGGTGGAGACGGGCGGCGGCGGCGGCGGCAACGACGACGTTGGATCGGCGCTGGATGGCGCCAGATCGAGCGAGGAAGCGTCGGATCTGGAGGCGGCTCGGGCGACGGCGGTGGCTAGGGTTCCAAATACCGGCGGTAACCGGCGGGTTACAGCCGGTAACAGGTTTTACCGGTGCCAACCGGGAGAAAAAAACCGCCGGTTTTTAATTAATTCAAATTTAAACTTCTGAATGTAAAAATTAGTTTTTTCTAATGATATTTAGATTGTTTAACACTAATAAAACGTATTAGGAAGATGCATGCACTTTCCGTGCTTGACTTTATATTTTTTCCATGAATGTATTAGGAATTTTGAAATTTTGAATGTAAAAGTTAGTTTCCCTAACGATGTTTATATTGTTTAACACTAATAGAATGTGTTTGGAAGATCCATGCATCTCCCGTACTTGACTTCATACTTTTTGCCATGAATGTGTTAGGAATTTCCAATTTCAAATTTGAAAACCCGGGTTTTAGCGGTTTTACCGGTTTTTAACGGTTTTTCTCTGGTTTTTTGGGCGGTTACCGGCCAGATTTTTCGGCTACCGATTTCAAATTCAAAATTTGACGTGTGAAATTTGATCGGTTTTTTCCGGTTACCGGCCCTTGGGCGGGATTTACTCCGGTAGCGGTTGTTGGAACCTTGGCGACGGCGGCTCTGGTGGAGGTGGCCCAGGCGGCGGCTCGGCGGAGATGGCGGGCGGTGGCGGCTACAGGCGGAGGTGACCCGGGCAGCGGTGGCGGCGGCTCGACGGAGGCGGCCGGCGGCGGTGGCGCAGCTCCGCCCCCGGCGAGATGGCTCGGGCGGCGGCGGCGGGGCGACGGCGGCACAGGCGATGTCGGGCAAAGAAGAACAAGGTCAGAGTCCTAACTCTGATACCAGTTATGAATATTATGTGTATATTCATGAGGCCCAAAGGGCAATATATATAAGGAGTATAAGGGGATGTACAGAGGAATATGCCATATACAGATAAGGAAATCAAGGCATAGAAGAAAACGAATAACAATCATATTCTATCCTTAACAATGTGCATAGGCACAGAGGGACCCACCTACGAGCTACTAATGAGTAAGAAAAATATCTCTTATTTTTCAAAGATATGTAATTTGTTGATCTGAATGCACACTAGATTGAAAGATGTATTCAAGTGGCTATTTGTTCGATATTATTTGTTATCTTTTTTGAATTATGCTTCCACAACAGCTTCCTGGGTAGAATTTATTGACATTGTCATTTCTTCCATTCGTGGACCATGGTTCCATACTTTTCACCTTCTTGATGATCTTGTTTCCGATTGATCTTTCTTAATTTTTATTTTTTATTACTTGTAGGTACGGTATCCTGTGCTTTTGACCCCCACAGAGAAGCAAATGGCAAGAGACGTCTGCAGTGCTTTTAGACAGATGGTACACTACCTTATATTTTTTTATCTTTAAGATTATTTCTAAATATCCTTGGAAATTAATACCTACCCGCACTGCATATTATTTTATTTTGCCTGATTGAATTATTGAAATGATGCTGCAATGGGCTTATAATTGTATTATTTTCCTAAAAATTGTTTCTGTTTGAGTTTTGCGTAGTAGTTGACTAGTTGTTGTAGCACTTCACAATCCAAATACATGACTTCATAACTTGAGTTTCTATCCTCCTTTTTTTCTACACAAAGGGAAAATCAGACACTCAATATGGGTTTAGAGCCTTTTACTTGATTTCAGTTTTGAAATACTACCATTTTATAATAACTCAATAAGCAATGCTGCTAAATTGTTGTGCTCTTAATTTAGTACTATTTTAGAAATGTATGTATACACCATACATTATGTTGAAATTTTTTTAATGCTTGTTCATACCATTTTATCCATTTCCTACTTTGTCTGTTCTGTTATCTCCTGTGTTTTCATCTTCCATTATTGCTGGTTGTACCTTCAGCATCTCATTCATTCCTTCCTAATTCCCACTAATAATATCATTTGTTATTCTTTTTTTCCGGCGCCTTTTTGGACAATGGACTGTCAAAAACCATTTTATTTTCATTATTACCTTAATTTTCTATGCTTTAGATATTTTTCAAGTATTGAGTATGCTGCTGTTTTTTTTTCTGATAACCGTTTCGTGTCATCATATTATTTCTTAATTTTCCTTTTATGTTCTGAGGTATGGCCTTGTTTTCCATAGGTTTGTGGTTTTGATCTCTTAAGGTGCGATGGAAGATCATATGTTTGTGATGTTAACGGATGGAGCTTTGTAAAGAACTCATACAAGTAATTTCCTTAATGCTTATTTTCATAACTTGGAAAAAAAATGTCTATTAGGTTTAGTGAGTGCTGAAACGTTTGGACAAACTTTTCTGTGATCCAGGTATTATGATGATGCTGCATGCATCTTGCGAAAAATATTTCTCGATGCAAAAGCTCCGCATCGTTCGTCAACCATCCCTCCAAAGCTTCCTTGGAAATCGAATGAACCAGTTCAGTCCACTGAAGGTCTTACACGACAGGGAAGTGGAATTATTGGTACATTTGGGCAGTCAGAAGAACTACGCAGTGTCATTGTTGTGATACGCCAGTAAGGATATTACTGCTTCTTTGATGTTATTGAATGATAACCGCTAGTGCTATTTCTTGACATCTCATGTCTGTTTAGTGGCGATCGGACACCAAAACAGAAAGTGAAATTGAAAGTTACAGAGGAAAAGCTCCTGAATTTGATGTTAAAGTACAATGGTCGAAAGCCAAGAGCTGAGGTATCCTCTTTGTTTAATCTAAAGTTTAATTAACCTACCGGTGCTCAAATTGAATCACTGATTTTTTTGCTTTCCTTGCAGACAAAACTAAAAAGTGCTGTACAGTTACAAGACTTGCTAGATGCCACTAGACAACTTGTACCACCAACTAGGTTGGTGTGCTGAAATAAGTAATTTAATCTGAGTATTTGCAGGATTGCAAAATTACTTAATTAAATATGCTTCCCTACTTTGTTCTCACCTGTTGTACCTGTACGTTTTGTTACTGGCTTGCTGCATTGCTCATCTTGTTAGTTTTGTCAGTTTGGTCTTTTGTTTGTTCAACTGTAATTTTGTGTTTAGTCTGGAAAAACCATGAATGTTTTGTGTCGTTAGGTCTGGTCAGGAGAGTGATAGCGATGCCGAAGATTTGGAGCATATTGAAAAGCTTCGTCAAGTCAAAGCAGTACTGGAGGAGGTAATTTCTAATCATTCAAATCTGCCTGTCCATCACATATTCGTGACATGTGAAATGTTGGATATCTCTGCATTAGATGGTAGGGGCATATCTAATGCAAACTAATAGCTAGGTGCAACCATGCAATTTGTTAACAAATTTTTTTTTTGTGCTGAGATGATGCCTAAACCAAAGTTGCATACATAATTGTTCCATGCTTTTGGTTTGCACTAGACATGTCCCCATATATGGTCTTCATTATTACAATACTAACACATGGATGTGTTCAGTGTGCTTCTTGCTAGTTACTGCAGAAGTACATTACCAGTCCTTGCTGTCAGTTCAGGAATTCACTCCTACTGGCAGGCATAAATTCTATTTACCTTTGCTGCTTTAAGCTTTCAATTTACAAATTGCAAGAATGCTTTGATCATTTCTTCTTTCTTTCTGCCTCACCATATGACTTATAGATAGATGTTGTTAGAACTATGTTGAGTATTAACTATTAAATCAATTAAAAAATTAAGAGGAAGATAAGTTCTTTCTTGGGGCTATAATAAACCTGCCAATTTATTCACCTATTCTTTTCTTGTTGTAAATGGAAGAAGGACAACCATAAATTATCATATATATCTTCATCTCATACCAGAAGAACTTAATGAAAAAAAACACAATCGCTTCTACCATATATCCTTCAGTCTTCTAAAGGATGCTGACATATATGCCATGAAAAGGTTATATAATTCTTTTAAAGGATGCTGGCATGTGACATCTAATTACTTTTACTATTATTGCAATACTAGGGTGGGCATTTCTCTGGTATTTATCGGAAAGTGCAGCTAAAGCCACTGAAATGGATTAAAGTTCCAAAGCGCAACGGTGATGATGAAGAGGAACGGCCAATTGAAGCCCTGATGATTCTGAAATATGGTGGTGTACTCACTCATGCGGGGAGAAAGCAGGTTTTTTACTCATAATTTTGACTTATCAAATATTAGTTATTATATCTTCTCATGTCAAATGTTCTTAAGATGAGTTACATGAGTATTTATCTGAGCTATTCATTTGCATGATCTAACTTATAAATTATCAGGTATTACACTCAGTTACTCAGTTTAGAAGTTTTGAGTGATAGTTAGTGACTGATTCAGAAGAATAATACATTGGCAATGATTTGGCCTTTTCCTAGGCCCTGTTACAGTGGTTTCTTTTCAATACCTTCCACATGTTAGCATGTGCTATTGGGCATCTTCATAGATAACACTAGACTATGCTTCTGGAGAAGCAGAGTGAGCAACTTTGGTGATCTACGAGTTAGAGAAGTTTTCTCCCCCCATTGTTATACTAAGCAGTAGATTTTGGGTCCATAGCTTCTTGTGTAGTTGTTTGTAGATAGGGAAGGGCAAACAGTGTACAATAGGGACTCAGATAACAACTAGCAGTCTAGCACATATAGCCTGCTTTTTGTTGACTTCAGCAGAACTTCTATTTCTTGTATTTCTTGTTGTTAAGACCTGTTCATTTCATAGGATGAAGGGGACAGGTAATCGCTAGAATAGTGAATAGTGCATATAACCAAGGTAGTTAAAATCCTGATCCTACTTGTAGAATCCTAGGACTCTACAACCATACCGGGCCATGTTGATCCAGTCCCACTTGGGATCCCAATCGGAGTAGAATCCCAATCCTAACCATAGATTCACTTAGTATCCCAACTCTGATTCGACTTTAAATCCAATTCTATTCTACCGATTCTAATTGATCATGCACAACTTATTTTCTGAATGTCATATATTTCACATATAAATGCCAATTTTCCTGATTCATAGATGAAAATTGGCATTGATGTTATCAATGTTTCCATGTTAGATGTGTTTCATGTACAAAATATAGGTAAAAATTCCACCAGCATATTTTAGTTCCCATATTAACAACAAATTGTTTTTTTGTGTAGATAATAAAACATATGCATTTATTTAGAAATTTAGTAGGATCCATGATTCTACGATTCGATAGATCGATTTGACTCAGAATCCTGACTACCTTGCACAGTGGCAGATCCAGAAATGAAGCAAGAGGGGGGCTAACCTAGAATACTCCGATACGCGATATGGGTATAACAATATCGATACGGCATTACGGCGATACCGTGATACGATATTTTGCAAAAACAAGGATACGTTGATACGGCAAGCATATATGTATTTAAAAAATTTTAAAATGTAGGGAGGCTACAAGAGAGCGAGAAACTGAGATTACCTTAATGAATGCTATATATTCCATTATTCCTTGCCTCCTTCACTCGCTACTTCAAGTGATGCTTCCAATATAGTAGGTGGTCTTCGTTTTTTTCCTTTACAGCTAGTGTGAGGCAAACTACATGTGATGAAGTGAAAAATTATAGCTTTCAGACCAACAAATGTAGGAACAAAGCAACTGTGAGTGAGTTTCCATTTTATAAATGCTATTTATATCAGTTGCTATTTGAAATTTGAATGTCCTAGTTGAATCAATTTAGAAAAGTTAACAAGGAAAATCTCACCAAACCACCAGAGAAGAGAAAGACTAAAAAGTCTGAGATAGCCAAATAAATTTTGGACATCAACCCTTTCCCCTTCCTCCCCAGCAAACTTTTTGAGAAGCAGAAATGATGTTGAAAGTTGAAACAATTAACCATTGAATTGAGAAAGATCAACTACAATCAAAACAGAGAAGTAAAACAACCAGTAAATAGACCATATAACATAGCTGACAAAAGACCAAACAAAGCACCTATAAGAGTCCTCTGCGAGGCCCTGCATTTGTAAAGTCTATAAATCAGAAGCAAATTTTATGGTTAACAAAAGTGATAAGTTCTATCTCACTCATTTGAAACATGATCATCAATTTCATGCAATATGCCACATAAAATTGGAATATACAATTTTTTTATATTCTGTTTTATAAGAAAGGCAAGTCGACTGCAGCTAACCAACTTTACTACAAAGCACGCAAACAAGTCCATGGGCTTGATAGTTTATAAGCACAGTAAATTAAGCGTGACCAATATATTGGTCACGAGGCACCAATGCACAGCTAAGAAGCTTAATTTCCAGGGTAAAACGCATTCACCTAGAATTGCTTGCCTCTGATTCATCCAATGCCTAGGTCTAGCCCATAGTTGTCATTACCACACCAGCCATGCTAACAAAAACAGCAATTACTTGCCCAAGGAGCACACCAATGAAAAGAGTAGAGAGTCCTGAAGTTGAAGATAGTATAGTAGTGCTGGCATAAATATTGATCTGATCATTTGTACAAAAGAGGGATAACAACATAATCTTAATTAGATAACCTACCCCTTATCTCATGCTAGCAGATTTGGACCACAGAAGCATAGATTTCAATGATGATGAGGTCAATTAAACAACCTGAGAATTTTCTTTGTGTGATAAAAAGAGAAGGCTTCCAAATGGAATCCACCGGCACCATCAATTAGCTAGTTGCTTGCTTCCATGCCCCTGCATTCCTATACATACAAAGACCCAAATTTGGCCACATGAGATGCAAGAAACTAACAAGATGGACTGAGTGTGGAAGTGTCAATTACCAAGCTGGGCGACCGACGACGGGAAGAGTCATGGGACAGTGGCGTTGGGGTTGCCGGATGCCCAGAGCCGGGCTGCCGGGGGCGGACCGTGGACGACCGGCGGAGGCAAGTAGACAACCGACGATGGGAGTCACAAGTCTTTCCCGGTGTCGGAGCCGGAGGAGGCAAGGGCGGAGCCGGAGGAGGCGAGGGCAACGGCAGGCACTGGGGCGTGACCGCATGAGGCGAGGGTGGCGGCCGGCACTAGGGCGCGACCGCGCAGGCGAGCGAGCGCATGCGGCCGGAGGGATAGTGGGGTTGGGGATTTTGGGGATAGGGTTTCAGTACAGTAGTGTTAGGTAGTTTGCTGGGCCTCGGGCTATAGCCCACCCAGCCTGAGGCCCAGCTCCGCCCCTGACCTTGCATACAACCAGTAATTACTGAATAACATTACTCTATGCTTGAAGCATCATTTTCTGTTGTTTCAAATAATCTTATGTTCAATGAGCTACCTGCCAAATTTGGATACGACAAGAACAACTTTCATGCAGCTACATTGGTAATCAACATGTATCTAGTGTAGTGATTTTTTTACTCTTTTTATTCAGGCAGAAGAGTTGGGAAGGTTTTTCAGAAACAACATATATGCAGGTTCTTGTTCACATTCTTGTCTTTTCTAATATCTTGTGAAAGAAGTTAAATAGCTGAGTAGCTGACTTATTCAAAGTGAAAATATTTATTTTATGACAATCTGGAGTTTCTCTCTAAGTTGGATGCTCTTTTCAAGAGAATTGTGTCAGAGATCCCTAAACTTGAGCAGTGGTGCTGCCGCTTAGGTCCTTACTCCCTAAACTTCAAAATCATCTTGGCAGGTTCCTAATCTTGAACTTCATACCACTTAGGTGGCAGTTATAAGTGGTTGATGCATCATGCATGTAAGCGTGTGCCGTGTTGGAGTCATTGAATGTCACATGAAGCTGATGATGGTTGTGTTGGAGTCATTGAATGTCACATGAAGCTGATGATGGTTTTAACACTGATAAATAATTATAGAATTCCATTTCCACTTTATATATTTGCAACTTATTTGGATACTTAAATATCTGTTTGATATTTACATCGATTATGTTTTTAAACATTTCTACAACAGCAAATTCGTAAGTCCACTGATCAAAGAGGCATATTTATCAAGTTTTAGGAACCTACCTGGCAAGGTTATTAAGTCGTAAAGTTGAGTCGAGTCGTGATGCTACCGACTTGGAGATTAGTCGTGACTAATCCCGACTAGTCGTCGACTACTCTACTACTACTTGCTTGTTGCTCAGATTGAGAAATCATATATGAGAGATCCCACAACACCAAATCTCATCCAACAGTTTGTTTGTGAGTTTGCATGACAGCTTCTAGCTGTGTATATTTCCCCTTTCTGGTTTTGTTGGTGTGATTTTTCAAATTTTTCCAAGTTTAAATGTTTTTGAAGTACTTTCGGTGAGACAATGAGTGGCATACAAGGGATGATGCAAACCTTCAGTTCAGTGGCATATAAGGAAATAATCCAATAACATTGATGTGCACATTCGAACGACTAGTCGGCAAGTAGAACGACTAGCGCAGCTAGTCGAGTCGACGGCACTAGCCGGTGCCTGTGTGCCGACTTGTCGACTAATCGACGATTAGTCGCGACTAGTCACGCGACTTAATAACAGTGCTACCTGGGTGATTTTGAACTTTACGGACCTTTAGTGCAATTTTTTCTTGAATTATAAAATGCAATTAGAATCCTGCACTATTTTCTAGGCAATGGCTTGCAGGGAAAAGTAATTTTGCGACAATTAGAAGTTTGTTGCAGTTTCACTTGAATTAAGGATGATGTTTGCCATGCACATGAGCTTCAGTTTTTTGTCCAAATCTTTTTAACAATTTACTATTTTTTAATAGAATCATGCTCTCCATATAAGACTTGTTTGTCTTGCATAATTAGCTTCTATCATCTTGGGTTTCTTTTGAAGTGTATTCCTTGTATTTGAAAATGTTTACTGACTAGCATGGTATCCTAAATTAGGTGAAGGAACAGGTTTGCTTCGCCTTCATAGCACTTACAGGCATGATTTAAAAATATACAGTTCAGATGAAGGGCGTGTACAGGTATACTTTTAGTTGTCCTTTTCTATTCATTGCTCCTTTAAAATAGTCCCATTTGAATCCTCTGAAACTGGCTTCGATTATTGTTGTTGTTGTTATTTTGACTTGGAGGTGCCAAACAAGGTTTAGGAAATTCATACTTGCTGATAGGTAACTAGCCCAACACCTGCTTATGTTTAAACTATCAAGTGTAGGACAGTTGGCATGATGGCTCCAACATAACTGAAAGCTAATGAAAATTGCTTGGTTTCATTCATCCAAATAGTGTCCAATGACATTTACTCTCTTCTGGTAGTGTTAATGTTTGATCATTACATATCCAGATATTTCCATGCTGGTCCAAAAGCACCTTGCCACCCTAACTTGGTCAAAATTGGTTCAAATCAGTATAGTTTTCATTTTTTTTTGTGGGAAACTCAGTGGTTTTCCTTCAATGGCTGCTATATCTCATTGTACTCCTAGCTAGTTTGAATCTTTAGTTGAAACTTTTGCTTGTAACCAGTAATCCTTAGTTGTTTTGTTAATGTTGGTGGCCTTAAATCGCATTCTGGGGAGCAACTTCAGTCCATCTAGTTTAGGCCTTTGGGTCAGAGTTGTGTCACCTTGATTGCCTTCTGTTGGCAATCAGCGGTGTAATTTAACTTGGTTTCTATCTTAATGCAAAGACGCAAAGCTTTTGTGTGTTCAATAAAAAAAGTTTGAATCTTTGGCTATTTCCCAGCATTAGTTGGCAAGATACTGCCGGGAAAATATACTATTATTGTAGTCTTGTAGATAAAACTAAAGATCTAAGACGACCATGCTTATTGTGGTACTTTGATAAGTTACACTTACCCTTGTATACTTTGACACAAGTTGTAGAAACCCTAGGTTTTGGTAAAAGTTGCACTTGACCCCATAAATAAGAAATTTTGCAGCTGAAAGTTCTAATTCTAGGATTAGGAAAATTTTGTTGAGAAAGATCACCTTAAGCATAACATTGAGGGTGCCACAGTGGATGTCACTGGGCGTAGGAGAGAAAGAAGAGAGCAGCAAAAAATCCTTGAATTTTCTTTTCTTGTTCCTGGAGTTTTCTGCAACTTCTTTTTAGGGAAAATTCACCCCCTCAAGCCATCCCACATGTGACGCTAGGGGGTAAATGACAAAGGCAGTGACTTTGAGTGTTTTTAAATTTTGTCCCCCCTTTTTCTTTTCCTTGGGTTAAGTAAGTGTATCTTTTGGTTAAAACTAGGGTTTCTGCAACTCATGTTAAAGTACACGTGTGTATGTGTAATTTCCTTTGGTAATGTTAATAGTCAATCCTAATTCTTATGTTCATGATGGCGTACTTGTCAGATGTCTGCAGCAGCATTTGCCAAAGGCCTTCTTGATTTGGAAGGGCAACTAACTCCCATACTGGTCCGTTGCTTATGGTCTATTTGATCATTTTTATTGCTTAATTCTGTGTATCTCAAATTTATCTTTTGTACTAACTTCAGGTCTCTCTAGTAAGTAAAGACTCATCTATGTTAGATGGACTGGAAGATGCTAGCATTGAGATGGATGAAGCAAAGGTTTGTTTTCATATTTTGATAAACGTAGTGTATTTTTCAATGAAGTTTCTTAGATTTAAACAGTCACTTGAAGATTCGGGAAAGGAAAACACGTGCACACACTTATGTAACTAAGATTTTTAGCTTGAGATATACCAGACCCCACCATGTCAAACACTTCCACATACAGCACAATTAGATGTTCCTCAATGTTTGTTTCGATCTTGAGATATACCAGACCCCACCATGTCAAACATTTCCACATACAGCACAATTAGATGCTCCTCAATGTTTGTTTCGATATTGCCTTGGAACATATAAGAGATGATAATGTGGGCCTCTAAGTATGTAGCTTGTATGAACACACTGACCACAAGGCCAGCAGCTAGTATTCAATTTTCACACCCATGAGTGCTGAATCTAACTACTGCCTCCTTAATTCTTATTGCTCTCTGGAAATCTTCAGAAGTATTTGTGATGTCATGTTCCATCAGAGTCATTGTAAGCAAGTTCTAAATTCCACTGTATTGAACTCTCATATCTTAAAGAGTTAATACCTTCCCACTACCCTCTTGATTGTCTTTAAGAGTTTGTCATCTATTCTTACCAAAAGTTAAATAAACTGACCTTTTCAGGCTAGATTGCATGAGATCATCATTTCAAATGCTAAAGCAAAGAATACCAATGAACCGGTGGAGTTTCCGTGGATGGTTGATGGTGCAGGATTGCCGGCAAATGCTTGTCAACTTCTCCCTAAGATGGTAAAGCACTTTGATTAGATATAAGCTAGATCTTTATTTTGAAGCATCTCGTACAGAAGTAGCACAAGTCAAGTCATAGTATTTTTGTCAACGGTGTTCTTTTAATTATTGGTTTGCTTCATTTCTTATGAAATTCAGTTCTCACTTGTTTCAATGGCTAGACTTTCAATCATGAAATTTCATGCAGCATTTTAACAATTTTGCTCAATGCCATACCAAAAATTTTGCAAAAGAATTTTGCCATGCATATATAGTTTTTATTATCTAGCTAATATTTCATTATAAAACCAGTGAAGGAGCAATTTCAATTTTGACAAGCATATGCTATTTTCTTGTTAGTAGTTATTTGTTCCCATCTAGAGTTTAGTTTCACTTGATCTCTAGACATTAGAAAAAAACTAATTGTTCCTGTCCTTTCTAATTTAGCTGTGTGCAAGCTTGTCAAGTATTGATATTAGTCATACAATTCTACAATTGTATTTCTGTGGAGCAACTTGTGTGGCTAGCTGCAAAGAATCATGGTGCTAACCTGTGAATCTATTTCTGTTTCCAGTTCCGTAATTTAATTATAAGTGATTTAATACTTATGATGTTCTTGCGTTCTCTAGGAGAATGTCAAATTCTGTTGTTGTATGTTTTAGTTTTACTTTACGATTATACAATATTTAAGAATTTTAGCCTTTTAAATCAATTTGACTCATTTACTTTGTGATTGCTGTCTTTATTGAGTAAATCGTATTAATTATATTTTTGTAGCAACATTGTTAGTGTGGATTTTAAGGGTATTTCAGGTATTGTACTTGTAGTCTAGAATTTAGTGTGTCCCTTGAGTCCTTGTACTATATAGCCTTTTGGGCTGAGTTCAATACAACTAACGACCATTCATTCCTGCTCTCCATCTAACAGTGGAAACTTGAAACATACTTAGGAATAGGTTTTAATAAGAAAAGGGAGCCTTGGTGTTGTTGGACTTTCTCGTGCGGGCTAGTTTTCCTTTTAAAATAAAAGAAAAAGGGAAAAAATTTAGGGCAGCGCCCAATCGTGTACAATTATACATATGGAGATGAATGAAAGTAAAGAATGAGAAAGATAAGATCACCCTCACCTCAAACCAGTGTGTTAGTGATGCCAACTGCCAAGTCTTTGGTGGGATGGGTTTATGCTGGGTAGGTCTTCACCTGAGTCATGAAATTAACCAGTTGAAGCAAAGTGAATCAAAATTGAAAATTTGGAATAGCGCAGGATGTAATGGATGTCGGTTGGTGAGTTAGTATTACAGTCTAATAAGAGTCTTGAGTCTGTAGTCTAGTGAGAGTCCGTGTAGTTTAGTTGTAATTTTAGCAATATAAATACAGGGTGAGGTCCTAGGAATGCATACAATTTTTCCTTAATTGCTACAATCTCACACAAGAATTAAGAGGATCCATACAAATATGTAAGATATGTAGCCAAGTCATGTAAGGTTTCAGTACAGAAAACCAGAAGGCGGTAGTGTTAGATTCATCAAGTTTCTAAGCTTTATAATTCTTTGTTCCCTTACTTATTAGACTTTGATTAGGCCAAGTTGACGAAAGAAGTAACTGCACAAGTCAAGCTACTTGCCGAAGTTGAAGATGAGAAGCTTGCGTTGACAAGCTCATTTCCTACGTATGACCAAGCAAGGGCCCTTGGGAAAACAACAATTGATGTGGCTCGTATTGCTGCTGGGTTGCCTTGTGGGAGTGAAAGCTTCCTCTTGATGTTTGCTCGATGGAGAAAACTTGAGAGAGATTTATATAATGAAAGAAAGGAGTGAGTAAAGTGCTTCACCTTTCCGAATTTTCTTGATGTTTATAAATAATTTTTTTATCATTGAGTTTACCTTTGTGCTCATTCACTCATGGTGCTTCATAATCATAATGCAGCCGATTTGACATTACACAGATTCCAGATGTCTATGACTCCTGCAAGTAAGTGATCATAAAGTAATTGCCTTATTTAAGGAGGGCAATTTTTTGTTCAAATGTAACATGCCATCTAATGCTTGGCATCCATTTGAAACAATTAATGTCTTTTCCAAGTGTCTAAATACTTAATATGACATAAAGATATTCAACATTTAAAGTTCTAGAATACAGAAAGAAAATGTGCTCCACAAAGTTGATAAAAACTTTGAAATAGGATGTGCTATTGTTCATCTTCCTATATATAATATGCTTATTTATTGAATCCTCAAGATCATTTACATCACCATATATATCTGTAAGTAGCATAAGCCTCACATGTGAACTACTGAATTGCGTGGCAGATATGACCTGCTGCATAATGGTCATCTCAATCTTGAGGGTTTGGAGGAGCTTTTCAAAGTTGCTCAAGTAAGCAAGTTGAAAATTTGTATTCTTTTATTTGATGTCTCTTTTGATTGTACGTAAAAAATATTCTTGAACTGTTGCGATGCATATTAACACACACTGTAGTCTGTCTGTCTTCTTGAGTCATCGCAAGTTATATTAATTAAGCACATATTTTAGAAGAGGAGTCAGTTAATGCACATGTAATGACGAGTAGAACATATAGCTGTTTTGTTTCGGTACAAACAGCTGAGTACATTTGACATCGAAGTTTTGGGGATATCATTTCACACAGACTGACATGTGCCACAAAAAGAATGGCATTCCTAGATTTTATCGCCCCAAGTTTGGGGAAGGCACTCTATTATATTGTCTGGTTGGATAGGGCCTTGCATGTCTACTCAGAGGCACTTTGCGTTGTATGTAATGATGAACATAGGAGTGTTTCTAAATGCTGTTACATGAAAAGAAAAGTTCGAGTTATTGGATTATGCGATTCTACCATTGAAGTGACTTGGGAGGGAGGGAGACTATGCTTGGCTTGGCCATCGCTTCTGTTTTGTAAATTCATTGTAGGGCATTCAATTGCACTTTTCTTTTGTATAATTTCACGAGAGACGTAAATGAGGAGTCCGTTAATCTAGATCTCACAAATAGCTTTTAGTGTTAATCTACTCATGCTGTTCATATTTTTGTTATTTCATATCAGTCAATTATGAAAGAACTGATGGTTTGAAAATTTTGATCCTTTTATATCCATACGTCGATGGTGTAGTTTCTAACTATCTGCTAGTTTGTTGACGTTGATTAATTCTCTGGTTGTTGACGTTGATTAGTTCTCTGGTATGTTTTTAGCATGTTCATTAAAGCTTATCTAACACTGTGTGATTCTTGTAGCTTCTTGCTGATGGTGTTATTCCAAATGAGTACGGGATCAACCCAAAGCAAAAGCTAAAAATTGGTTCAAAGGTTTGTTGTCAAGCAAGATGTCACTGTTTCTTGCATTATATTGGGTGCACTGGTTGTGTGCATAGGATACTGCCAATTGACTAATCATTTATGCGTCTTTAACTTTTGTTGGTTTTCGTAGATAGCACGCAGGTTATTGGGAAAAATTTTAATTGATCTACGGAACACTCGTGAAGAGGCTATTAGTGTCGCTGAACCTAAATTTACTGAAGATGAAGCTACAGTCCTGCCAACAAAAGAAGCAGAGCAACAGCAAAAGCTACAAGTTAGAAATGAGGATGGAAGAAGATCTAGTTCCACGAGTGAGAAGTCATTGGACCAAGAAGATGAAGATGATAGAGAAACTAAATACCGTTTAGATCCTAAGTATGTGCTTGTTTTTTCTGGTTTCTACGAAATTCAAAGTGTTGCTGATTTACATGTAAAGTTTGTGTCTAATATACTTTATCTCAGGTATGCCAATGTAAAGACACCTGACCGACATGTCCGCACGAGGCTTTATTTCACATCGGTACACCAGATCACTTATGTTCTACATGATCTGTTCTTATCATCCTTTTAGAATTCCAAGTGATGTTGTATACATTTTCTCCACCA
This sequence comes from Bonia amplexicaulis, assembly GCA_036346245.1. Taxonomy (NCBI): domain Eukaryota; kingdom Viridiplantae; phylum Streptophyta; class Magnoliopsida; order Poales; family Poaceae; genus Bonia; species Bonia amplexicaulis. The sequence continues at coordinate 5,796,106 of CM070743.1, read as the reverse complement.
GGAATCTCATATACACTCATTAATGAATGTCCTTCGCTATTGCAATTTGGACGAATCTCTACAAGGAGAGGATAGCCTTGTCTGCCAAAGTGCTTTGGACCGACTACATAGAACTAGGGAGCTTGACTACATGAGTAATATCGTGCTTAGAATGTTTGAAAATACAGAGGTATGGATCTTTTTGCAATATGTCTCTCAACAATCTTCGCTTTTATATTATAATTTATCCTACATATTTCCATTTATTGTCTTCATGAGTTATTATTTATGAAAGGTTTTGAATTTAAAGTTTCCTACCTTACATTAGAATGAAGTATTGTTGATCCTTTTCTTGAGTAAGCTATCTTTCGTACTCCGATGTCTATTTTCACTAGTCATGCAAACACCTTGTACTAACAATATTTGATGGGTTTACCAAATTAAGTGTTATTATGGGGACAACAATTATTGCTTATTATATAGAGAAAAACTTATGCACGGTGTACTGTTTGAGCCAAAATCAACGGGATCCGCCGGCACCACCCTCCTTCAACTACGGAGCCGCCCCTCCACCTCCTTCTTCAACTCCAGCACCACCCTTCCTTCCTCCTCCACCTCGACTCGGATTTGCCGACGATGGGTTCATTGCCCCCGGGGGCGTAAGGGAGGCCGGGAGGTGGTGGTCCAGTGGTGAAGGCGTCGGTGGAGGAGGTGGGCTGCGACGGAGGGAGGCATGGCGACGGCAGCACATTGAATATTAGGTTGGACGGGGTGGGAGCAGCCAGTGAGGGGGAGATGGCGGTGCGGCTAGGTGGCGAGGTCGTCGGTGGTGGCGGAGGGGCTGGGGAGGCGGAGGAGGGGTGCGGAGCTGCTCCGGCACCGGAGAAGAGAGGGAGAGGGGAGTCGTGGCGCCGGTTCGAGAGAAGAGAGGGGGAGGGGAGGGGGAGCAGCGGCAAGGGGAGGTATGCCGTCAGGATGCCTCCCGACGGCATACAGTGCAGTAGTAGCTCTCAGTTATATATGATGTACAGATTGTTTCTTGTCGATTTTCTGTTGCAGCGCCATGTCAATTGTACTTATTTACAAGACCAATGGGTAGTACCCATAGCATGCGATGCAATTAGGCATTTCTTTATCCCCCCTTATGCAAAATATTACATGCAGTTATACAATTCTAACTGCCGTCAGTTATAAAATTACTTGCTAGACTGGGATCTCTGTATTTCTTGTATTTCATTGGTATCTGGGCATCAGTTCATCTATTGATTATATCGAAATGACATAATTTCCTAACTATTAGGGATTTGTCCTGATATTGTGCACTTCAAGTTAGTCGGGTTTCTCTATAGGGTATGTTCTTATTTATGTATCATCTCCTTGCCCATCCAGGGAAGGGTTTATGCTAATCCGTGATTTTTTTCTATTGCAACTTTTGTTAGGAGACTTGTTGTACTTTCTAAACTGTGGCATCTACACTCTAAAACCAATACTGCTAGTTGTAAGTTTCTCATGTAAGGAAGTAGGAAGTAGGATTGCTGATTGCTCTGAATCGCGAACAGCTCACATGATGGCGAATTTACTGTCCATCCAAATAATCTCTTCTACTTTCTGTAATATTGGCATATAGCGTTTGCAAGAACCTTCTACTTTCTGTAATATTGACAGTGTTAGGCACTGCTCTATTTGAATCTGTAGTGCTTCACAACTGTATTTTTTTTTTGCAAAGTGATAAAGAAATAAATATGTACATTTTGTATTATGAGTGATCCCTATCATGGTTATTAAGGCGTCGCTTAAGCGTCGCCTAAGCGGTAAGGCGCTCCCGAGGTGGCAAGGCGTCGCCTCGCCTTACGAATGTGACTAAGGCGGTGGCTAAACCAGAGAGAAGGGGCGAAGACTCACCTGGAACCCTAGACGGCGGCACCTCCATTCGTCGCTCCCGTCTAGGCGGCGGCGCCTGGAACCCTAGGGCCAAATCCACCGGGACCGCTACTGGATCTGTAGGCCTCGCCGACGAATCATCCTCTTGGGGAGCAGGGGAGGCAGGAGCAGGGGCGATGGCGGCAGAGGAGGCGACGGCGACTCTTGGGGGAGCAGGGGTGGCGGCGGCGGCATCTTTTGGGGAGCAGGGGAGGCGGTGGCGGCGGCGACGTCTCTTGGGAGAGCAGGGGAGGCGGCGGCGATAGTTGGGGGAGCAGGGAGGGGAGAGAAGCAACGCGGCGTCTCTTGAAGGAGATCACGGAGGCGGCGAAAAGTTGCGGAGCGATGAGGGAAAGAGGCGGCGGCTTTGACTCGATCTGGAGTTCTGGACGGCCGGCTAGGTTAAATGGATGGGGTTTATTTTGGTATTCTTACATTTAGTCTTCAAAGTTTTACGAAATTACAATTAAGTCCTTTTAAATCCTTTACCCTCTTAGATTTCTTCTGATTTAGTCCTCCAGAACTCCGTTTTCTTCGCCTTATGACATATGTAAGGCGTCGCCTCGCCTCACGCCTTACCGCTTAAAAGGTGTGAGGGGGGTGGATCGCCTTACCTCGCCTTACCGCCTTAATAACCTTGATCCCTATATATCTAACATGTTTTTCAAGGCATTACAGTACATAAGAGTTGGATGTAACTTCCATCCGAATTTGTATTATGTATGCATATATGTTCATCGCAATTTGTATCTAAATTTGCATTATGTCTGCATATTTCTGCTCTTTGCCATATTTATGCTTGATCCTTCTGTGACGAAGTACTCCGTAGAATGCCCTTGCATTTGGAAACTTGCTGATGCCATACGGCCAGTTTCCTGGTTGCTGTTGTACAACCCGTTCAATCTGCTTACCAAATTTCTTGTTTACAGGTTCCTTTAGAAGACGAGAAAAGGTTTCGGATTGAAATGACGTTCAGCCGTGGCGCTGATCTCAGTCCTCTTGAGGTGATGCCCACATCTTCTTCACAATGCAGGACATGAGCTCAGCTGTGCTTCGTTCCTACTAGACGCATTTGAGTTTACTAATCGTATGTGTGTTTGGTCCAGGACAAATCCAGCGAAACCTCTTCGTTGCTCCAGGAGCACACCCTGCCGATAATGGGGCCTGAGAGACTGCAAGAAGTTGCCTCTTGCCTGACACTAGACAAGTTTGAGAAAATGGTGCGACCATTCGCAATGCCCCCTGAGGACTTCCCCCCGGCTGCGCCTCCACAAGCCTTTTCAGGACACTTCTCCAAAGGCGCTGGGGTGCTCGAACGGTTGGCTAACCTCTGGCCTTTTCACAAGGGTGCGACGAATGGCAAATAGTTGAAAGCTACAAATTGCCAGAATCAGTTCATGTGAATATTCCTCTCAGTTGTTAACATTTGGTGGCAACACCATTTGCTCAATTTTGGCTCAATCTTTCAGAAACCGAATCATGCGAATACTTTTGCCTGTCATCTTTAATCTCTAGGCAAAGCTTCAAAGTTGCAGCAGCAACCCTTTTTCGGCATATGAAAATTGCAGCCTGCTCAGATTTTGCAAAACTGGCTTTTGCGAAGTACTTCCATTGATTTTGGTTTGGTTTCATGTTATTTCTGGCTTTAATAAGAGGTAAATGGTGTATCCATTTACCGAGTTGAGCAGAAGCTGGTTGAGAATATGGGGTTTCAAATAAAATCAATATTCCACATTTATCTACGATTGTAAAAGGGAAATTCAATTAAAATTCTAAATTTTCGATGATTAAATGAAGTTATATACCCTATTGCTGAATAGAGAATGAAATATATGAACTATGAAATAAACCCACAAGGATCAGAATAGGCATCGCTCCGTTTAATATTCAGACGACACGAGGCTGACATGTAATCATGTTACAGTGTCGATTACATGTGACTGTGTGAGATTTTGATTAGTATTAGTAGTCGAGATGCATGTGCACATGCCTTGATCAACATGACGATGCGTGTCCATGTCTACGTGTTTGATCAATTATGAAATGGATTTAGTTCCAAAGACGCCATAGCACTGTCGCAAGTTTTGTCCCAGTCAAAGAATTTATACTCCTTGCAACTTCTTTTTTTAAGCAAATTGCAACTGGCAGTTGGCCAGCTCTTTCACATTTGTGGCCACCATGTTTTGGCAAACTTCTGATCTTTCCTCCAGCAGCTGTTCCGAAAAATGTTAGGCCAAGTACAAAAATTAACAAGCTACCATAAACATTCCGTTTGCCGTGTCTTCCAAGGGAGATGGGATTGATCTTGTGATTCATGTCTTCGATGACAAAACTATTTGGGATACATCATCCTGAGATATATCCATTAGCAAGTTAGAAAGTGTAATCTTAAGGCAATTGAAAGGCGAATCGAGCTATTCGAACATGTGAAATATTTTATTGGAGTAAGTCCGTTTTATCGACTCTTGACTGACTCTGAAAATTAACCCTTAACTTTAAAACCAGACATTTCACACTCTTAACTATTAAAACCAGTAAAAATCATCCTTAAGTTTTGGTGGTGGTTTTCGCCACGGTGCTGCCACATCATTGGTTTTTATTGTGTAGAAAACCACTTAGACCCTGCTCAATATAGCTTATGGCTTAAAGCTTAAGCTTATTTTTATACTATTCATTATTTCGTCTTTTTCTGAATTTTTGACTTTTTTTTGTCGGTTCTTTTTTTCTCGTATTCGTTTGCGTTGTCTGTGATGGGCTAACATATTTTTATATTTTCAATTTTTAAATTTAATTATGTTAAATAAGCCTCTCTCATTCTGATGTTTTTTTCACCACCATTCTGATGTTTTCAGCCATAAGCTTTCAGCTTTCAGCCGAACCGATCACCACCTTAACTTTGCCACCTAGATATGAGTTGCGATTGGTTGAACTCATGGCTTATGCTATAGTAATTATCTTTCAAACGGTGTATTTTTAAGGTGGATCAAAAGTATACTGAGTTCAGCTATATCGGTCAACATCACATATGACTATTTTTCTCTGCGTACTATCTCTTACAAACAGCTAAAATTTAAAAAATTTACCATATCCAACATGTCACCAGCCAAATTATCTCTTTTCCCTGCCCTTTCTTCCTCCTCTCTTTCTACATGTCTTCCTCCTCTCGCCTCTCTTACCGAGTCGAGCTATGGTTTGGGCTCCGGTTGGTTGCCGGCGACTGCCGCCGTCTGCGAGGAACATGCCATCAAGGAGTTGTTTCCAAATGCTCAGATCTAACGCCGCCCACTCGCCGGAAACTCCTGCAGGTACCGCCGCACCAGATCTGACTGACGGCTGAAGGTTGCTGCCACGCCACGGCTGCTGCCCCGCCGTCGCCGTGCTGCCCACTGTCAGTCTTGGGGTGGGTTGTAGACACCGTCGCCAACCACTGTGGGTAGCAATTAATGCTGATGCTGAGGGGTCAATGCCGACCATTAAGGCAATATTTACCAAGTGCATCCAGAACACTGAAGATAAGATATAAATTGCGAGATTGGTGCAAACAAATTCTGGTACAATTGGTCTGATCAAGTTGAAACTGACATTCGTGCACAACATCCAAAGATCTGTATGAAGAAGCTCATCTGGATTGCTGCTGTTAGCTCGCCCTCGTGGGGCATCTCTTGATCGAGTCCAGCCATCCTTCAACAGCACGCATGGATCAGTACTTCGATGTCACCTCCGACTGCTGCGTCGCAGCCTCTTCTTGTCGACGCATCGCCGAACCTTGGCGGCGGAATCGGTGGGGGTCAAGTTGGAGAGGGGCAGGTGGGGAGGCAGCGGCAGGTGACCGGCGTGCGAGGTGCGCTAATTTTGGGGGATGGCGAGCTCGAGCATGCCTACGGTCTACGGAGCAGAGAGAGGAGAGCCAGAGGACGGAAGAAAAAAAAATCCTATTTTTTATTAGAATAAGTCTATTTTGCCGTTTGAACTAGCTTGTTTGTTTAATTTTCATCCTCTAACTAAGAAACCAGATATCCAATATTCTTTAAATATTAAAATCGTATACTTTACCCTATAGACTGTGGTTTCATCTAAGGTAGTATCTGCAGCCACTCAACAAATAAAATAAAAAACATATATATATTTGTGGACCCACATATCATCCTTTCATATCCTTTACCCACATGTTATCCTTTCATATCCTTTCTTCTTCATCCCTTTCTCACTTATCTCTCTCTCTCTCTCTTCCTTCTCTTATCTCTCCCTCTCCCCCCTCTTCTCCAAGTCCAGCATCGGTAAGGGCAAGGCTAGATCTTATCCGTGTTGCTGCCCATCTCACCTCACCAGCGTCACCACCCTTTGCATCCAATCCTCCCTATTTCTCTCTCTAACCCTACTTCTCTTCCTTACCATCTCACCTCGTATAGTGAAGGCGACGAGGTTGAGCTACAACGCGTTGGAGAGGCAATGAGTGACAGGAGCCGATGTGGAGGACAGTGACCCGACGGGTAGAGGATGTGACCTGACGACTTATGCACCCTGATCTAGATCCAATATGCAGAGGAGGGGCCCGACGACCTTGGCCCATCCACCAGCGACCTCATCTTCTCCATCATCAATCTCAACCTCTCCATGGATGATCTCATCTTTGTCTCTGGCGGTGGGATTCAGGCACCATCGTCGTGGGTGACTGCAACTCGGCCTCGGTTGCTCCGTATGCCATCATCAATTGCAACTAGCCTCCAGCCGTAGACCACACCTTGACCTCATCGGCCACGGGTCCGTCCTCTCTCCCTCCCGAGAGTTGCCGCCACCCCCAAATCCCCTCCACTCTCCTTCACGTCCTTCTAGGCTTGCCACTGCTTGCTATGCTTCTATGGTTGTAACAGTGGTGCCGGAGCTCGCGGTGGCTGAGGATGACACCGACGGTGGAGCTATGCTTGGGGCGCCTCTCTCTTTCCTTTGTCGGCCAGTGAGGAAGGAAGAGGAGAACACGGATGATGCCGGCGGCTCGGCTCCGACCAGATCCACATTGCCTCCTCCCTTGGCTGGGAGCTGCGCTACCTCCTCCCATAGCCGCGAGTCACTGGGCCTTACTACCTCCTCCACCAGGACCTAGGGGACAATCATCGAGAGCTACGACATCTCTGCGACAGTCACTGGGAGCAGCAGGCGAATCTTAGGGAGAAGGTCGGATGGAAGAGGCTACCATGGCCATTGATTCTCATAGAAGAGAGGAGGAAGGTGGTATGTGATAATGACATATAGGCCCCACTATTTTTAAAATTTATTTGTTCATTCTGCTGACTGGACTTTTTATGTGTCAAAATCCTAAACCGAAAATCAGCTTATGTGTCAAAACCGCTTCTATGTTAGTGCCATGTTAGCTAAAACCAATTTCAATTGGCCTTAGGGGGGTAATATATGTGGCATTGTGATATGAGGATTGTAAAACATCCGGTTTTGTATTTTGAGATTGAAACTTACACTTTTAAAAGAGTTCAGGGGGTAAAGTAGACTTGTTCCTTTTTTATTTCTCGTTAAGTTAGCTATTCCTGTACATGTGAACCCGATGTCAACTAAACAAGAACATGTAGCCACCTCATTCAAAACCAGTGGTCTAGGACGAGGGTGATTTGCACTAGTTTTGATAGTTCGAGGTTGTCAAATATTTGGTTTTGTAGTTGATTGTTGATTTTTAGATTCAGACGAGAGTTGAGAAGAGTAAAATAAATTTATTCCTATTTTATTTGCTGTAACATAATAAGTACGAAAAGATATTTAGTGAGAGAGTCCGGAGAGACAGATGAGCTGGGAAACCACAACTGTTACCATCGATTTAGGTGTTATCTTCACGATTTCATAATATGACTGTGCAATGCATGTTCCCAATTGTTAAAGAAGCAAACGAGGGTAGGTGAAAAAGGCAACCTGGCTACCTACGAAGGCCAAATGTGACAAGGGCTTGTGAAAATTTAATAACTACTTCATCGCCGGCCACAGGATCTCATTGCTGGATCAAAGTGCTACATTGGGCAGCGACAAGAACAAAGATAATGAGGATGAGGTTATCACGAACGAGAGGAAGACTTGCTTCGATAAGATCATCAATCCAATGCATTTTGTTCTTGGTTACTTTATTGATTCATCTAAGCAGAGTAATGTGTTCGTGTCTAGAGCCACGATTGCAAACACCATAACTTACTGCACCTATCACGTCATGCCACCCTTGTGAGCTAATCTCAAAACCTTCCGCGTCACGTCGTGTCATACAACACCCTCCCTCGTATCTCTAAATTAATTTGACTTTCATGCCTACACCTGCTCGTAATAGTTCTTCTCCTCCAGCGTCGTCGAGCTTCTCCGTTGTGGTTCATCGTGACCAGCGAGACTTCACCCGATTCCTTTGTGCTGATCTTCTTATGTTCCTCTCCTATCTTTTGAAGCGCTCGGTTTTGCCTCTCCCACCATATATTCGTCGCCTCTCTTACCCAACTGCCACTACCGTCCACCTCCATCGCCTGCCCAGCACATCGCGTTTTTACCCAAACCATCATCACTATAAGGTTTCGCATGTCATGAGCATTTCGTTTTTCCCCTCGTCCGTGCCTTGTCACCCTCTATTGTTTTTCCAATCTCCTTGCAAAGGTGGTAGGGCTGACATGTGGACCCATGGGCCAACAGTATACCTTCCTATACCAGCTCCCGTAGCGAGAGAAAAAAAAGAGGCAAATGACGTTCAGTCTGCTACGCGGCTACTCCTAGCGTGCGTTGCGTTCATCTCGCCCGTTCGTTCTCCATTCAAACGGTCCACACGCTTCGCACGTGACGGTTGGTGCCCTTCAAGTAACCCCATAACTCTCCTTTGTCCAACTCCACAAAAATATCCTGCTGCGACAAGATCCACCAAGAACTCAGATTCAGGCGGAGAGGGACCGAAAGGGCGACGCCATGAACGTGGAGGAGGAGGTCGGGAGGCTCAAGGAGGAGATCCAGAGGCTCGGTCAGCAGCAGCCCGATGGCTCCTACAAGGTACCCTACCTCTCCCCCAAAACAACCGCAGATCTGGCGTCTGCACGGCCGCATCTTACATCTTTCCGGTGGCCTGAGTTAGGATTCGTGTTCTTTTCGCCATGCTTACTCCAATGTGCAGTGTGATGTGCTCTTGCCAGTGATCTGATGTGATAATTGCCTTGGCATTATGGTCCGGGGGTGAAGGCTTAGATTAGATAGACCACTGCCACATTTGTTGGATACTGAGGTGATCTTGTGGTGCTGCTGAGATCATGATGTGTATATATAGCAATGTGTTGCTCGTAGGTGAATGTTTATCTGCTGATGTGTGCAGTGCAGAGCCCTAATTTGTGCATCTCTGACCAGTATTGGTCATGGAACAAAGCTAATGGGATCTTTTACCAGTATTGCGGATCTTGATTGATAAGCTGAACCAATGATACGGAGCTTGATATGAGATTTTGGTAATATTATTCTATCCTCAGTCCAATGGAACTCACAATTATCCATTATACTAAGTGAATGAGGGGATTTTGAGAAACCTCTGCAAATGGAACAACAGTTTACTGTGTTCTACTTTCCCTTGTTAATATGTTAGGAGATGTACTATTGACAAAGAAGATGTCCATTATGATTGTGGAAAGAAACAGAAAACCATTAAGGGACCAAGAACCATAGGCCCATGGCTGTGCCCATTTGTTTCCGGAATTCTTCACATTTGCTTCAAACATGAATTCTTCATATTGCAGTTCTAATTTTCTCCTACCATTGATGTGCCGTTTTATCTGAGTCTGATAGATTTGTGATGTTGGTTATTTTGCTTCATCTGTTGTCGCTGTTTGCTCATATAGTCATATTAACATGCAACAAAATGATGTATGTGCAAACGCATCTTGTCTTCTGTTGAGTTTTTCATTATCGTTCCTAGCCTACAGTTGCCAAGTGTTATGCTTGGTTGTAAACTTCAATCGCATATCTTGTTTCTTTAGTCATGTTAGGTTCTAAAGTGCATATGGTGGCCAAAAGGGGCTTATCACTGCGATTTCTCTTTCCTTTCCGATTTTAATTTTTTTGAGTGATATTTAAGCTAGGCTGGTGTTTTTTTGATGTTAGGTACAACCAATAGAAACTTTGCAAATGCTAATTTAGGCTTCTTTTCTGTAGTACGTTGTTCCCCTGACTCTGCACAAATGTATCAACTACCTCCTGACTAGTTGTTGTCCAAGGTCCCTTTTCTATTGAATTCACTGCCCTGCTTGTCCCTAGCAATTCTCTAATCTCTACCTATATACTTGAGATGCACTACTTTTGGTTCTTCATTATCATTTTTGCCTCTTTACTATTTTTTAATTTCTCTTTGTCCAACATACATTTTCTATCTATTCCCTTCAAAAACATTTTCTATATATGGTCGTATGGAGGGGAGCTATTCCTTGATCCAAACTCCTGCCATGCAGTTTCTCTAATAAATTTGAAGTATTGAAATCCACATTAGTGTTATAGGTGTATATTATTCACATTTAGGATCAATTGTCGAAGCTAATAATATATCAGGGATGAAAATGCACGAACAAAGGCTCAATCTAGCAGTAATTAAGAGGTATTATAACCTAAAATGCTACAGTGAAACAGAAATGGACATAGAGATATGCTGGTATTACTTCATTGTTGTAGGGCACCTTGTAGTCCCTTGCACCTTCCCTGTATCCTGAACTTCTGTAGATCTTGACCTTATGCTTAGTTTGACATGGCATATTCTTAAATCACAAGCACAACACTAAAACAGGCTGATGATGATGCTAAGACTTGACCTGTGCCGGTCTTGCTTTGCTAAAGAAATTTTGATTTTGTGAGTTCTACTTCTACAGTGTACTTCTAATCAACATTGTGAATGGTTATAGGCTTCTCCGTATGATGTTACAGAAATCATGGAAACATATCCATGGGAAAGTTCAAAGTTATTGGCATAGCTGTCCTACACCTTGCGAACTAATTCAAAAGATTTCAATCTGCTGTACTGAACGCTTGTGGTTTGCAGGTAACGTTTGGTGTCCTCTTCAACGATGACCGGTGCGCAAACATATTTGAAGCATTAGTTGGCACCTTGCGGGCTGCCAAGAAGAGGAAAATTGTCTCCTACGATGGTGAGTTGCTTCTGCAGGGTGTTCATGACAATGTGGAGATAACCCTCTTGCCACCCCCCGCTGTCGCTGCTGCTTGAAGTGTACAGCACCAACAAGTCTCTGATGTTATTGCGTTCATATGCATGTTGTTTGTGTGTAGATTCTCATGAACTATTTGGTATTCCCAGAAGACGACTACTGTGTGACGTATAAAATTATGAGACTTATGCAGTTGCTTTGCTTGCATATGGTTGTGTTGGAAATAAGCTTGCGGCTTTTGACTTTTGCTACAGTATTTAACTTTCAAGCGGAATATTTTCTCAAGATGGGGTTTACAAGTTAAACGATGTACACGTTAAAAGCTCAATATTTGTACCATCTAAAATCGCAAGTGAGTATCTCTCTCTCCGTAATCTGTATCGTAAACAGCTAAAATTCAAAAATTTCAGCCAAAAGTCATAAGCCGTAGCTGTTGCTAAACAGGCCAGTATGTCAAGAAAGAAGCAGCGACAAGCTCCAACTTGAAAGTAATGGCCATGAGTTGCTGGCAGTGCACCACTCAAGGTGACCTTCCCAGATTATTTTCTTCTCAGTTTCCTTCCTTTCCTCACTTTCCTTACATCTAGAGGGAATCCCCACATACAATAACTTCTCATCAGCACCTACTATCACCTGATCAATACAACACCTACTTGTCTGACATAGTGCATCTATATAGTACCTCTTCTCTCTTCTAGCGTTGCAGACTCTAGTGTTTCATGCCATTTTCCTTTCTCAATTTCTGTGTGCATGAGGATGGGAAGCATCGGGAAAAAGAAAGCCACCTGAATCTGATTTAATTGTAAGCATTAGTTTATGTTGAATAAACGAAACTAGAGAACTACTTCAAACATTTAACATCCTCTTTTTATCGGTTCCTTCCGTGCGCTCACTCTTTTCAGGGACAGGCGGTACCCGACACTCTAGAACGCACATGGAAGAGAGGTTGATCCAAGCAATCCGAGGAAGACAGAACATTACCTCTTGTTTTCGGTGCTCGAACTCATTCTGCGTGTTCCACGCAAAATTATGCAGCTGAGGGACGACGACCAAATCTGCAGAAGGTCTGAACCTCTAAGGCCATTTGCCTTTTGCGATGATAACACGTTGACAAGGCTCCTCAACTCGGCAAAGGAGCCAAAGATCCAAGTCTAGAGGTTCAATGTGGGGATACAATTGCGTACAAACTTATCTATCAAATAACAGAGTCAATGTGTAGTCTCTGTCACTGAAATGGATGAGGGTGACAACGTGTTGCATATTGCAGTAAGCTAGTAGCGGAGTTTGAGGACTTCCCAAGAGTTTGGTTGTTGTTCTGTCAACATCTCCACACCTTCATATCATATCGATCGATCTGAAGAAAGACCTCTAAACCATATGCATTGCAAGAAAGTTTAGAGCCTTGCACAAAAGAAGCCTTATCCAATCACTTCAATTATTTTTTTACCTTTTTCTATCTGCACCAAAAACTTGAATATGTATGGATATATATAATTCACTTGATTAGTGAACTTAGTTGATAATCTAGTGTGTATGGACCATGTCTCCCACAGTATGTTTACAGCTGAAAATATTTCATTTTGTTGTTCCCAGAGCACAAACACAAGCAAGCACAGTAGCACACTGCATACAGCTGGAGAGGATTGAGGCAAGTAATGGCCATGAATCGCTGACAGTGTGACAATCAGGTGACCTTTTCAGATCAGGTTTTTCTTTCTTAGTTTTCGTAACATCTGCAATGGCTTTTGTCTGGAAGCAATATCACAGCAACTGATACCATCTACCATGCTGATCAGTGCAACACCTACCTCTTCTCCCTTCTCGTTTCTTTCGGTCTTCCATTATTTAAACTTCCAAACGTGAAACATAGGAAAGAACAGTGGGCACAAAGCAAGAATTAGGAAAATAAGAGAGAGAGAGAGAGAGAGAGAGAGAGAGAGAGAGAGAGAGAGAGAGAGAGAGAGAGGACGCGTGTTTTGGTAAAGCTATATCCAGCCAGCACAAATGTAAGGAACACATAGTATTGCGGCCCACCTTGGCCTGCACGAGGATGGGAGGTATCGGGAAAATGATTTGATGTGACTCACAAAGATTGTCTGTTTAGTTTTTCTATTCTTGTAACGGGTTTACCTTTCTATCCACTGTTGTAATGGTTGCAATGAGATGGTGACATCTACCTCTGCTCCCTTTTTTCTTGACATCGTCGTTGTATAAAAAGCTTCGGAATGTGTCTTCAGAATTTGCTGTACAGTTGCTTTGCTTGCATATGGTTGTGTTGGAAATGCAATGTTGCCATAATATGTCATGAAAGAAGCAATGATAATTGATAAGCTCCGCTTGGGAGTAATGGCCATGAGTTGTTAACAATGACAGCGTACCATTCAAGGTGACCTTTCTAGATTCTTTTCTTCTAAGTTTCCTTCTTTTCCTCAGAACATTTACAAGGGATACCCATCTACAATAACTATTCTCTTGAGCCCCTGCTGTCACCATGATCAATACAACACCTACTTGTCTGACATAGTCACATAGTGACAACTATAGTATATATTAGCCTCGTAGGCGCGGCGCCACGCCGCGCTAGCTACCGTGTGGACCGAAATAAAAGAGGCAAAAATTCGTGAGAAGGGGTGTTTTTTAAAAAAATTAAGGATGGGTACGTAATTTCGGAGGGACCGGAGGGTTTATTTGTAAAAAAACAGGGACCGAGGGCTCTTTAGCAAAAACCGAGGACCTGTACGTAAGCAACCGAGGACCCGTGCGGGAATTCGGATAACGCGGGGGGCCTTTCCGCAAAAAAGGGAAAAGTAGGACCGGGGCTTTTGCAAAACCGAGGACTCAGACAGAACAACCGAGGACCCGCGCAATTTTGGAAATCATGGGGCCATCCTGCAAAAGGAGAGGGTTTAAAAACCAGGACCTATTCGCGAGAACCAAAGACCATACGTAATTTCAAAAATTCGGAAAAGCACTCGTACCGACCGTATTAAAATCGGCCACACACGCCACAAGACAGCTCGTGAGCCGCCTGGGACGTGGGCTGTGCTGGGGCTGGAATCCCCTCGGGCGTAATATCGGTAGTATTCTCGCTTCTTTCTTCGCATCGTGATTATAAACAGCCAAGTGTGAAATAGTTCTGTGGGTGATTTTGTGGAAAGCTATATGAATATTTTTGCCACTGCATAGGCCCCCGTCCAAAACAGCCTTAGGATGAAATGGGCATTGTAGCGGATGTTAGCTTTTGACTGAAGCATTCAATTAAAAAAATAAGAAAAGAGGAAAAAATAAAAACCGTTATATCTCTATGGACAATATAAAGGAAAAACAAAAAGAAAAAAGGCGTTAAGAAATTGTTGGATATAATCTTGTTGTTGAGTGTGGTCGTGTGTCGAGTACTCGTGTGTTCGAGTACTGAGTGGTCGTGTGTCGAGTACTCGGTGTGTTCGATTACTACGTTGTCGTAGCCAAATGTACTCGGTGTGTTCGAGTACTACGTGGTCGTAGTCGAGTACTCAATGTGTTCGACTATTGTATAGTCAGTTGAAGACCTGGTGTCAGAGAACGGTCGGAGGCTTTGGACCAGTCAAAGGCGTAGTCGACAAGCCGTGGTCGGCCATGGTCGAAGGTGTGATCGACAAGCCGTGGTCGATGCCATGGTTGAAGGCATAGTTGAAGCCATGGTCAAGCTGTGGTCGATGCTATGGTTGAAGGTGTGGCCGACAAACCGTGGGCGATGCCATGGTCGAAGACGTGGTCGACAAGCCGTGGTCGATGCCCTGGTCGAAGTTGTGGTCGATAAGCCGTGGTCGATGCCATGATCTAAGACGTGGTCGACAAGCCGTGATCGATGCCATAGTTGAAAGTGTGGTTGAAGCCATAGTCGAACCGTGGTCGATGCCATGGTCGAAGCCACAGTGACTCAGTCGGTACTCAGAGGAGTACTGTCGCAGTCGTTAGTCAAACTGTGCAGTAGTCGATGGTCGATAGTCATAGCTATAGTGGTCGGTGGTCGATAGTCGTAGCTATAGTGATCGATGGTCGATAATCATAACTACAGTGGTCGATGGTCGGTAGTCGTAGCTGCAGTAGTCGATGGTCGATGATCGTAGCTACAGTCGACAGTCGGTGCTGCAACCCCTTTAATTTCTTGCTTCCAATGGGTCGGCAGATCACTGTCCGATCTTGAACACCTTGGAGTTGGATGTGTTTCCCTCGGTGGTGAACTTCATGATCTTTCTACGCCAGTGGATCCACATAGGGCTATGATCCTCCAACCAGTCGGCACCCAGAATAATATCATAGCAGCCCAGGGGTATGACCTTCATGTCTTAACAAAACGTGTGGTTTTGCACAAACCATTCCAATTGTGGTATTGCTTGGGAACAAGTTAGTGAGCCTCCGTCAGCCACCACAAAGCATGTTTATTTGATGGGTGGTGTTACCAGTTGGAGTTGCTGCACTAATTGTTCATTGACAAAGGAGCTCACATTGCCTGAATAAACCAAAATCAGCACTTCTTGCTTGCCAATGCGTCCTTGCAATCTGACAGTGCGCCTCTTGCGTGGGGTCTTGAGGGGAGGGTTGTTGACGAGCATAAGCACCCCAGCTGGCATGGCTTCGCCGTCACTGCCCTCAGAGTCAGATTGACATTGCATGGCTTCAAGGAACTCCTCTACCACATGGAGGGAAACCTTCTCTAGGCATTCATGGTTTTTACTCCATTTTTCCCCCACATGTGAAGCACAACCCATTAACCCTTCTGTATGATTTCAAGGCTGCCAGTTTCTCCTTCATTCGGCTGTCTTCTGGTTTCTTTTGTTCGTCTCTTGTTTGATGCTTATACTCTTCTCCTTTTAGCGAGGTCTTATGCTTCTCACTGGATGAGTTGAATTTGGGCTGGTTCCTGCCCAGATCCTTGTGTTCAGTTCTCCCGAAGATCCTCTTCGGTCCCCTTCCAGTTCCTCCTCCTACAATAAAGCTAAAGCACTAGCAGTATCAACGTCGGGAGGACGGTGTAACCAAATTGCAGAACGAATGTTATCCCTCAGCCCTTCTAAATACTCATGCACAAAAAAAAGTTTCATCTAAGGTGGGGTTACATGACCAAAGATGATGCCGTAATTGCTCAAACTGGTCGGTATACTCCTGCACTGATGATGTTTGCCTAAGGGCTGTCAATTGACATCCATAATGCTGGTACTTATCTTTGGTAAATTTTTGGGTAACCATCTGACACATCTCCCCCAACTCTCTATCCTGCCCTGCTCCTCCATCTTCTACAGCCATAAGGCCATTGTGCCTATAAAGTTTAGTGTGGCAAACCTAGTCTTCAAGGTTTCCTGCACCCCAAACACCTCAAAAATATGTCTCACACCTTCGTCTCCACAACGTTGGGTTTTCTCCATCAAATTTGAGAAACTCCATTTTGGGGGTGGGGTTTGGACCAGAACGATTTGGGGGAGTGTGGTGGAACTAATTGAACCCTCTACCCTCTGTGCGCCTTTCATCGAACACAGGATATGCATGGGAGCTGGTCGGAAATGTACCCATGACCGGGGTGAGCTGAGGGACTCGAAAGAGTCCATCGGCGTTGCCCCGGGTGAGAATGTTCTCATGGTGGCCATGAGGCCTGATGTTGCGATCACCCTGAGATCTGAGGTTGCGATCGCCCGACGGGAGCGCCTTGTGAAGCGTCGGCGGTGATGTCGATGCTGATGCCTGAGGACTCTGCGCTCCTTGCAGACCTTGGGGGTTAGGCGTCACCGCGTTGGTCTCCAGGACGCATCTTGATCTCCCCGAGCATCGTCTCGAAGGCAGCGAATCGATCACAAAGTTGCTTCATCAACTCTGATGCCTCGTTGCTCTTCTCCTCCATCACCGCCATAGTCTGAGTTACCTTCTCCTCGAACTGATTGAGTGTTTTCTTGGGAGCCAGAGTGGGCAGCAGGAAGCTTTGATAGCCAGATCGAATCAATCAGAAAGGAAATGGGGATGAGAGAATGGGGAAAATAGGAGAGGTTGGGGAAGACGAAGCCAGAATTTAGGGATCGAGTTGTTTATTCTATTCCATATGTTTTTCTGATACATACTTCCTTGGTTATATCCAACCAGGTTCTCCTTTCGGGTTACGATTCAGTTAAGGCATAAACACTATCCATTTTCTGACATGCTGTGCGTAACGCCGCTTCACTCATCCGACGACCCATCTGGCCCAAGACGCCTCATCTCTTGCCTGTTTGGTTATTTCTCCCGCCTTGCCTTCCCGCCCTTGACAGTGAGTATGAACATCTAGCTTCCTAAAATGACTTTCCTACTTCTTTTGCTTCCATCTAGCTCTGAAGATGACTTACTTACTGGAGACTAACTTCGAAAGCGAAGGAGATGATATTGTCTGGTAGGACTCTAAATGAAAATACTTGATCCATGCATGTTTGTATAAGAAAGAGAGAGTAAGAAACTTACAGACAATATGTTTACATCATCAGCAAATCCGTCAATCATCGCATAGACCTTGTCCTTACGAGTTTTTACAGCTTAGAGTGTTTTCTGAGAGCGTCCCCTGCATTTTTCAGCTCGTCCGACACCGGTAGATTACACAGGAGCGTGACCCTGGATTCGGCGATTTGAGGTCCCTGGCCTTGTGTGGATGGATCCATCTTCCAGAGCTTCACCTCCCAAACCTTGAATCCATTTCAACACAACTGTTTTCATTAATTCTTAGCTCAATAATGCATAGCACCTATACAAGATAATTTTATTATTTTAACAATTACTTCAATTTTAATGAGCACAGTCAAGCCGTGGTGTCTTTATCTTGAGATCAGCAGAACACAAGTGGCATTATTTTTCTCTTAAGCGCAGAACAAGTTCAATTTTTTAGGTGAACTTCCCATATTAGACAGTCCTTTCGGCTGTGGTTGATGACTTTTGGTCCTAGCACGAGCACTTGACCGTTTGTGCAAATAAACCAAAATCCGATAAGCCTATTCGAAAAGGTTGTCCTGTCGTTTCAAAAAGAATGTCCTGTCGTTTCGAAAAGACTGTCCTGATAAATCACTTCGAAAAAACAGCAAAGAAATAATTTTGTTTGTTTGTTTGAGAAAGTTATAAGCTATAAACACAAAAGAAGGGGTTGGTCAACCTTATCCCAGTGTGTTACTATGCTCTAGTTGGCGGATATCTCAAGCCTAGTCAATTTTATCCTGAGCTATCAGACTTGATCACAATAAACGGAAGCCAGTTTAGCTACTTTCCCCTTGTTTCAGAGCAACAATGAAATGTACAATTAATTAGCACACTTCACATCGATCATTGGGTAGAACCGCGGGAATCAAGAACGATGGCCGAAATGGAATCCACGCGGCCCGTGCGGTGCAGTGCGCACCACGCGAAATCGCAAACTAGACACACACAAAAAAAAAAACCTATGAGCCCGTACCATGATTTGTTTTAGCTCGGCGTGATGGATTAAAGTAGAGATTAATAATTTACTAGTTGGACTTTATTAATTAACCAATCGCGGGTAGGTGTGCAGATACACAACAGGAAGGGAGCAACGGACCTGGGTGGAGCGGCCGACGTGGACGGGGGCGGCGCGAGCTAGGACGGTGTCGCCGACGGCGGCGCTACGGAAGTGGTTGATGCTGAGCTGCACGCCGGCGACGCGGCGGTAGCCCGACGCCATGTGCGCCCCCATGCTCGCCAGCCCCTCCGCTATCAGCGCCGACACGCCGCCGTGCAGCACCTTGAACGGCTGCCATGCCCAACAACGCAACAAGGCCTCAGTACAGAGCTCACAAGTAGTACAAGCGGACGCGTTTCGCGATGGTTTCACGGACCTGGCAGCACGTGGGCGTGACGACGAGGCGGCCGGTGAGCCGCGCCGGCGAGACCTCGTCGATCTCGAAACCGAGGGCGTGGAGCGGCGCGTCCAACTCCGCCGTCTTGGTGGTCGACGCCGTGGCGTCCATGGCTCCGCGCGCGGCCGGGGGTTCGTTGGGGCACTTGGTCTGGCCGTCTGGGGCAGGTGCGCGTACGTAGCGTGTGCGAGTGGAACGGGCGACCGCGACTGCCACGATTAGACGGGACTATAAGGAAGGTGATTATATTCTTCCCAGTGATTTATATATATTTTTAAATATATAAGTACTTCTTAGACCATAAGGGCATCCATAGTGTATATGACCCAAGAGGTCTTAAGGTGGGTCCCATCTAAACCTTAAGATCAATGTTGTAATGTATATAACCCACTAGACCTTAAGATGGTCCCACTTGTCAGATAAAGAAAAAATATATTTTAATGCTTATGGCCAGGTCTTTAGCTTGAGGCCTGGTCTTAAGGTTTTTAACTTATATTCGCTTAAGGTCACCCCTCAGAATGTATAAGGTCGACCTTAAGGTGGCTTAAGACCTCCTGTTTTTGCACACTGTGGATGCCCTAATAGGAGAGTCGTAGGGCCCTTGTACAACGGGGCTCTTTTTTTATTCCGTTCGTGCTTTGCATGAGTGATGGTGGGGGAGGGTCGGAGGGAGGCCGGTTGACACCGTAAGTGCTCGTGCTACCACTAAAAATATCGGTTATAGTTGATATATATATATATATATATATATATATATATAGGAAAAATATCTTGTACTCTTAGTATAATTATACCTACCTCTAATATACCACCTAAACAAACTTGAAATACTCCTTTATCACTTTAGATATACTCATATACTAAGTATAAGATACTACAATATGAACCACACAAAAAAATTACAAGAGAATTTATAGTTTTTAGCGTATTTTATAAATACCTTCATATATGCACATAAAAAGGAGTATGTCGAAAAAATATATATACTACATCTGAAAAATTGTTTATACCACCTAGATGATCTTAAATACTTATATACTACACGTACATACCCTCCGTTACGGGAGATACTTTCTACGTTGTGAATACAACATATGGTGTAATTACACCGGTAGTAGGAAAGATGCTTCCTATATATATATATATATATATATATATATATATATATATATATATATATGATGTTTTTATATATGCTATCATTTATTGTTACTGTATTACCGTGGACATCGCTGGCATGCCCAAGGCACGGGTTCCATTGTTCCACGTATTTTTGTAGCACCGTTTGTTTCACATCCACTTAATTTGTATTCCTGTTTGGAACGTGGGCACTCACAAATTTTACGAGAATTTTGTAGAAACAATTTAAATTTGATATGATTTTTATAAAACTCCTACACTCCAACAAATAGGCCTTTTTTTAAATCCTCCAAATAGTCCCTTAGATTGATTGTATATACTTCGAATTCCTGCCAATCCAAAGGTAGAGGTCTAACCCCTATCTATCCAAACGAGGCCTAAAGTGGAAGGAATCACACAACCGAAGGAGTGCCAACACACCGTTTTTGCAGAAAAAGAAACCCTCGTGGTTTTTGTGTAATCATGGTAAGGCCGGCACTTCAAAAGAGAAGGCACCATAGACATCCGATCTCATGCTAGGGAGCTAATCCGGCCAAACACATGTGCCCAATGCCCTAGCCATGTCGTCCTCTCCCGACCCCCTCTCAGAAATCGCCGCTCATCCCCTTCCTTCCTCTCCCTCGCCCTCGCATGCTCTGAGGGCTTCACCCTAGCATCCCTCGCACCATTGGTGTAATAGCTTGATATTTAAATTCTATATAAATTATGTTTAAAAAATTAATCTATGTATTTTTGATTTTTTTTTTTGCATTTTTTGCTATTTATTAAAAAACTTTTCCTGTTAAAGACAACAGTGTTTGAATTTTCAAGAAAATTTAAAAGCTAGAAAAATCTTGAAATAATTTTTCTGGATACTAGATGGTGTCAGGAAGCTCCTAAAATTTCATAATTTTTGGAGTTAGTTTGCCAATTTTAAAAATTATAACTTGATTTATAGAATTAATTTAAATAAAATAAAATAAAAAATCTAGTTTTCCTTCCTTGGCCAACTCTTTCCTCTTTGGCTTGGCCCACTCCTATTTCGACCTGCTAACAGCCCGCGCATCGTCCCTGCCGAAGCCGTTTTCCTCCTCCCCTCTATCTATTTTCTTCACAAGGAAGCGTAATTTCGCAGGATACATTTTCTCTCTTGTCACTCTCCTCTCTCTCGCTGACCGATGGGGCTGGGACCCACTTGTTGGAGCCCTTCTTCCACCTTGCACTGCCCCCTTCACCAACATGGCCTCCCACGCACCTGCACCCAGAGGCGCTCCACTTGTCACCACCCTCATTGCTACCAAGTGAACCCCTTGACGCCAGCTTGGCCGCCACCGCCCACCGCTGCCGACCTGAACGTGAGTAAGCACTATGCTGTGTTGTCGTCGCCATCCCAGCCAAGGTGCTCCACCCCAGCCGAGTCAAGTGCACGTGTGTAACATCCCAAAAGTATGGGAATATTGTAATTGAGAAAAATCTAAAATCTTTTATCAATTTCCAGTGTTGTTTAAAAAATTTTGGTGTTCATTTAAGTTTCTTGATTTGGTTCCTTGCTAAAAATCCGAATAATAAAATGTAAACCTTGGAATCAAGAACCAAGATTGGAAATCAAATTAAGAAAATCCAAATTCTCTTGGAAGTCTTGAATTCGAATCTAAAAATTGGAAACCGGATATTCAAAACCAAGAATAGAAATTGAAACCAATATAAAATCTTTCCCATCCAATTTACATATCCGAAAATTCAAATTCTAAAATTTAAGAATTGCCCCACTGCGTAAAACATCGGTTTATGCTTCGAGATATTGCTGCATCTTCCATAACTTTATCAGCTAGCCTTGCATATCTTCTGGTCTGGAATGGATATGACGCACAATCTGCTTAACAACAATAATTTTGAAATTAGACAAGGTTGGAAATATTTTACAAGACCAGGACTTAAGCTGAAAATAAATCTAAGATAGGTAAGGCAGAATTAAGGAAGGGAAAAGACAAAAATAATACTTATATTTTATATAAATTCTTTTTAGGTTTTACTACAAAATAGCTCTTCTACTTTGTTTTAGATCTCAACCTATGGTCAAACATGTATGCTCTAATATTACTCTCCAACGTCTCTAGAAATAGGGACGTTACATTTTATACCCTACATATGTTCTCAGGTATATGTACGCCGATCTGTATGCATCGGCGTGTGGACTGGCACAGAGACCCCAGAGAGCAGTGGAAACTACACCTCCGCCGGTACCCTTTAGCTGCTCCAAGAACTCTCCGATACCCTGTGAATCTGAAGAGGGAGGTCCTCTCCCATCACTGGGCTATATTTTCTCCTTCGGCGAGGATAATAATGGAGGACGTCTTCATTTTGGCAAGCAAAGATGTCTACCGAGTTGTCCGGCCTAGCCTGCTCGGCTACACCTGTCCCACGGAGAAACTAGCAACTAATAATATGCACTGTACTTTTGAGATATGAAGCCTTGTTCTTCGATGTAGCTGCTTTCACAGCGGATACGCAGCCTTGACGAGCTCATGCTTGTGTACTAAATTTTCTTGTGGGAAAGTACAATGTAGCACGGTGATGACTGAAATTAACTGAAAATCTCTGTTGCTTTTGTAAACCTTAACGTCACGATTGTCATATCTAAGCTAAGTGAGATTATTGGCATTCTGGATTGGCCGTATTGCTGAGGAAACGTTGATTAGTACTAGGATCACAAAAGCTGTTTGGTGGGGATTTATCGGTGAGCTTAAGCTCTGTTTAATTCTTACCTTCAGTTTTCGGCTTCTGAAGCATTCTTTTTCTCTTCTATGAATCCCAGTAAACTCTAAAGGTTACTACTATGCCTATGCCATCATCGTGTCAATTGTTGATTTACACTAGTTTTGTTAGTTCATCCTTGTCCAAATTATCCCTACTCATTAGTTGTATTGCTGTTCTTGCCTTAACTTCTGTCGGAGAATGGAGTGGGTCCTTGGTTCGTACCAACCAAATGTCACTTTGATTAATCGGTTGCCTGTCCTCTTGCGATCGTGCAGAGGTGTTGACAGCCAGACGGAGAATGAGAAGGAAAGACAGGCTTGTAAGCTTGTTTAACATTTCTAGACAGAATGGAAGATTGGGAAGAATCCAATCCCATGGAAATCTCATCGCCTGTTGGCTCTGATTTTGTCAACGATCGCCTCGAGCTCGACGTCTGGCCTGCTTATCTAATCGCTTCACGTATGGATGAGAGGGAGAAATATTGGACCAACCTAACTACCTAAGGGAAACGTAGTCCGTGACAACCAGAAGCGCGTTGCAACCGTATGGTAACATAAGCTACTGTGATAACCCGTATTTTTACCGTAGGGTAAAAACGCTAGTCAACAAATTATTATTCGTTTTAGTCGATAAGATATCGCTCTAACAAATAATAAGCTGATTAGAGCATTGCAGTAGAACAATAATTAGAGACAAAGTACGATATTACAAGAATATCGCCACACAGGGTTAAAATTTATTACAAAGCCTTAAGACTCGAATATCACAATATTTAGAAAAGAAAATATTCTAACTACTTTCTATTAAAAAACGAAAATAATAGAACTAAACCCAATCATACTCGGGTTCACCAAAGACAATTCCTAACGGTTACCTACTTCACCCAACCTCCACGCAGGGTGTCCGCATTGTACTCGTTGTATCCCGAGTCCACGGTATTCTATCCAGGTAGATTCCGCCTGATCTTAGCTATTCTCTGAACTGATATACTCCTAAACAAGGGAAGATAATAGCAAGGGTGAGTACAAAAGTACTCAGCAAGCGTTATTAGCAAAATACACTGAATGTTTATCTTCTACACTTCTAGGAATATCCGTTCCTATCCTCCATCCCTTACTCATTCTTATTCTCTTTTTCTCCCTCATTCTCTTTCCCATGATTTATAGAAAATAAGATTTTGTTGTTAGGTTTTGAAAGAATTCTATATTACTAATTTAAAAATTAACGAACACTCGTATGAACGGCTATAACCCCCCATAAGTTTCTGTAATTCTTCTTTCCTGGAGACAGGCATGAATTCATGATTTGTATAGCATTACACAAGTTTGTACCACTTTACCCATCATCACTCTGATCCTGGTGGCTTATTGGTCTTCGTATTTCCTAAGATGCGATGCCCATATCAGAGTACAAAATTTTTATATCTATCTTAGCATATTATATCTCTACCCAGTTAATTGGCAGCCTAGGGCGGTGTACCTGACTCACCAATAGCAACTGTTGGCTAGGGTGGTTTCTAACCCTTACCCAATACCTAACTACGTAATATATCACTTTCACGTACCCTGCTTAAGGTATTCTGACCAGTCCTAGGTTCTTGCGATTCACATCCACCACTTCTGGTCTACTTACCAGTTCTGGGTTCTTGCGGCTGTGGATTCCCCTACTCCAGTTCTGGTCTAGCTGATCTTGTGGGTTCCTCCCCTAAGTAATACTTACCCATGTGAAGAATATAATAACCTTGATAAAATTACTAATTCTGTCTATTCGCAAACGAAATGGTGGTTCATACATTTTAGTACGGTCCGTTCACACGGATGAAGTTTGATTAACCTTATATCTTATCCCTATACAGAAGATCTCATATCCCACATATTTGTTGGCTTGAAAGTGGCTTCCCCAACTATCTACCTGATCTCTTTCTTATGTTTCTCACCATAATCGTTCAATTTAAACATGATTTTCCTTTTTATGCATGGTGGTAATAACTCAATAGGAAAATATTTTATTTTACTAAAGATACTCTGATCATATGCTCAAAGGAATGCTTACCTGGACTTTAACCACATATTCGAAATCAAGTAGGATCAGGTGAAGTCCTTCTAGTGGCTTGGACTGTCTCTTGCAAGTAAATATGTCGGGTACGACTTAATTTACGAAAATATAATAAAATACAAGGTGCCGATGTGTTTGTGCTCCTAGGCTGATGCTTTGCTCAACTTAACCTGATCGCGATAATCAAGATTAATTTCTATACGATACTCATTGTTTGACATATCGTACTAGCGTTAGGAGATATGGTTTATCTAGGATGTATGTTCGAAGTTTTGTTGATTTCCAGCAATTTATCGATTAAACAGAATCAAATAGATGCTTGTATAGATATAATGACGAACATTATTCCTAGCTGATTTCACATATGCAATTATGTCTATTTAATGTCGCGTAGGTGCGTATGGATTTATCCACTTCTAACTCATTTTAGGTCTTTGGGTTACTCAATTAAATTCTTCTCTCTTGGTACCATTGCTTTTCTCGTATTTAGTACACGCGTGAAGAGTTAGGTTACCTATAAAAATCCAATTTTAATTAAATAAATTACACTAAGTGATCTCCGAATTATATTTTAAGCAGTTGCAGATTTTTACAACTTACATACTATTTAAATCGACACGTATAAGTTTAATCGGCACACGATTTTAAATCATCGCATACTATTTTAAACCAGCTTGTATTGTTGTAATTGTCATGAATAGTTTTAGGTCTGTTGGCTATTAATTTATTCTAATAATTCAGAATACTTATTAGTAGGTTTCTATAGTTTATAATCGACTAATAAAACTTATTTGGATATTTAAATATGCCAAGGAGTGGTCTAAACAACGATACACAAATTTTAATATACACGCGTACCAGTTTTAATCCATTGACGGTATTAAGTTTATTATAATAACTTGAGAAATATTATTGGTTTCTATGATTTAAGCCGTGGCATCGAGGAGATAACATGGCATAAATAATTGAATGAATTATACTAAAATGCTCATGCGTGATTTCTATATTTTCGCCTTGCGTATTAACGGATTCTTGGGGTTTCTTATTTATTTTAATTGTTATCTAACCATCGGCATGATTCGACTAATGCTATTTAATTGCGTAATAATTCTAGAATACTAAGTCGACCTGGAGAATTTATGCTAAGGTCTCGAATAGCTCTTAAAACAATTTCTATTATTTTACGTGGCTACAATTTAATTACGTAGTTCTTGGAACCCTTAATTAATTTATTTAATTGCGAAGACAAATATGTGGTGAGATTTCTACCTTTCACCGCTTCTAGCGAGGATTGCTAATTTCAGCAGAAATTAGTTTGCATATTCTCATTTTGGCCTATTTTCTTCTTCTATTTCCTTTCCCTCTTTTATTTTTTCCTTTTTTCTTCTTTTTCTTTTTCTTTTTTTTCTTTTTTCTTTTTCTTCCTTTTCCTTTTGTTTTTTCTTCTTACCCTTTTTCTCTTTCTTCTATCCTTTTCTTTTCCACCTGACCAGCTCCCCTCATTTCTCACCTCTCTCTCTCCTGGCTCCTCCGCTCCCCACACCGATATGGATCTGGCTCGCCGCCTCTGCCCCCTTGGCGCCCGGCCCCTGCCCCTCTCGCTGCCCTAGTGCCTCCGCCGTCGGCTCCTGACCCTGCATCTCCTCCTCCGGCTCGGCTTCGAGCCGTTGCTCCGCCGCCCCCATGTCACCTCCCGACCTCACCGCCGTAGCCGCCTCCCCGTGGCCGCCCTATCAGCTAGCGCCTCCGATCCCCCTCTACGCCACCGTCTCCAGCCCCTTGTCGACTCCAGCTAGCCCAGTCGACTACGCCTCTCGCCGCCGCCTAGGCTCCAAGCGCCATCGCTCAGCTTCGGTGGCCATGCCGGCTCATGGTTCCCTTCCTCTCTCTCCTCTCACTCCCTCTCCCTACTTGATGTATTTGATTTTATAGTAAATTTTGATTTGCGATTTTTGATTTTGGAGCTAATAAAGGGTGGTCGTTCGGTGGCTCTTGGCGGGGCTCGAGGTCATGCCATGGGCCGGGGTAGTATGCCATGGTCGTCGGGTGCGCGGTGTCCCCCCTACACCACGGTGGCTCACCTCCTCGGTACTCTTGCTCCCTCCTCTCTGCTCTACTATTTTCGGCTAGTAATCTTTGTGATGGTGCTATGTGACATTCGGCTAGTTGCTTATTGGCTATGGACTATGCATGGTTTACTTCTGAGAATTTGATGCTATTATTGAATTTGAATGGTGGGCTACCTTTTCCAGTCGGGTTGCTTTGGGAAGGAACGAAGGCTTGTTCTTGGCAGTCGCTTTCATGGTTGGCCGTGGCCTTCTCCTCCTATGGTTTGCTGGCCTGCGGTATGGCTTCTTGCCGACTTCTTGCTCCCGACCGGCTTGCCCTGATTCTGCCTTGCGGTGGCCAACTCTGTGGTTGTGTGGTGGGGGTTGGATTTGGGGGGGGAGAAAAGGGAAGAGGGAAGCTAAGCGTGCTAGTGTTTCTTCTCCCTTCCCTTGTCTTCGATTGGCTTTGTTGCTCTGTTGTGTTGTGCTAGAGGTCGTGCGGTGCCTTCTCGAGGGTTTGATGTCCCCTTACTGTGGCTGTGGACATGTGTTGGATAATTAGGATAGTGGGTTGGTTTCTATGGTATGTTGCACATATCTTAGGTTTGTTTACACCGAATGATGACGCTATGGTTGTGAAAGGTGCCGACTGGCCCTCGGACGGTCAGGTATCTCCGTGAACAGACTGCCCCGCTCGAAATTAACCTCTAGGGCTCTGACGGCAATTCTTCCTTTAATTTTTTTCCTTCATTTGGTCTTTTTCGATATCTCTACATTAATTATTATTGCAATTGACACCATGGCTGTGTTGGAGAATCAGGTGATTGTAAATGTTGTATGAATGATATGCATGTAATTTATCTTTTCCATCGCTTTTGGTTAATTGTAAATTGGATGAAATAGTCCTATTGAAAATTTATTCTTACATGAAATGTAATACTACAACGGACTGCACAATTATATATTGCAATAAGTTGTAATATTTTTATTTGACTTAATGTGAATTTTAATTGTTACTTAATATAAATTTTAATTATCACTGGATGGATGTAATTGATTTGTTGTATAAGGATTGTAATTAATTCACTATTGTACTACGGATTGTTATATGTATTTTAATTGAGTTGAATGTTTTACTTGTCTTGCAATTAAATTCTATTTCTCACTCTAGTCTATAAAAATGGTTTTCATTATCATCGATGGAATTACGATAGTAACGTATTTGTTTATCACTCATTGATTTCAATCTACACGGATACACAAAAAGTTTAAATTCCCCACATTTTAGATCATTAGTTACGTAATTAATCTCACATAACATCGTAACCTACCACTTAAGGTTAATCAAATACGCGGGTTGTTACAGCTACTAGCACCCATACATACGTTGGCATATGCCTACTCTAACGTTAGATCTAACTTAGATATGTTCCGGCTGTTTGATTTGACATAACATAGAAACTCATCTCTGCTTGATCTTTGGCCACCGCTGCCTCGTCGAAGCTCCAGCTTACCGGAGGAGGAGACTATGGTAGACGGCCTCCCTCGAGCACGAGCGGCGATGACCTTAGACCATCGGCTAGCGTTGAAGCTTAGGATACCAGTGCCGGGGCTTATGACGCTGGTGGTCATAGTCTGCTTCCAAAGAGGAGATGCGGTGGGAGAGAGGGTGATCTCTCAGTCATCTCTGGCTCATCGGAGCCCTAGCTTACTAGAGGAGTGGGAGGGATGGAGGAGGATGAACCTAATTGGTTGCAACAAATTTACAAAAGAGAAGCAACATCAATACAATGAACATGCAATAAAAATCTCCACAGCTGCAACACCTAATCACAAACAAAAATAGCAGAATAAACTAACATCAATTGCAACAAAAATGTTGTGCAACAAATCCATAACAAACTGCAATAGAGAAAATTTCTTATGCAACAAATCTATAAACAATTGCAACCAAAAAAATTGTGCAACAAATCAAAATGGCAATGGCAACAAAAATATCTAGCGGCAAATTTTGAGAAGACATGTTGCAATAAAATGATACACTTCGTACATCAACTGATAAAAAGTGTTGTAACAATCTAGAAAGATATCCACAATAAGCCTAGTGGGAGAAGGATGGCATGCAGGCGATGTTGAAGGTCCAGTATCGAGGAGGGAGCAACAACAGCTTGCCCGATGCTATGTCTCTAGCACATAGTGCTGCCTCGTTGACGGCCTTGCTCATCATCCACCTCCCCACCTCCTCCGACCTCGAACCCGCTAGATCCGACGAGCTCCTCGCATGGGAAGACCTCCACACGAGCTTTGGCTGCAGTGGATGATCTCATCAAGTGCAAGTGGCAGCGAGCTCTGACCGGTAGTTGGTGGCGGAGCAGCTTATCAATGGTGGAAGTGGCTACCTTTGGGTATGAGGATATAGAGAGAGAGGGGAGCAAACTCGTACGAACAGGTTGGTGGGAGCGATAGGAACAAATAAGTAGGAGCTACGGGGATAAGATCGTCTGATTAGGAGCAATAGGAATGAACTTGAGTAAGTTGGAGCTGTGGGATAAGATGTCTGATTTCTTTCGTCTCCATCAACACAAAATATGGATGGTGGGTGGGTCATGGGCCATCCCAGCCAACACATCGGCCATGAAATAGATAGAGCACGTTCGATGGTATCAGATGTACTTCAACTTCGACCGCAGCGCGTCTATACTTAGACGCAGCGGTTGTTGGATTGGCGATGGACTAAACAACCCTTTTTTAAAAAAGGAACCAACAGCAGAACTGCCATTATATTGTTAATGCAGGAGGGGGGAAAAAGAAAAAGAGTGGATTGGTGAGATTTGAACCTGCCGGGTGCGCCTTGCCGGCTGTATATTGCCACCGTTGGTTGACCACAATGTATCGAGGGACTAGCAGCGAACGTCCTCCGTCTGGGCTTTGAGGGCCTGCCTGCACGTCGCGCGCGGCCAACCAACCGCTCCAAGGACGCGTTCGTGCGGCGCCGTACGGTCGATGCCCCCTAAACCCTGGCAGAGCTCGGCCGGCCGCACCGACGTGTCTGGACGTTATCCTGTTCGTCGTTCGCATGGATTGGTTTGGACGCACGACGTCCCCCCGAGGCGCGCGCGCGGCCATTCCATCACGTTCGTGCGTCTTGCGAAACGTCGCGAGCATTCACGGCTTTCTCAACGAGTATCCAAAAGGAAGGTTACTGTTAAATTTGTTCAGCTATGCAGCTAAAGCTCTCACATTTCAGTTATTCAGTAGTAGTTATACCCTGCCAGTTCACTAAACCTAGTATGGATCGTGCCGTTTAGGACGCATTTATTTGCCCCTAAAAGATTTTATCAGATGTTACATTTCTACACTCCAAGGACAGACAAAATTTTAAAAACACCGCTAGATTTTTTAAGATAGTACAAAGAAACAAGAAGGAAAAAGCAAAAGACATAAAAAAAACTAAAAAACGAATTTTAGAAACAAAAAGGTTTAAGCTGTTAGGAGCGGCTCTAACTCGGCTGCACTGACCGGGGTGATGCATAGACGGGCAAGTCTGACAACCTCAATGTACTCTGCTTTTTTGGGGTTTGGAAACGGAAGGTACTAGCATTCTAAAGTTGATCCAGCTACCAGTACTATTAGAAATTTTCCAAGTTTTGTAAGGACGTGTTCTTTTTGGCTGCGGCTTATGAATTTTAACTGCGGCTTGTGATTTTTGAACTGTTTGTACGAGAGATTACAGAGTAACAGAAACTCACATGTGGTTTTTGTCAATATAAATGAAACCAGTAAAGTATGTATTACAATTAACTAGTAGACCCTATCTTGAAAAAAATACTCCGTTTACAAGCTTGCCATCGTAGAAAAGCAAAAACAAATTTTGTGTTCGAAAAGAACATGGCCTAAGTTGACTCATGGAGACATGAGTAGCATATATTATTTAGGGAGATTGGAGCATTTGTTTCATACATAAATATGAAATTTGATGATTTATCCTATTTATTTCATTGATATATGAGTTTCATAGAGTAAATCATCAAATATAATAAAAGATATATCAAAAGATCAATTACCTCTATTATTTATTGCCAAGAAGCGGGAAAAAACGATGGATAGGCTACTGCGCCTTGATGGCTAGCTTCTTCGTCTTCGTGGTCTCCCTCACTCCCGTGACCGCCCGTCGCAGTCCACGCTGCCTCATATAAACGCGAGCCTCCGCCTCCTCTCGTCCCCACCACTCCCGCCCATGGAGCCCGCCGCCCCCTCCCCGCGCGTTGGCGCCATCGACCTGCGTTGGCTGCTCTCGGTCGCCGCCGGGGGCCTCTTCGCCCTGCTCCTCCTCTTCGCCACCACCCCGTTCCCGTTCCCCTCCCCTTCGCTCTTCCTCTTCCCCTCCCCTGCCTCCGCTGCCTCCTCCCCGCGCGTCCGCCTGCCCCCGCTCTTCGTCGAGTCCGCGCTCTCCCACGAGGCCCCGTCCCGCGCGCCGGCGTCACCCCCGCGCTTCGCCTACCTCATCTCCGGCTCAGCCGGCGACGCCGCCATGCTGCGCCGCTGCCTCCTCGCGCTCTACCACCCCAGGAACCGCTATATCCTCCACCTCGACGCGCAGGCGCCCGACTCTGACCGGAAAGAGCTCGCCGCCTTCGTCGCGGTGCATCCCGTCCTCGCCGCGGCGCGCAACGTGCAGGTGGTGGACAAGGCGAACCTCGTCACCTATCGGGGCCCCACCATGGTGACCACCACGCTGCACGCCGCGGCCGCGTTCCTGTGGGGCGAGGGCGGCGGACGTGGCGCCGAGTGGGACTGGTTCATCAACCTCTCGGCCTCCGACTACCCGCTTGTCACCCAGGATGGTACAGATATTCTTGCCCACATTTGTATTCACGCGTTCTTGATTCCTTATGTAATTGTAGCTTCTCCATATTGGAGTGCTGTTCTTGTTCTTGGCTGGGCCAAATTCTGCTGCTATTTCTTGATCCTTTGATTCAGGGCTGGGAGTTCATCGGTTGATTGGCTTTGCATAGTTTGCATTGATGCTTGGTGAATTAAGTTGCTAATTTTGTGATGGTTTTGTTGCAGATTTGATGGATGTGTTCTCGAGGCTGCCTCGTGATCTCAACTTCATCGATCACACAAGTGACATCGGCTGGAAAGCGTATGTGCTCTCACTTGATTGTAGGGCCTATCCATTGTTGTCGATTTCTTTGTTCATACTGATTGAGTGCAGTGTGTGATGCTGTCAGGTTTGCGAGGGCGATGCCAGTGATCATAGACCCTGGGCTCTACATGAAGACAAAGGGCGATTTGTTCTGGATACCTGAGAAGAGGAGTTTGCCGACAGCCTTTAAGCTCTTCACTGGTATGATACCACTGTAAATTTGCCCATGCTTCTACTTGGCAGAGCCTTTCAAGCACTTAATTATTCATCAATTTAGTGTGTGCGCATATGATTAAGTCAAGTTCTGGATCAATCCTTCAATTCAAATCCTGAGTAAGGTCTTTTGAGTTGCCCTCGTCAAGGTTTGATCTTTTTGCAACGAGCCTAAGCCCCTTTTTCCCTATTATAAACACGAGTTTGGATCAGGGAAAAATATATCTATTTGAAAATGTTATCGGAGGGTAGTGACAGAACCGGTAACCGGTGGTTACCAGATTTTTGGGTGAAAATTTCGAATTGAAATTTGAATTTTTTAGATGAATTTTAGGTGAACCCGAATTTTTTTACCAGTATAAAATTTTACCGGCACCCACCAATATGGCCAATAACCACCGGTTACAAGCGAAATAGATTTTTCCGTGGTTTGGATACAGAGTCACCACAAGGCAGTTAGTACCTAGTAATTACCACGAAACGTTGAAAACCTTCTTGGATACACCATGAATGCACTGTTGCACCACAGTATTTTGGCTTTCTGCAATGTTGATTTTGGAACTTGATAATGTCGCTCGTAAGTGTTAAACATCACAATCTTTCCAACAGGATTGCTTGATCTTGTAATTTCACCTTCATTGTGAGACGACCAAGTTCTTATCGTTCTGCAAATCACATTCTATTGAAACTTATGATTTTCTGACTTATTTCATGTCTGATAGCAATAGCTGTTTTAATCTTCATTGGTCTGAACAATTGAATGGTGTAAAGTGTCGCTTAGTTCCTCTCCTAAATTTTAGGTGATTCTGTATCTTCTTTCAATAATGTCAACTAGTTCCTTCTTTTAATAACCTCAACTAGTGAGTTTTTGATGAATGGATGCCATGTTTCCTTCTAGGGAGTAGGAACCCTACAAATGCAACTTTTCTGCTTATAAGGTGTCTTCTGGTCTTCCATTAACACGTAGCGAGCTGTATGTGGCCTCTGTGTATCCACTTGAAACTTGTCCATGACTAGTTGCTAGCTTGCCTATACTAATAGTCTAATCATGTAGGGAAAATTTGCCAGCTTCATTTCAACCACAATATTATCCAGGAAGGACTTCCTCCACTACAATATTGTTTTTATTTGTGGCACATTTGCTTCTTGACTTCAGAAACGATGGTGTGGCGCACATTTTAGATGAGATTTTATATACTACAGCAGAATAGCAGGATGACCTCCACCCAACCACAACCAAAAACTAAAAGCAAAAATAAAGCTGGATAACAGCAACTATCTCATACATTAGATGCCTCAGAAAATTATTTGCTCCTTGGATAGATAGTGTCATAGGAAAAGTTGCATGCTGTCTTATCTGCCTTTTTTTTCCCCTTTATATTGTTCTGTTGGCCCTCGTCAACTGCAACATAACCTGGACTGTTACCCCTTCCATACTTGAACAAAATGTAGCTCTGCTGTTTTCACTTCAGGGACAAAAAAATGAGAGATAACCCAGTGTCTTGCAGGTTCTGCTTGGATGGTGTTATCTAGGCCATTTGTTGAGTACCTAATATTGGGCTGGGACAACCTCCCCCGCACCGTCCTCATGTACTACGCCAACTTCATCTCGTCACCGGAAGGCTACTTCCACACCGTGGTCTGCAACGCCGACGAATTCAAGAACACCACCGTGAACCACGACCTGCACTTCATCTCGTGGGACAACCCCCCGATGCAGCACCCGCACTACCTCACCGTCGACGACTGGGGCGGGATGATGGGCAGCGAGGCCCCGTTTGCTCGGAAGTTCCGCAGGGACGACCCGGTGCTGGACAAGATAGACGCGGATATCCTGTCGCGAGGCCCGGACATGCTCGCCCGCGGAGGTTGGTGTGCGGGGGAGAAGCGAGATAACCAAACCGATCCCTGCTTAGCCGTCGGGGACACAGCACTCCTGCAGCCCGGCCCTGGAGCTGCGCGGCTGCAGCGGCTCATCACGTCGCTCCTGTCGGAGGAGAACTTCCGGCCAAGACAGTGCAGAGTAGAGCAAAACTGAGCTTGCCTACGTCACCGGCATGAACTGCTACCGGTGGTACTCCATTCTTTCTGGCTGGCATTTCATCATCACGAAGTATACCTCAGGAGATGTTCAATTGTTCATCTAAATCCAGCCTTGTCGTACAACGAAAACATAACGAACGAGAGTTTTTACTGTTCCTAGGAGGCACCAGTATGTTTCCACTAAATTACCCTTAAACTATTAGTACCTCTTCGTACCTCCATCTTTAAACTCTGTGTACCTCCTAATACCTCTTGGTGCTAGCTTAATGTATGGCTTGGTACCTCTTAAGAATGACAAAAAAAAATCTCCTGATGTGCAGAGTACATAGTTACTTGGTCGGTTCACTTGTCTGGGACGCCTTTGGACCTGGGTGTAAGTAATCTCTCGCTGTAGGTGATACCTGACGATGATGCTAGGTGCCAAGCTCTAGTATACTCCTTTCCCTCTAGTCCTCTACTCCCTCTCTCTGTTGTGTAATAGCTTGTGGGGTGGGAATTCATGAGATGATGGGATGGCAACGGAAGGGCGGCGGGAGGCCGAGGCCGAGGCTGCCGCGGGTGCTAGCGTGCCGGTTGTGCACCCGTGCCAGCCTTACCCTCTGTGCTGGACGTACTCGCTGGGTCGTGTCAGCCCAAGACCTGGTTTTCCAAACCCGGCCCGTCACGTGACGAGTCCGTGCCGAGCCAGCCAGGTCTTGGACTGGTACAGATAAGCTTGACCCAACTCTCAGTTCTACGTGCAGGTGAGGCTGGCACAAGGCCCAGTTGTGGCCGAAAGTCTGACCCGCCCCGTTTGGCATCAGCCGGACAGGCCTGTCAATACCACCGTAAAATGCCTGTACGTAGAAAACAGAATGAATTTGTTAAACAGAGACCAGATGGGCTCGAAATCCCTACACAAAGTTTGTTGAACAGAGGCTAGTAACCGTTGAGATGATGGAAAACCTAGACAACTCACTCCATCGACCATCGTTCCACGCCTCGTCTCTCTCCCCTCCTCTCTGGTTCTCGCTGCTTTCTAGAAACTGATCCGCCTAGACGTGGATGACGACGGTGACACCTACCTCAAAGATCAGTATTGGCAGTCTCCGGCAGGCAAGCAACGAATAAATAATCTTTAACCTAAGAGTTAGGCACGTACTTACGTATTTTATTCTTGTGTTGGTAGTATAAACCAGGGTTTTTCTTAAAGAAATTGATCTGTAACGACTGACCAAAATAACAATCATCTACTGGCTCAAATCCCGATCTTGTGAAGTAAGCAGTACCAGCTATTACGGCCATGTTCCTGTTATATTCCTGTGTTGCCATGCCCCTGCATGTAGCCAGGCATGTCCTCCTTGGACTGGTGTCTGGCTGCACGAATATTTCCATGGCGAACAAGTATGCAAATTCCCAGGCAACTGAACCACCCTAAACATCTAGCAAATCAGTAGCCTCTTTTGGCCAGCTCTTTTAGGTTTCAGCTTCTAACTTTTAAATTCTAGTTCACTCTTTCATAATTTTGTCTTTTTTTAGTCTTTTGATTTTTGGGCTTTTTGCTTTTTATTTTTTCTCGTATTCATTTGCATTGTCTATAATAGGCTTATATTTTTTATTTTTAAATTTAATTACATCAAAGTCACCAAAGAAGCTGATTACACAAGAATCTAGCTTTTAAACGGTACGTCTTTTCAAGACGGGGTCTACAAGTCGATTGTAGTAGACACTATACTAACTTCAGTTATACCGGCCAAAATCGCATGCAATTATCTCTCTCTTTGTACTCTATCTCGCGAACAGCCAGAAGATAAAAGTCATAAGCCAGAGCCCAAAAGAACCCACCTCTCGTTTGTCTCTCTAGCCTGGCCATCAATTAGCACTGCCTCAGGTCTCGCTCCAACTAACTTACGGCATAAGTTTTTGGTTGTAGCTTTTGGCTTATAATTGAAATTGTATTGTAGCGGCTGTTAGTTTTTTCTGAGAAAAAAAATGAAGAACAACCGTTATATCATCACCAACAATGCAAATGAATGAAAGAAAAAAAGAAAAGAAAAAACCCATAAACCCTAAAAAGCTAAAATAAACCAAAAATAGAAATCGGCATGTTCTAAATAGTTTTTAACTTAAATAAGTGAAAAATTAAAATAAAGCAGAAGTGAAGTGCGGCCCCGCTCGTTTCGGCTTCAACTTCTGGCTTTTGGCTTTTTTGAGCTTTTTTGCTGATACTTTTTTCCCGTATTCGTTTGCGTTGTCCGTGATGAACTAGCATATTTTTTTTCTATTTTTAATTTTTTTTTAAATTTAATTACGCTAAATAAGCAATTTTTTGTTTCAGTAAAATTTCAGTCGCTATAGTACAATTTCAGCCATAAATCACAGCTGTTCAACCCAATCCAGTGGGCCTAGAGCGAGTAAAGCGGGTCTGTCAGTTCTCCCGAGCAACCTCTGTCAGTTCTCCCCAGCAATCGCATCCTCGGGGTACAAGGCCCAAAATCAACCCGAATCATCAAAATGCGTGACTCGATAGCAGCGGCAGCAAAAGATAAAGCGAAGAGATGCTGCCCCTGTGTGCCTGTCTGTGTGCAAGCAAAAGACGCCAACGCCCAAGAATCAAGGTCGCCTCTGGCTATCCTCTCCTGCTTTCTGCGTGACAAGAACCTCTGCAAGAACGTTGCTTGGCATCCGTAGCGACCCAATTATCAGATCGCCTATATACCTCAGCCTTTGGAATTTCAGATTCTTGATTTGATTGGTGGCTATATGCCATGCATGAATGCCGTGAGGTGAGACTGGTACTACTGGATCACTCACTCAGGACTTAGGACCCTTGCTCCTCCTTGCTCTTTCAGTCCTTTTGAAGCTCTGCAGGATCAATTATATTATTAAGAAAAAAGTTCACTTTTCAATCCTAAATTTTAGATTCGGTTCGTTTTCAACGTAAAACTCTAAAACCGTTCACTTTGTATAACCTCGAACTTCTAAAGCTGTCCACTTTACCTCCTCAACCCAAATGGTGGTGGTTTTCCGCCGACGTATCGTCTACACATCATAGTTTCATTGACATGGCGATGACGAAGAGGCTAGATCAAGAGGATGGCGGTGCTACCAGCCGTAACGACGACAAGCAGGCGACGCGAGACGAGCTCGACAGCGATGAAGACCAGCATAGTAGTGAGCTTCAGAGGCTGGCGAAAAAGGACAATGACTGGATCCAATAGGGAAGAGTAGGAGGCGACGAGATCCGATGAGGAAGAGCTCGAGCTTAACAGATCCAGCGATAAAGAGCCTCGATCCGTGTTCGTTGGCACCAGAATCACTAGATCTGGCGACGAAGGGCTCAGCAATGACGATCGTGGGAGATAGGACTGACGTCATTGTACTTCGTCCTCCTCCCTTCCTCTTTCTTCTTCTTATAGTCACTCAAGCCTTGTCCGATGAGCCCTCCTGACAGACCTCCTACTGGCGTTGGAGATGGAGGGCATAATTGTCGCTAAGGCGTCGACCTTGCGGTGCCAGATGCGGGTGGCGTGCTATGGAGAGCAAGGAAGCGCACGGCTTGGCAGCAAGAGGAGATGGTCGCAATGGCTTTGTTGGTGGTGGAGAGGCTGATTTGGTGGTAGAGGAAGGGGGAGGTGGCAGCGGTGGCCAGAGATGGAAGGAGGTGGATCTGCCATTGTGTCTGGGGGGAGGGGATAAGGAAGAAAAAGATAGGCTTGGGGTATTACATGTGGGCCACATTCTCTGTCTTTTTTTGCTAAGTGAGCTTGTCCACATGGATGTTTTGTCAGCAATAACACGTACACGTGTGAAAACCATCACCATGTTGGCACCATGTTGGATGACATGTCGGTAGAAAACCACCCTAATTTGGGTTGAGGGGGTAAAGTTGACGGTTTTGGGAGTTTGAGGTGTAAAGTGAACGGTTTTAGAGTTCAGGATTGCAAATTGAAACGAGGCCAGAGTTCATGGTTGAAAAATAGATTTTTTTCCTATTATTACAATGATAGAAAATAAAGGTAGGATGTTCGCTTTTGAGTCCTAGAAATTTTTATATTGATCGGTGAAAAAAGAGAAAGACCTATACCGTTAATTATGGTGGGTCCAGATTATAACGGTCTAGATTAAAAGAAAGAGTCTATGTCAAGTACAATTCATAAATAATTAAAATTTGGAAGAAAAGTTAAGTAAAATTAGCAATTTGATTTCCATACGAATTACTAAGTAAAATCCCTAAATAAGTATAATTCAGAATTAAAATTAAACAAAACTAGCAATTAGATTTATATACGAATTTCAATAAATGTCCTGGCAGGGATCGGTGTCGGTTGTATGTGTATATGTGTTTGATGTCGCAATGGTCGGCATTAAGCGATAACTGGAGAGAAATAGAAGATGACTACATAGGAGTGTTGCATTGGAAGGGGCAGCGACTGAGTGGGATCGATCAAGAAATGCTATTGGAGGTTGAAGCAAAAGGCTACGGCGATGAGATAGAAGACACACGGTTGAATGGGGCAGACGATGTATGAGGAAAGATAAATTTAAGGTAGGTCACCTATGGTGTATCGATGTATAGTGAGAAATGCACTATAATATCATGTAAACTAATAAGATAATTTATTATACACATAATTAACATATTGTTTGAGATTAAATAGAGATACATGCACATATATATTGAAAAAGAGTAATTAATGGAGGAAGAATAGGGGGATGGAACTATATGATCCATGCAAGATGGAGAGTGGTTACATTTCTAAGAACCCCATTAACTTAGAGTATGTGCATCTCTAGATGTTAAGCTAATATTATAGGAGAAAGAAATTTCATAGCACCGATGCCAAAAGATGGGGGAGTGGATGTTAAGCTTAAATTGCATGGCACCGAAGTAAACCTTAGAGGCTAGTGCTATGTCAGATTATGTTGAATGCCTTAGCACCTATAGGTAGTGCTAAGGGTTAGAGTAAAAGTAACTAACAAAGTAACAATGATATTGTGGAGAGAGAAAAATAATGTGTCCCACCTTAACACCTAGTTTAGATGCTAAGGTATTTACTGTTAAGGAGATAGAGTTGTATTAGGATATAGAGTTTGTATTCTATTCCATATATGCCTTATCTCTATGTGGCATATCCTCTTGTACTCTCCTATATATATATATATATATATATATATATATATATATATATATATATATATATATATATATATATATATATATATATATATATATATATATATATATATATATATATATATATATATATATATATATATATATATATATATATATATATATATAGGAAAAATCTTTTCACACCGGTGTAGTTACTCCCACCTCTAATATACCACCTAAACAAACATAAAATACTCCTTTATCACTTTAGGTATACTCGTATAGTAATTATAAGATACCCATGTGAACTACAAGAAAAATTACAAGGAAACCATAGTTTTACCATATTTTAGAAATACATTCATATACACACATAAAAGGAGTATGTCTAAAAATGTACATACTACCTCTGAAGTGCCCGGCGCCCCGCACAGCCGCCGCCGCCGGGCTCCCAGTGTGTGCGCTTCACGACGCCGCTTGTCGCGCTCGATCGCGCGGTCGTCGCCGCTTGTGCATGTCCGCCGCCAGTAGCCGTGGTCGCCTCCCCCGCCGTAGCGCCCCCCGCGGTCGCCTTCGCTTGGGCGGGAGCCGCCGGAGAGCGCGGTGCCTCCTCGGCAGTGACTTCCATGGCCTTGGTGCGGCCGTCGTCGCCGTACTTCGGGTAGTAGGCCACGAGCGCTTTGACGATGGCCTGGCGGATGGCGCACGAAGACCCAAAATCCTAGATCGGTGTGGAGGTGGATGGGAGAGGAATGGGTGGTCTCTGTTACGGCGTGAGTTTTGTGAGTTCATAAGTCACATTTTTTTTAGTGTTGAGTTCTTTTGAGTCAGTCTTCGAGTTATTTTTCTCGTGAGTCTTCCGTTGCGTCCATCCAAATCTGTAGTCTTAAATTTTTAGTTCGTCTCAGCCGTGTGAGTCCACAAATTTATTGTCAGTCATAGAAGTGTAAAAATTTTTCTTTTACATGGCAGCAGCCGCCGCTCTACTCTTTAAGCCGCGTGCAGATCGTAGAAGTCGTTATGATGCTGCCGCTTTTCTTGCCGCCGCCCCAAGTTTTTAAGGCCGCCACGTTTCTTCTGCACCGCGCCTCTGTTGCGCTTCTTGTGCATTCTTGCATTGCCTCTCGGGCTTCGATCTGTGCCGTCATGCTTCTATCTATTCCTCTTCGGTTTGATTTGACAGTTTATTCAAAAACTGCACGAAACGACGACATTATCAAGACTCGGACATCGGATTTTTCTTGTTTTAGTGTTAACTCCTTTTTCAAATGCAATACTATTGCATACGCCTTGCATTTGATAGGGGTGTTAAGGAGATAGAGTTGTATTAGGATATAGAGTTTGTATTCTATTCCATATATGCCTTATCTCTATGTGGCATATCCTCTTGTACTGTTCTATATATATATGGCCCTTTGGGTCTCATATCAATACACACAATATTCATAACATTTATATGCTCTTGTTATGCTTAATGAGTTTCTTCTATCGAAGCTCGTACTTGTATTAAGTTTCTCAAGTTGTATTTTTCTTCAAATTTCTATTGTTATTTTCATATTTATGATATTTTAAAAATCTAAATAGCCTATAAAATACGTAAATATATTCTCAAGCATCTAAATTATATCATCTGATATTACAAACTTTAAAACAAATATAGTCGCATAAATACATGGGCCATCCTGCTAGTTATATATTAAAGAGATATCATTGGGAAGAAGAAAAGCTAAGATCTGTGCCGAGAATCTTTGTTTGTTCAGTAGTTGAGCGTTGTGTGAGCTTTACTCTGTTTGAACGAAGTACTAGCAAGCTAGCTTGGAGTTGGAGTGCTCCTTTTAACACCGTTAAACCCTCCAAAGAAAAGAAAAGAAAAGAAAAGAAAAGAAAGAACAAAACCTCATCAAGAGAGAGATAAGAGGATTCAGAGCACTTCGGCCAAAGCAAAGATGGTGCCATGGCCTCCCCCCTCTCTCTCTCTCTCTCTCTAGATCTCTAATACATGCATACTTATAGCTATATAACTCCCTCGACTATCATGAGCACCACCACCGCCTCCGCCATGGCTGTTCGTCATCGGCCTCTCTGTCTCGCGTGCGCGACTAGCTATCGAAGTAGCCATGGAACCTTCCAATCCACATCAGTGTGCCCACTCTTTAGCTTCTTTTACCTTCGGTCTCTCTACACTCTCTTCGCCGGTGCATCTCCCCATCTGGCTCTCCTGAAAAAGCAAATGCATGCATGAACGCATCATGGTCAGGCACATGCACAGAGGAAAAAGAAACACGGTGAATATAATCGAGGTCAGTTTGCAAGTTAGTAGCCTGTTCAATGGGACAGGTGTGATTGGTACGTAGGATCTACAGATAGCTATGTACTGCATGATATCTGTACTAGTACTTGGTTGTGCGTACTGCAATCATTTGTTGTTTCTTTCAGCTACTTGCTTGTTCCTGATGGCCGTTTGACTGATCCCTGAGCGAGCCGTACGTCCTGTCATCGACGAGCGCAGATACCGAAGTATATATGCGTGCCTCTTCTTTTCAGAGGGTGACGCACTGGCGCTGTGACAGTGGAAACACTCGTTATGGTTTTTTAGTAGGGTACGTACATATGTTTAACGGCTTAGTTAAACTATTTTGCAACCATAAGTTTGTAGAGATTTGAGTTGTTAAATACTAAGCACACGGTCAGGTAAATATATATATATATATGAATTATATCAGAGCTTTGTAGTTTACTTTGTACAAGCACTGAACAGATATTTGGTAGTTGTAAGCTGCAAACTTGTGAGTTCCATTTTTTTCAGTGCAAGCTCTAACAAGCAAGAACCATATGCTTTGCACTATAGACAGGAAGGACTGTCAGATAAGATGAATACCTATTGTGAATCGGATCAGGTCCATTGGGCACATTCCTCTTGCTGTCCTTGTATGGATCATCCAAGGCAGCCTGCTCTGAAGGCGCCGCCGTAACAACCGGCGGCGCCGTAGCTTCAGTGGCAGGTTGTGTTGTGACAGCAGGACCAGGAGCACCCGTGCCATCAACAATCCCAGTCCTGATGCCTTTCGCCATTGTCGCCGACAAGAGCACGACGCAGATGAGCAAGACCAGACCACCGACCAGGCATCTACTGCCAATGCCTCCCATTGCGCTAGCTAGCTCCCTGCCTGCTCTTGCTGGCTGTCCAGGTGACTGATCAGTGCTTGTTAGGAGGTAGCAATTAGTTGTCCACAGCCTCCTCCTGATGCTGTAGAGATGAACAGCAGTGGTAGTGTGTGGGCAAACAGATCATGGCTATGTATATGTAGGGAAGAAACGGTGAAGTTCAGAGGAGAGGCAAAGATAGGCTAGAAGAGAATGGACTTCTTTCTTGAGAGGAGAGTGACAAGTGGCCGGTGAAGGAAGAAGTGTGTATGATCCTAGCTACCTACATATGATCCTATATATATATCTCCCTTCTGCTATCTCTGTGTAGTCTAGCTAGCTTTGATCCCATGATGTTGATATATAGATAGAGATGTGGCGAGGCATATGCCTGGCTCTGGTTTGTCTTCTTTGTTGGTTCGCTCAAAAAGTACAAATCAGGAACACCAGGTCTAATCGGGATCAGCCTGTATACGTTGTGCACCCGAGAAAGACAGGGAAGTTACGAAATAGTACCCGGCAACCTATATGCCAGCTCGGAATGCATGCAAGGTCAGGCGACCAAACTTTCACTTGGACTGTCTAGATGTGCAGGGCCCTACTCGGTCTCCAGTAGCCTGAACAAACTGATCACCGTGCCTAGTTAGTGCTATAAAATATATAGCTAGTACTATCAGATATGGTCGCTTTATACGCTCCTGGAGCATGTCTTCAATGATTCCACTGCATATGGTTCTGTTGATGCTGACATGTGAGTCTGATAGCTTTGATCTAGGCGAAAATGTATGTATCGTAAATAAACTAAATTTCTTTATTCTTTTGCTTGTTTTTATTTTTTTTTCTTACTTTTCTTACAAAACTGACTACAAATCTCCTTAATATATATGCTAATAATCTCCTACTAGCACACGTATTCGGACTTCAAGTTGAACACAACTTTAACTTGAGTTAGACACGGAGACGGATTCTACTACGTCTTGGACTCGAAGTCAAGATTATTTCTAACAATCTCCCCCTATTCTTCACTTGATATACTCTAAGTTTAGTCTCAATGCATTATGAACTACCAGCCACGTCTCCAAATAAAGCGCTCTACATGCAAACTATATGTCGGAACTCAACTCAACCGGTACCGGTCATCCAGATGCAAAGATTCTAAAACATTGAGACAGTCGGACTCAACTATGACTTACTAAACTCATACTTGACACAGAACGGTGACACATCTCCTCGACGTTCCGATTTCTTTTCACCTTATATGAGTTTGGACGGCGACACATCTTTCCAACGTCCTTACTCAACTCATCATCAGAGCACTATTGATTCATCATCGCTGAGCGCTTCATCGTCTCGGAGATGAACGGACGAACAGAGACTTAGCTTTTTCACAGTCGTCACATGGACTGTGTGTGTGGTCATGTCGCAACCGACCAGTTGTAAACTCTGTCCTCACGTGATATTAACCATACCATAATTTGTTTTTAGGGACTAGAAAAGTCGAACTTGCCGTTTCGACGTAATATTCCGAAACCTAAAAAAAAGCTATATATTTCTGATTTCTTATCCTTTGTCGATTTTCAGTGAAACCGGAGGCAGGAGGCTGGAGCGTTAAATTTCGACACGAAGAACTGCAGACCCATACATCCCATGTCACTGGCTCCTGATCAACAGCAGTGGGATCCTCACATCACACACACACACACAAATACATGAAGAAGTAAGTGGAGTACTAAGTACTGGTGCTTCGTCTCCTTTCCCTTTCCCCTCTGGCTCCGGTCCGGGCTGGGGAAGCGACCATGTGATGCGCTTGGCGAGCAGACGGGGGGCAAAGCCGGATT
Source organism: Bonia amplexicaulis (assembly GCA_036346245.1). NCBI lineage: Eukaryota > Viridiplantae > Streptophyta > Magnoliopsida > Poales > Poaceae > Bonia > Bonia amplexicaulis. Next base: position 5,751,726 of record CM070743.1, on the reverse strand, counting down.
CTCCCGGCCCTACGCCGCGGCCGCTTTGGGTTTCCAAACCGGACGCATCGCTATCCCCTGGCCCTGCAGCTGCCTCCTCCTGGCTCCATCTCTCGACCAACGACCATGGCTGGCGAACACATTGATGACAAGCAAAAAAAACAACTAGCTGCTAAGCCAAAGAAACACACTGATTGTCTACTGCAATCTCTTTCTGTTTCAGGTAGCAGCCGTCTGTTAAATGTCGAAGAAAGGAGCATGCACCCGCTTGTTAAAATGTCGAGGGCTCGGTAGCATCTAGGAAAGAAAGCTAACGAAGGAGCTCCATGATTACAGCTTCGTTGGCTCTGTCTGAACTCTGAACCATCTATTGCAGAGCAAGGGAACCAACGAGGTTAAGAAGCATAAACGTGTGCATATTACAATTCCAAGTACATCGTGTTCCTTTATTTGGAAAGTTCAAACTTGACTACGTTTCTAAGTATCCTCTTAAAAAAATAATAGTACACTTCATACAGCTACACCTACACGTACTTCGACTATCACAAAACTGTACTTTGATGGACAATTCTCTTCACAAAACAACATGTTTTTTCACATACCTATCACAAATTTTACAGGTGGCAATCTGCAAGTCGCAACACTTCCCTTGCCGTCGTTGCTGATAGGGACAAGCATCGAAGAGATGTCAAGGGGGACAAGCCGCGATGCACATAATAACTGGATAATGCTAGACCAGGAGGCGGCTTGCGGGAAAAAAATTTATCATGGCTCCTTCCCTCAAGCGTATTTCCCTGTCATGTTTCTAAGAGCATCACAACATATTGGCTGGTTCCCTCTGCGTACTGTCTCTTACGAATAGCCAGAATTCAAAAACCAAAAGCCAAATACAGAGCCCAAAAAAACCACCCATTATCCTTCAACTATGTTTCCAATGTTTTTCTTAAGGGTGTTGATAAACATCCTGGATGTTTTCTTCCTAACTATCATCTAGATTTATGACCATTGAATTAGAGATCCAACGGCCATGAATTCTCCCCCCACCCTCCCCAAAATAATCTCCCCTCCAAAAAAAAAAGAGGCCGTTGAATCTCTAATCCAACAGTCTCAAATCTGGATGATTGTTAGGAAGAAAACATCTAGGTGATACCTAAACACATCATTTTCTTAAAACATCCAAACTATCCTAAATAATATTGTAAAGCATATATCATTTAGGAAAGAAAACATCCATCCTAACTACATCCAAAGATTTCTTATGAAATTCCTATAAAAAAAATCAAGCGTTCCAAACAGAGTCTGTATAGTTCAAAGATAATTACCATCGACAGCTCTTTCCCGCTTGTCAATTTGCCATACTCATCAGCACAAATAATTTCGCAGGCATAGTGAAAAACATAAGCGATACATTTTAACAGGCACTTACAAATGATATGGAGAAGAAAAATTTAAAAGAAAGGAAAGAAAGAAAAGAATACACCGAGCTAATTGCATGCTCAAATAAATCTAACTTACAACTCTTAACAAAGAAAAGAAAGGCACTTCCTTTCGTCATTACTAACTTGTTAAAGAGAACCCTATAACACAACACTAGATTCGTTGCAAGGTCAGCGTTCAGAATTAACCTTCATCACTGTCATTGCAAGGGACGGTGTACTGAATCACAACGCGAGCTCCCGACGATAGCCTGCATGATTCAAAGTATAGACCTCAATTCCAAGACCGGACCATCGCGTGAATTCTATTGTTCCAAGGGAAAGCATCGAGTGCATATCCAGTACTGACAAAAAGTTGAGGTAAAAAACACTAGTGGCACTTAACTTTCCTCAATATGGACGAGCTTCTCCTTGTCCTTTCTGAAAGAGTCTAACCTCGCCGATGCTCCCGAGGCATCAGTGAACCTCTTGCTCCCATCTCCTGATGCCAAGCTGCAGTCTGGCCCGGCCGAGGAGCTCCTCCGGCAGTATGAGACCGGGGACTTCAGCATCTCGCTCTTCGGGTGCAGGAATGACGACAGTATCGGCGTCCGGGGTAGGCACCTTGATCGCGATGTGTTGACTGTATCTTCGTCAGGTCTTGCACAATCTAGGGTCTCACCGCTCCTGTGCGTTTGTTCATTGGTAAGAAAATGTTTCATGAAAAGTAAAGCTCACATGCTAAGAAAGATACTAGGCAAAACAAAAGGAGAAATTACTGCATATCACATAATCGTTGTCCCAATAACCAACTTTTCTGCTAAGTTCTGACTACCAGGTAAAATTTTGGATTTTAACATACTGAAAGAAACCATGGTTCAATCAGGATGGGGTTCAGGGAATGAACTTCATTGGGTTTTGCTGTAGCAGTTAACGAATTGGCCCCTCTAATAGAATGACAGCTTGTTAGGATAGCAACAAACTGTTCATGAGCATGAAGCAACAGGCTCTGCTATATTTTCAGTTGAGCAACTGAAGAATCTAGCCAGCCAACCATGTAGTGTGGTCCTCTACGTCTGACAAGTGGCTCGTGTTGTGGCAATGTAGAGATCAAGCTAGTGGCATGGAGTTAAACTGTAGAAGTGAAGTAATGACAAAATTCGTAGCAGAAGGGCTATCTGTGCTTCAAATTTTTTTGGGCAAGATATTCAGAAAATTGATTCACCCTCTAAATAGCTCCTCCTGATTGCAACTATCTACTCATGTTCTTCATCTTCTAACCAGAATTTGTATGAGTTTTGTAGAAGGCATACTATGTACAGCACTGCTCAAAGCAAAACTAATAATGTGAAATGGGCAACATAAAAGAGAGTAATTTAGCATTTTGTTTTGGACTTAACTTCCACTCTTTCTCAGTAGGCATATTTACCAATTTTGCAATGTTCGGACTTCAGTTTTCATCAGTAGGTAGATTCCCTGTACTTTGTTATTTTGTTTGCTACATGGATGCCAGCCGCATGCTGGCAACATATGACAGGGGACATGCGGTGTTTTTTTTTTTGAAATGAACTGGCAGGAGAACTGCCCGATATATTGATAAAGCGGAGAAAAAAAGAAAAGGTACATAACAGTCACTCTACTGGGGAAACTCCACAAGCAAGCGACCACAAGCAACACGCCAAACAGCTCTCACGCACAGCACACCATGCATCTAAAGGAAGAACAACACACCCCACCTCCCTACACGCTAAAGCTTCTAACCGAATGTTAAGCTGGATGTAGAGAACCACATTGCATGAAGCTTGAGAGAGAAGAATAGAAGCAAAGCCAAGATGAACCATTGCTCCACCACGGTTGAAGAAACACGGTAAGCACCATACACTAGTATGACTGCAAATGGCGGAATGATGGAAAAGACATGGTCCTTGCATTCATAAATTTTCTCTGGTACATGGTTCTTTTTCCATCTTTTAATTCTCTGATCCCAACCTAAACCAACCCCTTTCTATGAATATTACGTGCGTCAGCAATGGGCTTAAATGAATAATTAGTGCAAGTGTACAACATTATAGCTTGAATGTCCATACTTCATACACTTACATATCACGACTACTAAGTCGAAATGATTTTGGAAAATACAATATCTGATCAATAAAATCTAAGCTATCATGCTAAAAGCACAAGGGCAAAGTTCATTCTACAACGTGGCAAAGTATGAACTCATGGACTGTTGTCTGTTGAGGCTGAACAGTTGAGTATCTCTTCTTAAAACAATGAAAATCTACTAGCAGATTTTTTTGCGAAATTAATAGAAGTGAAGTATCCAAATTCTAAGTAATTTAAGCACATGTAAACATCACACTGAAGCATCAGAGCTTACCTTTCCGCATTGTAGGAAGAAGACCGTTTAAGCACTGAACCCCTCTCAGCGGGAACGTCTCTTTGCATCTCAAAAAGGCTCCCACTGAAGTATTCCTTATCTTCCAACCGCATCCCCATAAATCTAGGATTCTCTGAAAGGTAATCAAGCTCACCCATCATCATGGTGCGAGAAATTAACAGCGAGGGGAACTTCAGGTTTGGGAACCTTGGCTTGTATGCCTCAACAATTCCAATATTGTCATGATCTTTCACTGAAAGTGAACCACAGGTGATGAGTTGCATCAGTAAATTCGCCGGCCTCAGCTTTGGGCAGGTGGGCACAACAATGTCATCCTCTTCAAGAATCCTAAAGCTATTCATTGCATTGTTGTCCGCTTGTATCAACGACTCTAAACTCTCAGACTTGCCACGGGTTGAAGGTACGCTCAATGGAGTACCACATTGGGACATGACTTCCTTGGAAATTCCTTGGAGCTCTGCTAACCGGCGAGGATGGCTTTGCCGGTACTTGGTGATTTCACGAACTACAGAGTCATGATCGGTACTCAAACTCTTCTTATGCATCTCAGGTGCTTTCCGAACTGATCGTCGGCCAAGGTCATCAGTTTGAGTTGCAGCATCCATAGAACCGGTGGGCTTGTAAATTCTGAATTCTGCTGGGCTTGCAGAGCCAGCCCTTGACAAGAGAGTCCTTTGAGGCTCCGACTCCGGTGACATGTTCTCCAAGGAGTTAACCATGCATGGCAAGGGGGAGTCATCCTCATCTCGCAAAGGTACCGAAGGTGATCTCAGGGGCTTGGCTTCTCTAACAATCACACTAGGAGGGGAGGAGGAATAGGAAGCCTCTCTAGGCAAAGGCAACCTTGCACCCTCTTTCAGCCTGCTCTGTTGCTTTTGGTTGCCATTACTACCATGGTAAAATTGACCTAAGCAGGCAAAAGATAATATCACAATACTAATGAGCACTAAAGTTTCTAGTCGAAGTTCACAAAGACAAATGCCAATTCGAAGGGAAATGATTAGTTTACCTGAAGAAGATTGGTCCAAGAGATCGGAGCCCTTGAGCACGTACTCCCCATCGGCGGCCGGGAGGACAAGATCATCCTCTGCAAGGTCGTGCCACACGAAACCATTCTTGTAGCTCCTGAAATAATATTCATTTATTTATTTCTCAAGCCGATCAAAATTCATTCAACTCAAAATTGTTCAAGAAAAGCGACATTATTGCTTTACCTCTTGCAAGACCACGTGTACATGGCAGCCATGCCCTTGCCGCGCACCATGTTAAGGTGATTAATCACGTCTGCACACCCAAGCAATCACCATTAAACATAGTCTACAAGTAGATTATACACGGAGAATTGGCACTCCTTTTGGTTTTGTTGCAGAAACAAAACTGCATCCACTGACCTCTGAGATAGAGCCCCTTCTGCGAGGACACCGGGACCTCGACGAAGTGCGGGTGCTCGAGGTTGCGGCTCCGCGTGAGGTAGTACACCACCGGCACCTTCCGCGCCGCCGGCCTCTGCCGCTCCGGGCTTCGCGGCCGCCTCCCTCGGCTCTCCATCCCCACCGAACTCTCAGCAAGATCTCCAAACTTTCGTCAGCTCAGCGTGCGCACCTGGAAAGCAGCAGTGTTACCAGCGGTAGCAGAAGAAGGGGACTTTTTCTGCTGTCACATTACATCCGATGGCACAAAATACAAGATCAAGGACAGAATGGCTAAACGGATGCCTCCAAAATCCGGTAACTTCCCAACGAGTAAAAAACAGAGACGACTACATGCTACAGCAAGCGAAGTGGGTTACCTCCAGGCCCCAAGACCGAAGCTTTCGAGAAAATTACTGGACGTGTGCCTCCAAATCCTGCATTTTTGTGGCCGTTTCAGCAATCAGATGAGAACAGAGATGGGATTATTAGGCCAAGAACTGCCAGGTAGATGGTACGTAACTCCAGCAAAAATTCAACCTCCTTTACTCACTGAGCCAGGCTCATGAGAGGACTGAACCGAAGAGAGGACAAGACGGGCCAAACGGATACCTACAAACAAAATCCAAGCATTGCGTGAGGGGGTGGATGCGTGATAGCTAGCTAGGGAGGAGAGATGGGAGAGAGAGAGAGAGAAGAGAAGAGAAACAGGGTACCTCCAAGATTGAAACTTTTCGACAGGCAGTGAGGAGATGGACGTGGGCGGACAGGACAGGAACGCAAGAACGGACAAGCAGGTGCTTCCAAACCCTCGAAAAAGTTTCAGTGAGACGGGAGCCGGGGAGGAGAGGGAATCAAGATGCGAGGATGCAGCACGAGAACGCAATGTCGCACCTCCAATCCAAGGCGGAATCTCTCACGCAACCGACTAGAGCAGCAGCAGCAGCTAGCAATCAACCACCCTTTGGCAGGCGACCAAACTAACGAAACTTTGAAGGAATGAAGGAATTAAATTGGAGCATAAAGAAGCGTAATGGCGGGCATGGACCTGCAAGACGGGAACTTTTATCGAGCAGGGAATGGGCAAGTACTAGGCAGGCAGGCCGGCCCAGGACTGGGGCTTCTCCGTGGGACAAGCGAGTTACTGAGAGGTGAGCGGGAGACGGAGCTGGCCCCTCCGCCTCCTCGGCTGCAGCTGGGTGCGGTGCGTGTCAGGGAAGGCGTGGAAAGGAAAGGGAAAGCACGAGACGAGCTCGCGCGAGGTCAAACGACACGGGCAAAGGGGGGAAGGCAGGCAGGAGAGGAGGGGGAGGGAGTGGGGAATGTACAGTGGGGTGTAACGGCGGGGACGGACGGTGAGCAGTTGTGGGTGGCGGGTGGTGAGGACGGAGGGAGGGGGCGGCGTACGAGGCGCAGCGGGTGGCATTAAGTGCGTCGCGCCGGGGACGCAAAGCAAAGCACGGCGAAGCGGAGAGGTGGCGCGGTGTTTACCGGGATCGAGGAGGGGAGGGTACTAACACTAGCTAGACCGAGTGTATGGACCACGGTGGTTTGGCCGTTGTCCTGGCCCACTGAAATCCATGTTGCCCCGTACAACCGTAGAGCACCATTTGCAATACGGGGATTCCGTATCTTAGGGCATCTCCAATGGTGCGAGTCACCAATATATGTGTCTGGCATCAAGATATATCCTATATGGAGGAAAAGAGTATGCAAAAAACCGAGTCACTCTTCCTTAAGCACTAGTCTATAACGCCAAACGAGGCAAGATCTATAAATTACGTGTATGTATATGTAAGCATCAAATAGATATCCTTATAGATAGTTCTTTAGAATGCTAGCTTTAGTGTGTATTATATAAATGATGTGAAAGTCTTATAATTAGTTGCTAGCTATAATCATTGGAGATGCTCTTACTGTGAAAATTATATTGTTTTACGTAATTTTTTGTGCTTCATAATTTTTGTAAATAAAATAATAAATCTGCATTTAATCGAGAAGAGGTTGATTTTAAGTCAGCATCTCCCACACAAGCTAATGTTTCTCTCGTGTAGGTTCACTTGTAGGGTGTTTATTTGGGCTGAATAAGTTTGTCTTATGGTTAAATTTTTACTGTAGCTGGACTATTTTGTACTATACCTAATAGTAGGTTATTCGGTATAATTAAATTTAAAAATTTTATAAAAAAATTCTTATGTTTATCGTATGCTTTGGTGCTAGGTTGGCTGTTCCAGTTTAAGACATTTTCTTTTGTTTTAATCCACGCTGAAAAAGAAGATATTGTTGGGCTCTAAACAACGATGACATCGAGTAGTTAGCTAAGAAAAATTAATGTGAGAGGAATATAGAATGATGTACTATTACATAATAGAAATTCTAAACTATAATCTAATTGCTAAACGTAGTATATATTATTCATAGTTGCTTTTCTAACAGCTACCTTTAAAAAATAATCGCATCACAGCGCACTACATTCATGGCAGGTAGTGATAGACCGTACACGTAGACCCAGCTCACGGAGTGTTCTAGTCTAATGCCGAGAGGCCCGCGAGAGAAAAGGTTTCGGTGCTATCATTGTGACATAGAGGACCTTGTACGAAAAGCTTGATCTTTACGATTGTAGAGGCATAGGGCATGGTAAACTCGAGGCTGTTTAGTTTGCTGTCCTTGCAAGCTTTTGAGACTGTTCTTTTTTTCCCCTGTGGCCTGTTTTTTTCAGTTGTTTGTAGTTTTCAGACTGTTTATGTGAGAGATTATAGAGTAACTAAAACTCACGTGTGATTTTTGTCGATATAAATAAAGTTGGTACAATATACACTACAATTAACTAGTAGACCCCATCTTAAAAAGACACTCCGTTTAAAAGCTAATTACGGTAGAAAAGCCAAAAGCTGAAAAGGAACAGGCCTGAATCAAATATGGATAAAGCCAATAAAACTTAATTATTATTTGATTTATTACTAAAATCTAATTTTAAAAGATTTAGAGTTTTAGTTTGAGAGTTAGGTTAATTTTATGTTTTGACTCGATTTTGGTGTAGCAGAGTTTCAGAAACCAAAAAATTTAAATTCTCTTAAGTTTTTTTTAAATTTTTTAGTTACGATATGCTCTTAAGGCATGATCTAGCCTTCAAGTTTCATGTCTTTTAGATCTACAATTAAAAGTTTAATAGATTTTTAGATTTGATACAGTGTTGTTTGTCGTTGTTTACGGGCTGAAATCACTGTAGCATAGTTTCTTTTGAGTTTTGGATTCTTGGTATTCATAGTTTTTTAGCTATTGGAGTAAAAAATTAATAAATACTTAAGAAAATTTTAAAAAATTTATTTATTCTTCTCTATTATCGTACTAGTCCTACAATTTTTTTTGGGTGGTTCGTGGATGAAACAACAGCACTACGTTGTTCTTCTCCGCCATTACAATGGAATGGCAGCGAATCTGCATTCATTCGTACGTGCATAAGCTTCACTTTTCTTTTCTTTACATGTAGCTCTTTAGTAGTCAAGGGTGTGATCGTGTATGCCAGCTTTGGAAGGCCACATCTCAAGGAGGTGTATGCAGTGGTGAAACCAGGATTCAGCTACGCCCCAAGCTGAACTCTAACAACCTAAAACTAACGTTAATTTGTATCCATACCATGATATAACAACAGTATATCATAATTGGCTAATTGCATTATTAATATGAAATTTAAGTTCAATACTAAACAAATAAACAGAAAGCATAATAAGAAAAACATGACATAATATCAAAATATAAAACATGTAACATGACAGAGATGCAATTTGAGTACCTAAATTATGAAGATTTGCTCTCTATCCTATCCTATCATTTCTTCGTTGATAGTTCAGGGGACAACAGTACAACACCATACTAATGAAATTTATACAGCAATCTTGTGCAAAAACCATACAATTCGGCATTCTATTGTGCAAAAACTTGCATATATAGCTATAAGCTATCCTAACTGCAAAATATCTACTTCTGAGTTCTGATAATCAAATATGAGCATGCGTTTATTATTTCATTTTGACCGGAAGTAGATATGACATATGAGTATGCATTTATCTCATATGCAGTCAGAAGTAGATAACTTCTCTGGCCATCCAGTACTCTAGTAGTAAATACTCATCTATCA